>CM032643.1:5526038-6126038 GCA_019097785.1 Fraxinus excelsior | reverse complement strand
AGTGAACTGTGATATAAGTTTTTGAAATGTGTGGTTGAAAAGATGTGGGACCCATGAAAAATGTGATTGATATTGATTGTTTGACTTTGACTTATATTAAAATCAAATTTTAATCCGGCTCAAACAGACCCTAAATAAGCAAAACGTGGCATGATTTTCAGCTACGGTACCGTATACAAAATTTGACTTCTGTGTTTGGTCCAATAAAATTTTCAACATAATCACTTATTTTCCAACATAATTTTATGCATGCTATCTAATTTCTTAACACGCCGTCTCTGGTTTCTGGTTTCTTCTCGTCTCTTTCGTCGTCACACAATAAATGAAATTTGAAAATTTCTTGTTAATGGACCTCGTAAGTCAATTATCTTATGCACAAAACAAAGTCAATAAGAAAAGAAAGATGATGTTTATTTTAAGAACCAATTTATTTAACTTTTTATATGTAAAAATTAAGATCTCGTTTGGTACGGATTAAAATCAGATTTTAATTTAAATCAAAGTAAAATAACCAATATTAACATCTTTCGTGGGTCCCACAACTTTTCAACCACATATTTCAAAAACTTCTATCAAAATATACTAAAAATCTAATTTTAATCCTCATACAGCAATCTCTTCTTTTTTTGGGAAGAATTTATAAACTATTTAATCTATAATAGATAGAAATATAAGATGACTAAGCGGACACAGAGACGGAGGTTCTATCAAAAAATAAAAATTGTCACAATCGATAAACGATTTAAATTTTTTGCCAAATGAAAGTCTAGACTTTTAAAAGAAATGGTAGTAGGTAGGAAATTTGATGTTCGAGGTTGGGGAGCAACGTTGGACTTCTTCAAGGGTATAATAGTAAAAATACAAGTTGGTGCCATTTTTCTTTTCTCCTAATTGTGTAACATTCAACTTTTTTTTTTTCTTCGAAAAATGCTCGGACATTTTCATGTTCCCACCATCGCTTGTAATTTCTTCAATCCCAAGATTTTGGTTTCATATTTGCATATACAAATGTAGAATTTTGGTAATTATTAATAATTGGTTTGTGGACTATTGACGGCAACGAATGACTTTACTTTTCAATCAATTTTTTTTTTTTTTTTTTTTTTCGGATCCCATTTTCACTTGCCCCTCATCCCTTTATACAGGTCGTGGGGCCCAAGATTCCCATCGTAATCATGTCAAACTACAGTGTTCCGATAGGATTGTTTGTCACCGTCCGTTTGAAGGGATTCAATTGGTTGAAGAGATCGATTGGGACGGAGTCACGAAAAATTTAGCCCCTAAGCCTGTACCCTATGTTATCAAGTTATTATCTTGATTGGTCGATTAGAGTGGTGTTGTCGTCAAAAGGGATCACTTCCTTTGTCATATCATGATAATGTTTCCATTAATGTTTTCAATAGTTTGACCTTAACCTTTGCCATCATCGAAGGTATTAAGAAAAGCTGTCGAGAATTTTATGTCTGAATTTTTAGACGTGCAACCCCTTCTTAACCAAGTCAAGGGGAGCGTTCAACTTATCTGACATGAACTTCAGATCGACAACAACAAACTCAACTACTGCGAAATTCAGATCGAAACATGAGCTACACACACATATATGGTCTTCAAATCTTTGCACACTTTCCATTGCTTGGGCAATAAAAAGTCAACGCATAGACAATATTGGAAGTAAGAAATAATCATAAAAAAACACTATTAGTAAATGCTAAAACGTGCATGAGTGACAAAGAACATGTTCCTTTATATATCGGCATATGTCGATTCTTCGTACTTTGGGGGCTAAATTTTGACCTCAAGATCATTAACCTTGCATCAAACCCGTACTAAAACCGTGGCTCGACAAGACCCATGCTCGAATAATTTCTTACACATCGAACGTCGCTATCCAAACACAATAACACACAAATACAACCTTACGTCAGCAGAACTGCTAGAATCTCCCTATTGACTCAAAAAGATTTGAAGGGTTGTTTTTTAAAAGACTAAGTTTTAGTTATTAGTTATGACTTCCAACACCAACAAAATTCGGCGGTCTGTTTTGAACTACAAAAAATGAATAATATTCATGAACAGAAGCTTCTGCTTGATTTTATTTTCCACGTGAAAATAATTTTCCTCTGGAAGAAATATATTTTCGTCAAGAATTTATTTGCATTGTCTTTTTAATTGAAAATTAATCCGAAAAATATAACTCACACCTAACATTGTTTTGACTTCTCATTATGTTAATGTATAAAATCCCACCTCGAATAAAGATGAAAATATAAACCAATTTATAAGTGTTTGAACTATTCCTTTTAATAAGGTTGACATTTTAAGATGAATCCTCAAATCTTAACATGATATCAGAATCCGTTAAGCTCTAACGAGTAATTTGATCCGATTAAGACTCAAAAATATTGAACACGTGGATTTCTAAAACTATGCTAACTGTCATATCAAACAATGTTGTCTCTGATATCAAATTCAATGTACGGGTATCAAAATTGTCTTTTCTATCTGTCTTGTTCAGACCTATGGCAATTTGCTATAAATAAAAGACTAGACGTATTTCCAATTTTCCAATGATCTTATCATACGAGAAAAAAAAAATCAAATTTGTGTGACGTGAACCTATAGACACGCGTTTAAGCTATACATTAACAAATTAAATTTTATTTTTAATTAATTTGAAGTCGACTACACAAATATTTGTTACTAATTCCATTTGATCTATGACTTCGGACCATATTAAATTACACGACTTTAAACAATCTTCCATAATTCTACTAGTCAATGCCATCCCTTATAGTTTGTTGATTTTATGGTTCAAGCCCAAAAACGAGTCAAAAGA
This sequence comes from Fraxinus excelsior, assembly GCA_019097785.1. Taxonomy (NCBI): domain Eukaryota; kingdom Viridiplantae; phylum Streptophyta; class Magnoliopsida; order Lamiales; family Oleaceae; genus Fraxinus; species Fraxinus excelsior. The sequence continues at coordinate 6,123,202 of CM032643.1, read as the reverse complement.
ACACCAAAATTGTAGATTTGTTGTTAACTAGACACGAAAAAGAACAAAACAAATAAAGTTGGTGTATTTGGAAGACTTAGCTCTAATTTGGAGGCTCAATCACTAAAAATATTGTTATGGCCTTGATTTTTGTTACTAGGGTGAAGGTTGAATGATTTTTTCGTGTTTTTTTTTTTTTTTTTTTAAAATCAAAACACCATTGAAGCTTATAGATGAGATATATATCCCAATTAGAGTCGATTGGGATGACAACGAGTCGAGTTTAGAAGTGTCATAACATGATTTATTAAAAACTGTTACTATCATAATTCATAATAACTCAAAACAAGCAATGTTATATATAGATACACCCTACATCTATTTACTATTTCTCTATCTCAATGTGATGATGACGATGCAAATGATGATCTCCCTGACTCGACTGTTCCAAAAAATAGATTCGATAGGCGATTTTCCACATTCTCGGGTGCAAATTTGATTATGTGTGTCAGATTTCTTCTTCTCTTCATTGTAGCCGAATGTGCATTATAGAACTCTCGATAAACTGGTGCAATCTTCTTGCTTATCGATGCCTTTATGTCGTCTAGGAGTTTTCTATCTGGTATGATACACATAGAGTGCTTTTGGTATGCGCGATCAAACGACGAATTAAAATTCTTGAAAACTTCCTTGATTTGGTCGAGAGAAATCCCAACAGTTGGATTCTTTGGGAGAGAATCGATGACATGGCTCCATCCTAGCCGCTCGTAGTTTGACGAAAATAGTGTGACCTTGGATTCATGTTTCGATAACCATTCGTCTCCGAGGACGTATTTGAGATTAGACGTCCGTACCCGTGCAACAATGTATTGAAGATTATTGGCTAAAAATAAGTAAGAGAAGGAAATTTCTTTACAGCACTCTGCTTTCATGTCGAGTTTGCAGAGGAGAACGAGTATAAGCCAAGCGAATTTGAGAGAAATTACTGGCGTCGGAAATTCCTCTGCGTCGGAGAATCCGAATAGAGATTTCTCTGGCAATGAATTCTTCTGAGGTTGTGGTGAGTCGGCCAGTATATCTGAAAGAATATTGCTATAATCGGCGAGGATTGACAAGTAATTCATCACGTCAATTGTGAGATGGTGAATTCCGGCGCCGGCCACCGGAGATTTAGAAGAATCTTTCTGGATGGTGGATTCGAATTCATTCAATGCCGTCCGCACATACTCGCCGAGCCTGACGAGTGACGTCAAAGCCTGGAACTTGACACTAGCCGTTGAATCGAAGGAAAATATGGAATCAATCTCCGGCCAGTGATAGGAGATTCCGGTGTACATATCGAGTACTCGGGTCAGTTTATCCGGCGATTTCTTGCTGTTTTTCATCACATTTTCTGGAAATCCGAACAAAATCATCGCTCCTTCTTTAGAAATCTCGGTGAAACACGACTCTCTGATCGAATCTGAACTGGCAAAAACGTGATCGCAGAGGATTCTTTCTCCATTGAATAGAGTTTTGACTGCAATCTTCACAGCATTAAGCCAATTCTTAATTCTCAAATCCAAAACATTCCAATTCATTTTATGAATTTTTGAAGCACTTAATTTTTCCACCCCAAGCCGATAAATACCTTCATCGACTATGGATTTTCGAATAATTTTGTAAATTTTTATGCACTCTTTTGCATAACCAGAAGAAATCATGCACTCGGCTATCAATTTAAGATCAGCCATTGCAATACTGGAGGCATCTTCAACTTCAGATATGGACTCGATCACTATCTTATCATCGTCCTCATCGTCATTATAGTCAGAGATGCTTGATCGAGTTGAGATACAAGAGGACCGAGTCGAAACAGATTCCGGATCCAAATGAGCTCTATTCATGGATAAAATCTGATAAAACTCCTTCTGGAGTCTTTTCATGGCAATTTGCATTAGCATTTGGCAACGGACCAATTTTTCTGAATTCGAATCTCCTGCAACTAAGTGCATAGCCTTCTGGAGATTATTCACAGATTCGATGAAGTCCCGTGCCTCCTTACTATTCTCGTAAAACAGGGAAGTGACTTTGGCGATAGTAGTGGATTCCGGGTTCCATTTCATGATCATTGGTTCCGCCATTTCTAAAGTATTGTCCATTACTGACTCAGAGAAGCTCGGGCGAGAAGGTGATAGCCCAATTCGTAAGGGTGAAGGAAAGTGAGATGTTACAAATGAAGAAGAAGATGAAGATTTTGGCGAAAAACAGAGATTTCTCATCCCTTTTATTGGCATTGATAACAATTTCCCAGATTTAACAAAGAAATTGTGACCCGTGAAGAGAAATGGCAGTGGTTATAGAGGAGAAATATTGTAAATGTGGAGGAAAGGAAGAGGTATATATAGAGGTAGAAGGCCGAGATATTACATAAAATTTCTTTTTTATAAAGTGAATAATTAATTTAAAAAAGAAATTAAACATTCATTTTATAGTTTCAGTATTTAAGAAATAAAGGTATCAAATTAAATTAATCTTTTCATTAAAGACTACAATTTTGTTGATGACTAAAAATGTGGTGACTCTTTTTAATCAACTTAAGTAAATTATGATAGAATATTTGTGTAATATTTGATAGTAATAAATATGTAATTTTCTTGGTATTCTAGCAAAAGTAACATTACAACTCAATCCATTTCCTTGGAGTTTTATTCTCTTATATAGTTCACCGAATTGGAGTTTGTCATCTCAGTCACGTCAAGTTACTGTATCCAACCTAGATCTACGTGTCATTCTCCTTTTTTAAAATATTTGATTAGATTCAAAGATCGACGATGGCGAGGTCATCATAATGCTTAGGCTATATGCATGTATGTAGGCTATCATGACTCTATTTTGATTTACTATCTGGAATGATGTTGTCGTGTCATGATGATGTATTCAGATGACCTTTTTCTTGGTTCGACCTGCGTGGATTGTATCTTGGGTCGACCTTCCATGACTTTATTTTGATATATTGTCGGGAACAACGTTGTCGTCCAATAAATCTTTTCAAATATGTCATGATGATATATCGGGAAAAGCATGAAAAAAATCGGCTCGAATGGTACGATCTCTCCGTCACCCGAGAATGAAAGGGGTTATCTCATAGTTCTTGGTCTGTGAAGATGCGTTGTTAGGGATGGGGTTTCTCTCGCTTTTGGCATAGCGGGCCCCCAGTGGGAGGCTCGCACGACGGGCTATTAGCTCAGTGGTAGAACGCGCCCCTGATAATTGCGTTGTTGCCCTTGATCCAATATGCGTGAGTGGAACCTTGGATCGACCTCCCATACTGTCCAATTTGATTTGGATAAAAAGACTTCATTGACCAATTCGAGGTGAACCCTTGTGTTGACATATATTTGTGTCTAAAATTTTCACATATTTTTAAAAAGTTTCTAGAAAATTAATAATAAAAATATCTTAATGAGTTAAAACGTTTCTTATAAAAAATATTAACATTTTAGAAATTTCCTTAAGGGGGGAGGTGTGGAAGGGAAGAGCCGGAGTATGAATTTTGATGTTCAAGGTTGTGGGACAGTGTCGGACTTTTGGATTGCATTATAACAAAAAACCTCACGCATTCATTAATGCACGCGTTACGCGTGGACACTTTGCTCCATTTTTCTTTTTCCTAAATGAGTAATCAATCTCCTATTTTTTCTTGGATATTTACACGTTCCCACTCTCGCATTTCTTGAATCCCAATTATTTTTTTCTACGTGTATACACGTGCGCACACGTCCACCACGTACACGTCCACGTACACGTTTAGTTTTGTAATCATATAATTTTGAAGTTTTGATATTATATTATGGCCTATTGAACTCAAAACGAGTAATTCAATTCAACTCAGACTCAAAAAATGAGCACACGAATTTCAAAATTGATTTTTTTAAAATAAGTCACCAACTTATGGAACGTGTTAAGAGATGAAATATCATATTAAATAAAGATAAAAATATAGATCAATTTATAAGAATTTATAGTACTCCACTTAAAAAGGTTGGACATATAACCTTTGGTAAACACTAAATTAGACACGCTAAAGAACATGTTCGATTATATATTGGTGAATGTAATTGTACACAGAGATGTCAAATAAACCTTCTTATTAAGTTTGTTAATGTTTATAAGTTATGCATCATGTATAATGTGTGAATAATTAAGCTTTAATTTTGAATCCTACAAAATGCGTGAATAAAATCAGGGGCGAACTTTTTGGCATTAGTTCTTATAGTTTTTAAGTTCATAATTTTAAGTTTTTAACCCATAATTTTTACATAATTTCGTCTTACCCCCACCGAATCACGTTCTTGGGTCTAGCCCTGAATAAAATATTTGTTCGATCAACTTTGAAAAAACTTTAATCTAATTATCAATACTATTTATTTAATATGATAATATTTTGGTGTGGCGAATCAAACTTAGCATACTAAGCCCTTGTTTGAGCGTCATTTTTGGGCAAAAAAGCATTTTTGAGAGTGTTTTGTTGAGAATTGGGCGATTAAAAAGTAATAATTTTTTTTACGTATAATATTATTTTATAGAAGAATGTGTGGTTAAAAATGAGTTTTGAAAAAATAAATTTTTTAAAAATGGAAGCCAAACAAGCTAAAAATGTGTGGATCACCACATCCATGCATGCTCACCCATTTGAGCAAATTTTAAGTTGAAATTTATACAAAGCGAGTTGCGGACGGGTTTGAAGAGACCTAAACCAAGTAACTAACCATGTCACGCCTTCATGAATCTACTTTAGAGTCTAACTTAACGAGTATGCATTGTTCCAATCTACTTTACGCTCTTAATTGTTTTGTAAAATTTAAATAACTCGATTTACTTTAGAGTTCGACTCGATTCAACAAGACAAATCATCTCCTATCACAAACACCACTACTAGGCTTTGAATTGAGCAACCTAGTCACCAAGAGCATCACTTCAAAAATCTATTGTTGAAAACACCAAATCCACATCCAAAAAAACCTGTCACTAGAATGGGTGAGTTTGATTGGGGAAGATGAAATATTTATTTTTTAAAAATTTTTTATATATTAATATGTATTTAATTATTTTAATTTAGATTTATTTATACTTTTCGAAAGTTTACGTTAAATTTATTACATTTCGTAAAAGCTAATGACGTAAGGTGCAAATCGCGTCTTTGTCCATGACAATTTCTTTATCTTAGTTAAAAGGACTCCTAGAATCTGGCTCTTGACCCACGAGCTTTTAAAGTGTCATTTTTCAATAAATAGAATAAAGAAAATGATTCTTGTACGTAGTTGTTTATATAATGACGACGTGCCAAAATGTAAATTAAGAAGTTATTTGATTGGTGAGTTTTATTATTCAAATAAATCTCGTCACATCATTTGTTAATAAATTATTATATAAATTGTTAGGTGTATAAAGCACAATCGATAAAATAATAATAAAAGATTGCCCTCTTTGAAGGTAATTAAAGATTAAGCTTCCGTTTGTTCCACTTTTTTTTAAAAAAAAAAATTGTACAATTGAAGGGTTCCACCTGACCATTTTTTTTTTTTCAACTGTGCTACATGTACAGAAATGAAATTACCAGCAAACCACTCACACAAGGGTGGGGCTCACACATTTTTTCTTTTTAAATACACGGTAGGTCCCACCGTTCTCTTTTCCGGTGAAATTCTGGCCATTTTTTCTGTACAAATGGCTAAAGTGTTTTTTTTTTATAAACTTTCACCTCACACTTCCTTTGAATTGCACGTTCTATAGGTACAATTTCTTATTCTCCTTCTTAGAATAACGCCGTCCAAACAGAGGCTAATGAACGATTTTAGTTTTTTTTTTTCTTTCTTTAATCACGTTTAGAGTTATTCAATCCGAATTATCAAGCATATCACATTCATTTTGGTTAGTTGTCTAAATAATATTTAGCTTTCCTTATTATTATTATTTTTTTTAAAAAAACCCCAAATTTTAGTAATATTATTTCATTAATGGAGACACTACTTATTCGGTTTTTGTGGTCTTTGAACCTCAATTTTTTTTTTTAAATATTATTTTGTCAATCTATTGACTTTGGAAAATGATAGGTACCATTTGACATTTCTTTTCAAATGAATTAAAATTTTGGTTATTGCATATCACCAACCAAAGCAGGGATTTTGATCGCTTTTACTTGTGATTGAATTTGAACCAGCCACTCTCACCTACAATTATTGATACGTCAATTCCTAGTTATGAGCTAAACAAGTATAGCAATTTCAACCACAAAATCATCACAAGAAAGAAAGAAAAAAAAAAAAAAACTAGAGAAGATTAGGGGCGTGTTCGATAGAGATTAAAATCGGATTAAAATTGAAAAATTAACCGTTATTGTTAACTTTTATTAGACGAGTGAGACCCAATAACGGTTATATTTTCAATTTTAATTAGATTTTAAGCTTGGCCAAACATGCTCTAGATATTACGAGACGATATTTATAAAAAAATAAAAAATAAAATTATTATAATTACACTATCTAATACCAATCAAGGTCGTATACAGAACATGTAACCGTGCCATTCGAAACGCTGGCTATTGTCGATTTTTCAAAAAAAAAAAAAAAAAAAACTTATTTAACGTAGGGATTAAATTTTAGATTATAATCTACCTCAAAATCAACATTAATTCTAACAAAGTGTTTTAATCCCACTAAGCTGGGGGCTTAGTTTGATAAGTCGTTATACAATCTAATACGGCTTGAAAATTGCAACTAATGTTCGAAAGGTCAGCTGATGCTGATTTGGTTGAAATATTTTTCCAGGAAAACTGTGCAAATTAAAAACGTAAGAGTTTTGGACTTACATTTTCAGATTTCATTTTTGACAAATTTCACCCATTCTCAATAAATAAAGATTAAATGCAAAGAATTGTACGGATTGGAAATTGTTAAGTCATGTCTACGTACACACAATTAATTATATCTAGATTTTATCGAGTGTACATTCGGGATTCACATTCCAGATGGTAGCTCCTTCACAAGAGGATGGGCCCGCGATTTTTATATTTCGTCAGGGCCCTCCTTGCGAGGGACTGTCATCCGGAGTGTGAACCTTGAATTTACTAGCTGCAAAACCCAATTAAAAATTTGTGAAATCTACATTGAACTAACATCGTGGACAAAAAAGACTTGATACGAACTTTAAATCGAATTTGATTTTTTTTTAAGAATATGAGATTATTCTCGGATGAAAAATTGTCTTCATTATTTAAAGCTGCAATTATAAATATGATTTTTTTCTTTTTAATTGAGAATTAATCTAAAAAAGATAATTTTTGAATTCCTGGAAAAAGAATCTTTTCTACCTATCTTGTTCAGACCTTTGGCTTTCAATACGAGATCAGCTAGTCTCTCACGTGCACCTGTAGACACATGAAACCTAAATGATACAGTAACAAAATAAATTATTTTGAGTCAATTTCAACTTTGACTATACGAATACTTGTTACTAATACAATGATACGATGTCACAATATGAAAAAATTGCTCAATTATATAAAATTTTACTCACTTTATTTCTCGTGCATCGTAGGAAAAATAATATTCTAAACGTTCCCTTATCGATCAATTTCTAAATACCCAGAAAGAGAACAAGAAAAACGGTAAGACTTACACATTTTTCTCACAAGAACCTCAAATTACGTCCTACAAAAGAAGACAAATTGATTTTTCTAAATTATCTATTTTTTTATAAAATCAAGACACGTAAACAATTTTTATAAATGCATAATGTGTATTTCATTATTATTATTAAATTACTTCATCTAAAAATTTATATTTTTAAGAACTTACAATTTATTTTAATCTATATTATGTCTTTAACAATAAAAGCATATTACAGTCTCGGTGTGTATCACCAAGCAATTTTATAACAAAAATGACTATTTATTATACTAATTTGATTGAATTGAGAGATTTTGATGGAGTTCAATTTGACGTCGATTTCATTGAAAATGTTGTGGAGAAAAATCCAAATGTATGACAATCAACAATCACAAAATAAAAAATGAACAACTGTCTGGACAATAAAGCTTAGGAATCTTAAATAAACAGAGCATCAAATGCCAACGTTAATTGCCAGAAAAAAAATGGTCCTAATTAGGGCTGACTCAACTTAATCCAAACCGGCCAAATAGACTGACTCAATCTAATCCAAACCGATCGATTTTTGAGTTCTTGTTGGAAAATTAAATTTTAGGCCGAGTAGGATCGGATTACGATTTATCAATTAAAATCCAACTCAACTCGGGATCACCGTAGCGCCGATGATGAGTGGCGATGCTGCGGTTGTAGTGAGTCGTGAGCTGCTGTAGCATCGGCTGATGTGCAAGGGAATCTTCGACGTCCGATAACTAGGAACTGTAGCGCGTGAATGAGAGGGAGATCTATAGCGAATCAATCCATCGCAATAGCAAATTAGACCAGGATCTGCAACGGCATAACGACACACGCCATCGATGGTGTTGCAGTTTTTTAGTTTTTTTTATTAGATCTGTTTAGTTTGAGTTTTTTTTTTTTTTTTTGTGTGTGGTCGTTGGTGCTTTGTAAATGGTGGTTATGGATGTGTAGATGGCGATATTGATGCAGTTGGTGGCCGTGGTTGTCACGGTGGTACATGCGATGGTGTTGGCGGTAGTGGTATTTGGTGGTGGTGTTGGTTGTCATTGTCGTCGTCGTTGCATTGGTGTTGGCGATGGTACTTCTGGTGAGGTGGTGATTGTGATCACAAATTATTTGATTGATTGTGACTAATAAATTGATTGATGTGTGACTAATGAAATACATAATTTGTAATAAAAAAATAATGTGTAACCTAAAAATTTGTTTAAGTTGTGATCAATAATTTGATAATTTGTGACTTAGAAATAATTTATAACCAATTAATTTGACATTCATGAAATAAGTTGTGACTTATGAGATTTGTAAGAAAAATAATATGTGACATACTAATTTGATAAATTTGTAATCGAAAAATAAATTGTGACCTATAAAATTTATAATTTGTAGTTGTTACGTCTATAATTGTGACTAATATATAATCATTAGGGTTGGGGAAGGGTTGGGTTGGTTTTGAATCCAACACAACATATTCGGTTTGACAATAATTCAAATACAAACTAACTCATTCACGTTTGAAACCCAACCCAATCCAAACCGACCAAGCTCGGGTTGGGTTTGGGTTGTGTTGATTGGTTTGGACTTGAGTCCAATTCAAGTTGGACTCAGTTATTCTTTTGTTGGACAATTTTTTTATTTGCCCAATGGTTGGAAAATTTTTCGTTGAATTTGAACAATTTTTTTAAAGTTTGATACAATTTCAATTTGGACCAATTTCATTTACATTAAAAAGTGAGTTTTTAAAGGCCTTAAATCGATTGAAGTTGGATCAAATGGTCTGCGGGGTTAAGTTTCATTCTAATAGAACAATATAAATTAAAAATATTGTAAAACATGTTAAATAGATTATATCATAATCAAATTAAATACATATTAAATCAATCTAAATACATGTTGTATACATGCATATTATACCCATTGAATAAAATGAATTTAACATAAATACTAAAAATGTAAATCTCCTCCTTCAATCCAAGTATTTAATAAAAAATCACGTTGAAAAATCGAGTTGAAAAGTCGAAGCACGAGAAGCAATGAGAGGCAGAAGAGATGTGAGGCAACTGAGAAGTTTGATCATTAGGTTTTAGGTTTTTTTTGTTTGAAGTACTAATTTTCTTTTTAATATTTTTTAGTTTATTGGTTAGGTTGGGTTTCAATAGATAATCTCGAACTCAACCCGACCTAAAATTTGATTTCCTAATCCGAACCCAACCCAACTAAACTAAAAAACCAACCCAAATCGGTTGGTTTAGGTTGGGTTGATCAATTTGACTGGTTTGAATTGATTTTTTCCTAACCCTAATAATGATGATCATAAGTTATATAATATTGTGACATTTATATGTTTAATTAATTATTTAATAAACCTTTTTTTTTATATTTGAAATGGGTCATACTTAATGTCCAACTTATGAGATTTTTCTTTAAAAAATTGCCCAATAAAAAATAACAAGATCCACCTTGAACTGGGTTCAAACCCAAACCAATCAACCCAAACCCGCCCATTCTGCGTCAATTTGGGTTGGTTTGAGCTTCAATAGTGGATGGTTTGGTTTGATTTGGTTTCTTGTTAAATCGAACATGATGAATTAGGTTTAGGTTAGACCAGAAACCAACACAACCCAATCCACCACAATGCACACATTGCTCTAGTCTTTATACATTCTTTAATATCTATAATCGATGTTTCTTCTAATATTAGACAGCACTTGCCAGGGGATTGCCAGCTAACATTCTGTTATTTCTGTTAATTCTCCAACAATAAAGTTAGTTTAGTTGTTGTCTATTTAAGTAGAAGATTAGCTGCTGTAAATCACGTTTTCCATTCCTCAATTGAATAAATTCATTTTTCCGCTCTTCCTTCACTTTTGTTCTCTAGATTCAATATGGTATCAGAGCGAATCCTAATTCAATTTCTTTGATCTTTTAGATTTCTAATTCATCCACTCCATGGCAACTGATGCTCCAGTTCTACTGGAGAATTCAGCAACTGCAGGAAGCAATCCCAATATTGATGATGGATTGAGTCCTTATGACCTCCATCACTCAAATAGTCCGGGGCTTGTGATGGTTTCTCATCTACTGGTTGGAGATAATTATGTCTCTTGGAGCATGAGTATGTTGATAGCTTTGTCGGTGAAGAACAAATTAGGCTTCATCGATGGATCTATCCCAATGCCAGAAGGTAATGATAACCGAATTAGTTTTTGGATCCGAAATAACAACATAGTCATCTCCCGGATACTCAATTCTGTGTCCAAGGCTATATCAGCAAGCATCATTTATTCAGTGTCAACTTATGAGATCTAGAATGATCTTAAGGAAAGGTTTCAGCAGAAAAATAGCCCACGTATCTTTCAGTTAAGGCGTGATCTCATGAATCATGCTCAATCTCAACTATCCATAAGCAATTACTTCACTAAGCTAGAGACAATCCGGGAGGAATTGATCAATTATAGGCCATCTTGCTCGTGTGGAAAGTACACATGTGGAGAAGTCAAGGCCTTAGCAGATCATTACCAAACTGAATATGTAATGTCCTTTTTAATAGGGTTGCATGACTCATTTGCTCAAACATGAAGCCAAATCCTGCTCATGGATCCTATACCCCCAATCAACAAAGTGTTTTGCTCTCGTTTCTCAAGATGAACATCAGAGGAGCATGAATATGTGGGAGGAACCTCAATTGGTGGAAATAACCCCATGGCCTTTTTCACCAAAAATGAAGGCAGTAGATTTAGTAGCAATCAATATTCTGGTAAACATCAGAAAAAGGATCGTCCAGTCTGTACTTAGTGGACATACTGTAGACAAGCGTTATAAGCTCTATGGTTTTTCCTCTGGATATAAAGCAAGACAGAAAGCCTCATCTCCAAATTAGGTGGTTAGTGCAGCAGCTAACCAGACATCAGAAACCTCTACTCATCAAGGGAATATGGATGAGTTTGTCCAAACCTTGAATTCTAACCAATATCAGCATCTGTTATCTATGCTAAATTCCCATCTTGCATCAGCCAAAAGAGACACATAGGCTGATGTGAAACCTGCACACACATCAGGTATCGCATTCTCTATTTCTATTCATCCTGTACTTCATTCCTCTAATCACTGGATAATCGATTCTGGAGCAACAAACCATGTGTGTTTTAATTAGTCATTATTCCAAAACATAACTTCCATTTCAAACTCATATGTTACACTTCCAAATAAATCTCGCATACAAGTAAAATATTCTGGTTCAATTCAAATCAGCCCTTTATGGACATTATATGATGTGCTATATGTTCCTCAATTCCACTTTAATTTGTTATATGTTGCCTCACTGACAATAAACTCTTCTCTCCAAGTCAAGTTTCTCACAGATTGTTGTATTATCCAGGAAGTGCACACTTCAAAGATGATTGGCAAAGGTAACAAAGTTGTTGATCTTTATGTCATTGCATCTTCAAGTGGTTTCATTTCTGATTCATTTCTTTATGCTAATTCTACTTGTAATTCATCCATTACAAATGTAAATAATGTGTCTTCATAAATTTGGCACAATCACCTTGGACATTTATCCTTTAAACGATTGGAATTACTGAGAAACAAACTGTCAATTACCTGTAATGATCATGAGAATGTACATTGCTCCATCTGTCCCTTAGCTAAATAAAGGCGTTTTTCTTTTGGACCATACCACACACCAACACATAATGGTTATTGTTATTTCCTCAATTTAGTTGATGATTGTACTAGGTTCACATGGTTATTCCTCATGAAACAAAAATCTGATGTTAAAACCATAATTCCTATTTTTTCTCTCTGATTGAAACACAATTTGACAAGCTCGTTAAGAAATTTCGATCTGACAATGCACATGAACTGCAGTTTACTGAATTCTTCAACTCCAAGGGAGTCTTATACCAATTTTCATGCGTTGAACGCCCTGAGCAAAATTCAATAGTATAGAGGAAGCACCAACACCTTTTTAATGTAGCTCGTGCCCTGTTCTTTCAGTCTCAGGTACCTATAAAATTCTGGGGGGAATGTATGCTCACTGTCACATATTTAATCAATAGAACCCCTTCTCCATTATTACATGGTGAATCTCCTTTCCAGCTTCTATATGATACACATGTAACTATAAACATCTCAAAGTTTTTGGGTGTCTGTGTTATACCTCAACTCTACCCTCCACTAGGATAAAATCTCACCCTCGAGCAGTGGCCTGCATATTTTTGGCTATGAATCAGGCATGAAAGGGCACAAACTATACAATATCCAATCAAAGGTTTTCTTTGTGTCTCGTGATGTCATATTCCATGAGTCCTTATTCCCATTTCAGTCCATATCTCATCACGATGACATTATAGATCCATTTCCAGATTTAGTTCTGCCTATACCAGCATTTGATATATCCAATTCTAATCTACCTCCATATGTTCCATCAATTTTCCCAGCATCTTATTCTGATTCTGCAACACCTTGTTCTGATTCTACTTCAACTCTTCAAAATAGTCCTAATACCCACCACATAGTTGATAATATCCTAACACATGAACCAATGGTTTGAAGGACCTCTAGAAATGTTTAACCACCTTTTTACCTACGTGACTATCACTGCAATTTACTTTATCATCATTCTCAGCCTTTTTCCAACACTCCATACCTTATGCAAAACTACATTTCTTACACATCCTTCTCTTCTTCTCACTGCAACCATCTCCTCAATGTCTCTTCTAGTTTTGAACCATAATTTTATCACCAAGTTGTTCACTATCCACATTGGAGAGAGGATATGAAACATGAGTTCAATGCTATAGAGTCAGACCACACTTGGTCTGTCTAACCTTTACCCAAAGATAAACACTCAATTGGGTGTAAATGGATTTATAAAATAAAATATAGAGTTGATGGTAGTATTGAACACTATAAAGCATGCTTGGTAGCCAATGGCACACACAACAAGAAGGCCTAGACTTTCTTGAGACATTTTCAACCGTTGCAAAGTTGGTTACGGTTAAAATGTTACTTGCTCTTGCTACTATAAAAGGTTGGCATCTCTTCCAGCTAGATGTCAATAATGCTTTTTTAAATGGTGATTTGTTTGAAGAAGTGTATATGGACATTCCATTGGGATATGAGGTACATGGGCAAGTTACAAATAAGGGGGAGAAGTTAGTTTGTCGTTTGCACAAATCAATATATGGCATAAAACAAGCTTCACGCCAATAGTTTTCTAAGTTCTCACAAGCCCTCATTCTGCATGGTTTCTCACAATCAAAATCAAATTACTCTCTTTTCACCAAAAGAATAGGTTTTTCCTTTGTAGCTCTGCTAGTATATGTAGATGACATTATCATTGCGGGTTCTAATTTGATTGTCATTTAAGAGTTAAAGTAATTTCTACATAGTCAATTTAAATTGAAGGATCTTGGTGTTTTGAAATACTTTCTTGGGTTGGAAATTGCAAGGTCTGCTCGTGGCTTATTTTTATCCCAACTCCATTATACCTTATAGTTGCTAGAAGATTCAGGCTTCCTTGCTTGTAAACCTACTTCTTCGCCTATGAACTTAAAAACAAAGCTCAGTTCCTTTGATGGTGAAGTACTTACTGATGCTTCTTCGTATAGACGCTTAATTGGTCGCCTAATCTACCTCACTGTAACATGGCCAGATATCACATTTGATGTCCATAGACTTAGTCAATTTATCTCTTCTCCTAGACAACCTCATCTGGAGGCAACACATAACCTTTTAAGATTTGAAAGCATCTTCTGGACAGGGCTTATTCTTTTCTGCCTCTGCTGACCTCCAGCTTCGTGCATTTTCGGATGCTGATTGGGGATCATGTTTGGACACCAGAAAATCCATGACTGGATTTTACATCTTCCTGGGTGATTATATGATTTATTTATCATGTTCTTCAACAGAGGCTGAATATAGGGCACTTGCCTCCACAGCTAGTGAAATCGTTTGGCTACATCAATTGTTAACTGATTTTCACATTCAACAATCTGGTCTAGCAGCTCTCTTTTGTGACAACCAGGCAATCATATGCATTGCAAGCAACCCCTTATTCCACGAACGAACGAAGCATATTAAAATAGACTGCCACGTTATCCGGGATAAAGTAGCTACTGGCTTTATCAAACTCCTTCCTATTTGCACTCATCATCAACTAGTAGATGCGTTTACCAAAGCACTGCCCTCTACATCCTTACTACTCTTACTATCCAAGATGTCGGTTCTTGACATTCACCGGCCACCTTGAGGGGGAGTATTAAACAACACTTGCCAGCTGGATTGCCAGCTAACATTCTGTTATTTCTGTTAATTCTCCAACTGTAAAGTTAGTTTAGTTGTTGTCTATTTAAGTAGAAGATTAGCTGTTGAAAATCACGTTTTCCATTCCTCAATTGAATAAATTCATTTTCCCGCTCTTTCTTCACTTTTGTTCTCTAGATCCAATATCTAACATTACCGACCAAAAAACTGTGTACTTAACTAAGAGCCAGCAATTAATATAGGAAAATGCTATTTGCACCTTTTACATTACTTGCTCCTTTACACGGTTACGTGGCAAAGCTAATTTTAAAAAAAGGACAAAAACAGGCCACTTGCTAGCCGGTTCTAAAATTTAAAAAACAAAAGGTACTGGACGGAGCCAAGCATTCCTGCAAAGAGAGTGAAACCTTCTTCCTGTTTTGAAGCAATCCGCTCAAAATCGAGTGGGCCATCGCCGTCATCAACAGTGGACCTCCGGTGGAAGAAGCTTTCTTTTTACAGACTTCTTTACGGGCTGTCTTCAACAACAAAAATAGGCCACTTGTTGGCGAGTTCTAAAAGTGAAAAAATAGAAGGTATGAGATGAAGCCAAACATTCCCGCGAAGAGAGTGAAACCTTCCTCCCGTTTTGAAGCAATCCACTCGAAATCTAGTGGGCTATCACCGTCATCAACAGCGGACCTCCAGTGGAAGAAGCTTTCTTTTTTCCGACTTCTTTATGGGTCGTCTTCAACAATGAACCTCCGGTGGAAGAAGCTTTGGCCGTCGCCATCTTCAGCTTTGCTCACCCAAAAACATGATGGACAACAACGGTATTTCTCGTCATCAATTTATTGTCAACTAAATTAGACGTGCTTTAAAACCCAATGAAATAAAAATCCAGACAAAGATACTGAAATTAAATCTTTGATTCGACAATTTTGGTCCTTATACTGAAATTAAAGAGTCAGGCAGTGAACTTTCCATATTATTTCCTTGTGCAACTATTTTGAGGAGTTATATGAGGTAGCTTGTTCGATTGTGTGTAAAAGTATATGGAACTACTTTTTTTCATAGAACTTTTCCAGATTTATTATCTATAATAATAATTTTAGGCACTGCTTTGACAGTTTGACATCTTTCGATGTCAAGGAAAAATGAGAAAGAGAAATGGATCACTTAAAATTGTGCTCACAAAATTCATTTATATCAATTCCTTATTGCATTCAAACTCTTAACTAATTGTTTTAATGCAGGCAAGGTAAACTCGGAAGAGGTGGATGATCTCATTCTGTTGGAGTTTTAAAATGACATAAATTTGGAGAGTGTCAACTTCGTGGATGGTGTAGGAGTAGAGGTGGGGGTGTAGGAGTAGACGGTGGGAATGTAGTATTAGACGATATAAGAGTAGATGGTAGGAATATAGGAGTCGACGGTGTGATTGTGCCAGAGGTGGTATGAAGTTCAACGATGAAAAAAATGTATAATTTTTACAAAAGATATACGTACAACATGGGATTTTCAGTTAGGAAAGGACATTTGCAAAAAGATGATGATGGAATTGTGAGATACGTTGTGTATACATGTAGCTGTGATGGTGGAAGATGTCGTGCCACAAGCGGTACTCTGAAACCACAGCCTACCATTCAGACATGCTGCAAAGTCAGGATGACTGCATCTGCTGATACTTGTGGAACGTGGCGAATTAACACAGTCAATCCCATTCACAATCATAAAACAAGTCCTTCGAAATCTAGGTTATATCGTTGCAATTGAGAATTGAGTGCCCATGTTAAACGACGGCTTGAAGTGAATGATATGGCTGTGATTCCATTGCACAAAAGTTTCAACTCCGCAGTCGTAGAGGCAGGAGGGTATAAGAATATGACTTGCGTGGAAAAAGACTGTCGAAACTATGTTGAACAAGTGAGGCGGTTAAGACTTGGAGAAGGAGATGTCGAGGCAATACAAGTCTATTTTTCGAACATGCAAGCAAGATGCTCAGGTTTTTATTTCAGTATGGATTTAGATGAAAAGTTGCGTTTGAAGAATACTTTCTGGGCCGACAATAGGAGTAGACAAGCATATAAGGAGTTCGGCGATGTTGTAAAATTTGATACCACATACCTAACTAATAAATACAACATGTCGTTTGCTCCTTTTGTTGGAGTTAATCATCATGGACTATCTATACTCTTGGGTTGTGGGTTGGTGTCGAATGAAAATATCGAAACATTTGTATGACTTTTTAGGACTTGGCTTCAGTGTATGCATGGCCAAGCTTCTATTGGGATTATTACCGATCAAGACAGGACCATGCAAAATGCCATTCAGATTGTGTTCCATAACACGAAATACAGATGGTGTTTATGGCACATATTAAAGAAGTTTCCTGAGAAGTTTGGATACCGATGATGTACTAGAGTGTATAGAATTAAAAAAACAATCATTTGAAAAGCTGAGGTCAGTTGGCGGAAGTAATAGGTGTCCCAACATGTATTTCAGCTTGCATTGGATGGTAGGGACATCGCAACATAACAGCAATGTAAGTATACAGGATCCTAAATGCTCGAAGAGAAAAGGCGCGCCGAAGAAGCTTCGAAATAAAAGCCAGTTGGAAGCAACATCAAGTAAAGCTAAGGTAATGACCGATTTGTAAATTGTAATTTTGTTTGGTTCATGTTGTCCTATTTCTAAAATGTAATTTAACTATATTATCTGTTGATTATGTAGTCCCATCATACGCCATCAAAGGTAAGGGGACGGAAGACAAGCACTAGTACACCGAGAGAGGTTGCGCCGAGCTTCAATGCACATGCTCAAGGTATGTGTTAAGAATAATTAAAGGCAGCCTCACTGGGTATTTGTAGCCTGAACTCGAGCCTTTGAAAATTAGTGTTTCATATTTGGACTTTTTGTGAAGTAATGATCCCCTAAAATCAGTGTTCCATATTAGGAGGTTGTTTGGTATATATTAAAATCGGATTAAAATTAAAAAACTAGCCGTTATTGTTGACTTTTATTAGACGAGTGAGACCCAATAACGACTATATTTTCAATTTTAATTGGATTTGAGCTCTACCAAATAGGCTATAGGATTTCAAGAATTTTGGACATTACCTTGATTAAGTGTTTCTTAACTGTTGTTCATTGTAATTTAGTTACACATATCATTTCATGTGCTGTTGTTCATTGTAATTTATTGTTGTTGTAGGATGATGGAGTTCGGTTTACTTCCATCATATGGGGGAGGTGAAGACAGTTTTGGAGAAACAACAGGAAAAATCAATGGACAGTCGAGCAATGGTTGATCAATTGATAGTCCCAGCATGTATTTTGGCCGATCAATGCAAAGTCCCATCATGTATTTTGGCATGAAAACCTTCTTTACTTGAGTCATTTTATGGAGCAAACTAGGTTGTATAACAATGTATTATAACGTATAACAAGTGAACTTCAGTTGATTACTGGGTTGTATGCTATTGAACTTATCTTGTATACCATTGTATTGCCACTTTTGGCATTTATGCACCATTGGCTTCCATCATATATATCAATTTTCGTTTATGAGGTTGTTCATATATTATTGTTGCACACAATTTGAAAGAATACAGGGAAATGAAGATGCTAGACATAGTTTTTAAATGCAAACACTATATACGTTGGCCTAGTTCAGGCACCCAAGTGAACCCCTATTACAGTCATCTAAATGTGACTAGGAATGACAATTTGAACCGTTAAAATCGAAAATCACGATTAACTGAACCGAATGGGGCGAAAAAACCTGAACCGATGGTGCAATGGGGCGGTTATGGTTTTGATTTTAATAAACCACTTCATCTAGGGGTGGGTATGGTATTTAGCGATGGTGCCTCACTCTGAACCAATTACTCGTTAAAAAATTTTAATTGGACAATTGAGCTTTCCATTATTCTTTCTCAAAATTAATTGGACCATTTTGACAATTGGGCCTCCCAAAATTTTAGCCCAATTAACATTAGGTAAACATTAACCAAATAATTCAGTCCACTGACCAGGTAGCCCAATTTCAACATACCCTACACGTTAAATTAAAACTTAGGTTTATAGTCTCCAGACTACACTTCTCCACTCAAATCCATTGTCGCCCTGCCAGTTCTAAGTATGGTATAGTTTCATATTTCTTGAGTGCTTGTATTGTGCCTTAAGTTTGATAAATATTTGTGCATCGAATTCTTATTTTGGGAACTTAGTGCAATTGTCACTGCTCGCGAAAAATTGACCATTGTAAAAATAAAATCGTGTAGAATCAAGCGGTTTAATTGACACTATTATTTATATGATTGAGTTGTCTCCAATAATTCCCGATCCAAAAGTTTCACATATTAGTTTTCTCTTGAATTCAAATCGTTCAATTCTTAAATCAAATCAATGTTACTTTCTGTTCATAAATTGTATTTTCTGTTCATCATATCAATGATTAGTTTATTAGATTTCTGTTTGTTTTAATCTGCAACTTGATGTTTGTTTAATCTTTAAAAGACAGTGGAAACACTTCATAAAGTTGTGATTTTTTGGTGATGACATGTTGTTCAATTTAATTTTAGTAAATATGTGCATTGAAGAAGAAACAATTCTTGCATTTCCTTAATATATTGATCCAAATCTAATAATGAAGATTAACATATGCTAGTAAAAGTCTTGACCTATGCTGATAATATTGTTTGTTAAATTCGAATTTTACATATATATATATATATATATATATATATATATATATATATATATATATTATTAACCGAACCGAACAAGGACGAACCGAGCCAAACCAAACTGACTTTCGTGATTATGGTATGACCAAAAATTTGGTGGTCGGCTATGATTTTAGCCGAACCGACCCCAAACCGAACCATTGTCATCCCTATGTGACATTCTTATCAATTACACATGACACCAACACCACATGGCACTAACTACACAGGACACCAACTACACATGACACCAACATCCTTAGCAACACCCTGCTCATCTTCTATTACAATCACCCAAGTGGAACACCAACATCACTACACATGACCCACAACACATAACAGAACACGACACACAACAAAACACCAGCTACACATTAGCAGTGGCCGGTCCCTTCCCTTTCACGGTCAATTGAATCTCCAATTTATCTTCTTCGGTTTCCAGACAACGAGTTTGGAACATGCAAGACAAGTGTTGATCTTCTCCGATTGCAGCCTCATTAATCGTGTTCTAGAATTCTTCCCAGGCATACTGCACAAGAACATTGTGTTAACCACTGTTAATTCGAACTACTTAGAACCAGTTAAATGAAGAAAATGTGATACTTCAAAGACAACACTTTTAAGCAGAGCATAATTCCTATTTCTTTTACAAAATCAATATGTCGACAATTTACAGTAAAAAAATGTTTGAATGCACACGATAACAGACTGCTTACATAAGATTATCGCCTCAAATGGGTTTCGCTTCAAAATAGTCCGAAGAGAGTGAAATTTCGAACGGTTTTCGCCTCAAATGGTTCTGTCTGGTTCAAGGAGTTGGGAGTGGGTCAGACGAAAACTCCACGGTTTCGCTCTGGTTCGAGAGGCTTGGGGTGGGTGAAATCAACGGGACAATGTTCCTCTTCGCCTCCAAGGGTTTCGCCGTTTGAGAGAGAAGGGCGTGGGTGAGATGAAGTCAATGGAAAGGAAAATGGTTGCGTAATTGGGCAGGGTCAATATTCTTCATTTTTATTTTCAAAATTCATGCCACGTAACCCTGTAAAGAAGCGTGTCAACCAGCGAGTACCCATAGCGCCATTGATAAATATAACCCTTAATTGACTCTACTTAGGGCCAGTAAAAAGTAACACGTAAGTTTGTTGTTGTATTCTTTTCAAAATCATTATCAAAATCTTCACGTGCATGATTTAGAGCTAAGCCCCTTGTACAAGAAAACTTGCCAATGAGAATAACATAATGTTGGTGGCTTAACTACATTAATATTAGACAAAAAGTAAATTTAAACAGACCAATACAGTGCTGCCACTTAGCATTCTTCAACCTGCTTGACAAATCCCACTGTACATGTAGCATGATTGGATGATTTAATCATGTGATAAGACTGAATGTAGAATTAATTATAGGCTTGATGTTGTCAAAAGTATCCCGTACATGGACACATCCGTAAACAAGCAATACATGGATAAATAAAGTCAGTATTTTGTAAAGATTTAAATCAGATTTTTATTTGATTTTAATAAAAAAAAATTATGAAATATGTAGTTGAATAGTTGCAGACACTATGAAATATATGATTAAAATTAACTATTGATTTTGAATTAAATTAAAGTCTAGATTTTAATCTATACCAAATAGGGAAAGTTATAAATTCAATAAAAAAATTTCGCATCCAAATTTTACCAAAAGCACCTTTGTAGTATAGAGGTCACAAGTAAAAGCAGCTAACATTGTAGAAACTACCCTTAACCAACCAAGAGAAGGTGAATTAATAATGCTATAAAATATAGGGAAAATCGCAGCTGAGATACCAAACCTTTCAGTTAGATGCAGACTTTACCCAAACGTTTCAAAATTATGCACCGGAGGTCCAAATGGACGGTTTCCGTCTAGTTGACCAAGAATAGTAAATTTTGACAAAATTGGGGGGGTGGGGGTAAAATGATAACTTGACAATTTTCTCATTAAATAAATTTAAAAAAAAAACAAAAACAAAAACTTGCAATCATTTCTCATTCCTAGAATCAACCCTCTCGGCACCACCACCACCACCGTAAATCACAAATGAAGAAAATCATGTTTGACACCAAAAAATGAAATCTAATCACAGTCACCACCAACACGTAGCCACAGTCGCCACCCATCACCCACCAAATCCCCATCATCCTATCCCAAACCAGAAAATCATCTACCACTACCACCCATCTCCTCGCCACCACCATCACCAATACCGGTAACTACCCATTTCAAACTTGAAACTCAATTCAAAAAATTCGAAAAAAATCAGAAGATAATGGAAAATTGAATCCTATTGAAGTCAAGCGAACCTTGAGCAAACTTGTACGACCATGTGTAATCATTTAATTGCTCCAATTGAGGTTGGGGCAGTTTGACAGGTCTTTGTGGCTGCAATTTCTAATGCTTAGGTTTTGAGGAATTCTGCTAATGATGGTGGCAGTGGTGGCCGAACTTTGAGGCGACGATGTTGAGGATGACGATGGTGGCCAGCGGTTGGTGGGAATGGGGATGAGTGGAGTGGGAGAAAGAATGGTTTTTGTATATTTATTTTTGTTTTTTTGATTTTTTTAATTAATTTACAGTGGTGGTGGTGGTGGTGCCGGCACTGCTAATGTCGGAAATGAGAAACTAATTACAAGTTATTGTTTTTTTATTTATTTAATAAGAAAATTGTCAAGTTACCATTTTACCGCTCTTAATTTTTTCAAAATTGGTCAAAATCTACAATTCGTGGTCAACTAATGGTCAACTGGACGAAAACTGTCAATTTGGACCTTCGGTGCATATTTTAAAAAGGTTTGGTACCGTCTGTGGGACAAATAAAAGGTTTGAAAAAAAGTCTGTAATTAGTTGAAAAGTTTGGTACCTCATCTGCAATTTTCCCTAAAATATATTGCATAAAAGTTTGAGACAGTTAACTCATATATAATAGGATGCACGACATCTATATCGAAATTAGAACATTAAGTAACGATACGATAAGTGTAATGAAACGTTAAGTGCTTTTTTGATATATCTTAAAAAGTTGTTAAAAAACTAAGATCAAAATCAACAATTAATTTTAATCACATTTTATATGACTCACAATTTTTTTCAATTTGAATCACACATTTCATCAAATTTTATTAAAATATGGTTTTATATATATAATGTCCCTAACATTAGTTAATGCCCCCACAACCAGCCCTAGCCACCTACTACAACCCTCAACCTACCTCAACCCACTTCATCAAATTTCTCAATTCTTATATTCTTGATCCTTCCCAATAATTGCATCTAAAGCGACAAATTCCATAGCTCAAAGCGTTGCAAAGAAAAGGCTCATAATAAGTAATCCTTCGACAAAGACAAGAAAGCCAAATAGCCTAGTGCCTTTTGAGCCATGTTCTTAAGAAGGCATTACATTGCTTTTTATTACACATTGTAGCACTAGATTCTTGAAGATAAATTACAGAAGATAGAAAGACAAAATTATTGAATGACACGGTCGAGAGATTTGTTTAGACGAAGCCATCCTTAAAAGAGTACTTACTAGTTGACTAATCGAGCACTCTTGACTTAACAATAATCTCCAAGCTCCTCAACAAAGGCCATCAAGTTCTTGGTGGAAGAACCGTCCTCCTGCATAGCTTCTCTAGCATAATTCTTCCATTTCCTAGCATTCTCTCTCAATTCTCGACTTTTTTCTCCGTCGTCCATTATTGTTTCAATGCATCTCTTGATCTCATCGCTCTCAACGATGCCATCTTCTCTTGGGTTCACCCTTAGGCCTGTCCTCCACACATCTTGTATCAACTTTGCATTAGTCCCTTGATCAGCCCACCGTGGAAATGCCACCACGGGAACACCACATGCTATACACTCCAACGTCGAATTCCATCCACAGTGACTCACGAAACAACCCAATGAAGGGTGTGTTAACACCTCAAGTTGGGAACACCATGGTACTATTTTTCCCAGTTTTTCCAATTCTTCCAAACAACTTAGTTTATCATCGTCTTTTTCTTCTTCTGGGTTTTCCTTTACTCGTATCACCCACAAAAAAGGTCGACTACACTCGAGTAGTCCTTTAGCAATCTCCTCCATTTGATCTTTTGGCAGCCTCAGAAGACTCCCAAATGACACATAAACCACAGAAGATTCAGGCTTGGAGTTCAACCATTGCACATAATCCTCCGATTTATGAAAAAGATCGCCACCAATGACCTTATCTGATGGATCTTTACCATCCAAGAAAGCAGAAGGAATTAAGGGTCCAATCCCGATTAACTCGTAACCTTCAATCGCCTTAAGTGCATCAGGCTCTAGTGCATCAAACGTATTCACAAGAACTTTTGGCTTTGCTTCTTCACCTAATGTTTCAAGATGCTCTTTACATGTTGAACGTGCAAAGACTTTGTGATCGCTACTTGGAGGATGCAAGAAGGAGGGAAGATCACGTTTATCTAGCAATGGAAGTCTAGGCAGCTGGATAGCCCAGGAGGGATCATCGGAGGAATTATTGATTTCTTCACCATATCCATTGAAATAATAGTAATATACATCCAACACAGTGGTTGGTTGAATCCACAGAAGAGCACTCGGAATGCGCATTTCACGTGCCACTGCTGCTGCCCATGGAAGCAGAAGACTGTAAACAAGGCACGTAACTGGACGGCCTTGCTCGGCACTGGCAAGAATCGTTTCCTTTATGGTGTTGGAACTATGATTTCTTATCTCTGCCATGTATTGATTGTGATCATCGCTGGATTTGCACCCATCATCATATCCATCAGAGAATGCCTCAAAAGTAATACCGTTGGTGATGTCCTCGGCAGCTTTGGCCATCCGCCGCTGGGCATATAAACTTGTTGAAAAGGTAACTTCAATGCCATTCCTGACGAGGGTTTTGGCAAACGTAAGTAATGGATTGATGTGCCCTTGTGCAGGAAAACTCACTAGAAGTACATGAGGGCGAGACATTTTCTGTGTTTTATGATTATTTTTTTTATCTGTGAATGAGTACTTAGCATGGAGCTTTGGTAACGTTTTTATAGTAAGAGTACTATGCACATATTGAGGAGCTTCTTTCTTAATTAACTAAAAACGTGTATTATGTGGTTCTTAATTAATTAAAAGCGTGTATTATAAGCTTCTTAATGAATTGAAAGCGTGTCAGAAGTTTCTTGATTAATTCAATTGATTTGGGCAGATTTTGATATTGAAATCTGAGTATATATGAATAGAATCAATAAAATGCTAAATACTAATTTAAAATTATAACTATTGAAATGTCATGTTTATTATTATATGATTCTTCTGGAAAATCTCTGCAACTTTAATAAAAGTGTCACCCACATTGCCCATTCTTATTATATGAGTATTCATCAATTTAATTCATGGGGCTTTGGGGAATGTATAATAGTAAATAGGACTATGCATGCATTGATGATCTTCTTGATTAATTAAAAGGATCTCAATCAGGGTGTTTGATGGATATTATTGATAAAAGAATATATTTTAAATAGTGATATGATAAGAAATGTGAATTTAAAAAGTAAGGAAAAGTTCTTGATTTGATGAAAAATATTATTTTATTGAAAAATGTGTGATTGAAAATGAGTTTTGAAATAATATATTTTGAGAGAATGTGTGTCAACCAGTGGCTCAATTGAACTGAAATAGGCCCATTTTGATTATGAATCGGAATATCTCAACATAATCAATAAAATGCTTGAAATCACGACCGAACAATAACTTTAAAATTATTTAATTATTATTGTCGCATATCATGTTATATTATTATTATTATGCTATTCTTTTGGAAAATCTCTACAACTTTAATAAAAGTCACACCCACTTTGCCCATTTTTACTATATACTCATTCATCTATATAATTCATGGGGATTTGGGGGATGTATTATTGTGCATGGATTGAGGATCTTCTTGATTAATTAAAAGCTTGGATTATAAGCTTCTTAATTAATTGAATTGATGTACACCCATTTTGATTTCGAATCGGAACATCTCGATATAATCAATAAAATGCTTGAAATTACGATAAAAAAATAACTTTAAAATTATTTAATTATTTATTATTATACGATTATACTGGAAAATCTCTACAACTTCAATAAAAATCGTTGCCCTTTTTTACTATATATATATATATATATATATATATCAATTTAATTCATGTGGCTTTGGGGAATTTAATTTATTTATAGTAAAAAGGATTATGCATGGATCGAGGATCTTCTTGATTAATTAAAAGCTTCTCAATTAATTGAACTGATGTAGACCCATTTTGATTATGAATCGGAATATCTTAATAGAATCAATAAAATGCTTGAAATTACGACCAAAAAATAACTTTAAAATTATTGTTGCATGTCATGTTTATTTTATTATATGATAACTTTTAATGTCAAACAACATTATTAATCAAATTTTTTAAACGCTCCATACTGCGTGGAGTGATTAATTAATTACTTTTAATGACTAGTTTTTTTTTAAAACATTATTGATTACTTTATTCTCCAATCAACATCACCAACCCCCTCACACAACCCCCACCAACACCAATCACTTCTCACGCAATCCAATCGTCCACTAGGAAATTGAAGGCAGAAAATGTAAATAGCAGACAACCCCACCCATATTTGCTTGATCAAAGTAAACACAACTAATGGAGGGTTGAAGCTCTTTGCTTTTAAAATTCGGTGATAAAATTTATGTCACTTGTTATGAATATTATGTGGGTATATATTAGAGAATCAAATCAAACCGAAGGCCTGTGTATTCACAGTTTTCTTAAATCGAACTCGTCCCCTCGTCGAAGTGCAAGAGGTTTTGATCGGTGTTCGATTCTCAAGATACAATCGGTTGTCGGTTCACGCTGCACTACATTAATCGTCTACGAACTAGCTGTGATATACTCTATCTCTCAAAGAAATTAGAAAATGAAGAATTTTAAAAACTGGAAAGAAGAAATTTGTTGTTGGAATGAATAAACTTATATTTCACTTGTGTTTTTCCAATTCAGAGAGATCTTCTATTTATACATATAGAAGAAGAGTCTGCTCATTAATACAATTGAATAAAGAAGTTATAACATTGAAGATAAAATTCTGAAATTGAAGAAATTTGATTTTTTGGAATGGAAAAAACTAATAAAATTGATAACAGGTGTTTGTGTAACTTTTCATTCAATATCATTTTCCAACAATCCCCCACATGAATGAAAATTTGGAAAACAAAGACTTAAGAGAGAAAGAGAGAGTAAAACGAATCAATCCTGCATAAAATATGTAGTATTTAGCTTTGAACCTTCCCTTGTGAAACCTATCGGGAATTACTAACAAACCAGTGGATCTGATGTCTTGAACTGTTTCGCCATTTGTGTAAACCAAGACAATAGATCTCACACAGGACCATTCTAGACACAGCATAGTTCTTACTATTGTGTTCGTTTTGGACATGGACACATCGCTTGGTTCTGCAAGTGTTTTCTCAAAGATGTAGCCTTCCCAATCCTTATAGAAGCGGCTTCACTTCACACTCACATACGTGACCTCTTAACTCAGTCTTTCACAATAACGCTCAATGGTTATTAAAAGCATAGCTTAACCTGCATCTTCCAATCACTGTGAGCACCATAGGAATGAGCAGTTCTTAGTGATTCACAGATGTATATGATTTAGTTGTCCCTTTGAACCTAGATCATGGGATCTCCATTCAGCTAGGTTGGGTTTCCACCATGATACTTTTCAACGTCATAGGCTGCAAGCCAATTCCTCTCGATGCTTTTTCAACTAGCTCTCGAGTTGTCCATTTGGTTAGCGGATCCGTAATATTATCCTTTGACTTCACGTAGTCCAGAGTGATAAAACCTTTTTAAAGTAGTTGTCAAATGATATTATGTCGTCTTCGAATATGTCGAAACTTACCATTATATATATGCTATGTTCCCTGCCAATTGCTGATTGATTATCGCAATAAACACAAAGGGTAGGCACATGTTTTGACCATCTTGGAATATTCTCAACAAACTTGCAAAGCCACTCTGTTTCTTCGGTTGCTTTGTCCAAAGCGATGAACTTCGATTCCATTATAGATCTTGCGATACAAGTTTGTTTGGACGATTTTCAAGAGACAGCTGTACCACCAAGAGTGAAGACATATCCACTAGTAGACTTGGCATCTGACATATCTGATATCCAATTTGCATTAACACTCCCTTCGATTACTGCAAGGTATCTAGAATAATGCAGTCCAAAATCACGAGTGTACCTTAAATAATATAGCACCCTAAAAATGGCTTTCTAGTGGATAGCACCTGGGTTTCTCATGTAGCGACTCAATCTGGTAACTGAGTATGCTATATCCGGTCTTGTACAAGTCATTAAGTACTTTAAACTCCCAATTATCCGAGAATATTCTAATTGTGACACACCACCACCAGTGTTCTTGGATAGGTGGAGACTCAAATCCACTGGAGTCCTGGTCATAGTAGTATCTGACTTGTTGAACTTTTCTAGTCTTATTAATGTAATGAGATTGAGATAACACAAGTCCATTTGGTGTTCGAGTGATTTTTACTCCCAAAATGACATCTGCGAAACCCATATCTTTCATGTCAAATTTTAAGTTTAACATATTCTTAGTGGCTTTGATAATCTTGTCAGAGCTACCGATAATAAGCATGTCGTCGACGTACAAACATAATATGACATAACTATCATTAGTGTCCTTGACATATACATACTTATCGCACTCGTTGATTCTAAAACCACTAGAAAACATAGCATTATCAAACTTCTCATGACATTGCTTCGGTGCTTGCTTTAAACCATAAAGTTATTTAACTAGTCTACAAACTTTCATTTCTTGACCTGGAGCTGAAAGTCCATCTGGTTGCTCCATGTAGGTTTCTTCATTCAAATCTCCATTTAGGAAAGCTGTTTTTACATCCATCTGATGTATTTCCAGATTTTGTAAGGCCGCAATAGCAATTATCATCCGGATAGAAGTTATTCTCGACACATGAGAATAAGTATCAAAGTAATCTAAGCCTTCTTTTTGCTTATAACCTTTGATTACTAGCCAATCTTTATATTTATCAATGGAGCCATCCGCTTTCATCTTCTTCTTGAAGATCTACTTGTAGCCCAAAGGCTTAGAGCTCAGTGGAAGATCTACTAGTTCCCAGGTATGATTCTGTAGGATAGAATCGATTTCACTTTTATGGCTTCTTTCCACACATGACCATTTGGAGAAGATATAATTTCTTTATAGATTTGATAATCATTCTCCATCAAATATGTGAGAAAATCATAGCTAAATGTCTTAGAAGTTTTGGTCATTTTGGTTCGTCTAAGCTCATCCTTACATTCTTTAATTGGATCTATACTGCTGCCAAAAGTAGTAGATTCCAGAGCACGTTTAGCAGAAGTTAACTGTCTCGAGGATTTACAAGGAAATATATTCTTAAAGAATTGTGCATTACTGGACTCCATAATTGTGTTTGGGTGAATATTAGGTACATTCGAATAATGCACAAGAAATCTATATGCACTACTATTTTGTGCATAACCATGAACACACAGTCAACTGTCTTAGGTCCAATCTTGACCTTCTTAGGAGAAGACATCGCGACCTTCGTAAGATACCCTTACATTCGTAAGTATTTATATGAATGTGTACGATTTGTCCAAAGTTCATACGAAGTCTTATCCATATTCTTTCTTAACACTTTATTCAAGATGTATTTTGCTGAAAGAATAGCTTCTCCTCACATATTCTATGGTAATCTAGAACTAATCAACATAGCATTCATCATTTCTTTTAAAGTTCTATTCTTATGTTCAGCAATTCCGTTCTGCTGAGGTGAATAAGGTGTAGTAGTTTGGTGAATTATTCCATGTTTAGCACAAAATTCACCAAACAGTGATTCATATTCACCACCACGATCACTCCGTAGTACATTTATTTTCTCGCTAATTTGATTTCAACTTCATTCTTATAAAGAATGAATTTGTTGATAGCTTCGTCTTTGCTTTTAAGCAACTACACATAACAATATCTCGTGCTATCGTCAACAAAAGTAATAAAGTACTTATTGCTGCCTCACATTTGGACAATCTTCAAGTCACACACATCACTGTGGATTAGTCCCAATGACTCGGTACTTCTTTCAATACTATGAAATGAGGACCTAATAAGCTTAGCCTCAACGCAAGTTTCATATTTGTGATTTAAATCAATTTGAGACCTATGAAAGTAGTTAAGTTTGCTTAGTTTACGTAAAGCATTGTAATTTACATGACCTAATCTACCATGCCACAGATTAGGAGACTCAAGCAAGTAAACAGAAGGAGTTTTCTCGTTATTCTTAATAGTTGGGGTTACAGCAATTATATTCAATTTAAACAGACCATCAGTCATATAGTATTTCCCAACATAAACTCCTATTTTGGTAATCATCAGCTTATCCACGTCAAAGACCATGCAGAAACCATTCTTGCTCAAAAGAGACCCAGAGACCAGATTCTTGCGAATATCTGGCACGTACAGCACATAAGTCAGAGTAAGTTCTCTGCCAGATGTCATCTTCAGGATCACATTGCCTTTACCAAGCACTTTAGAAGTTGCAGAGTTTCCCATGAACAACTTTTCACCATTTGTAACTGGTGCAAAAATAGTGAACATACTCCTGCTAGAGCAGACATGGCAAGTGGCCCCAGTGACCAGCCACCACTCCTTAGGGTTAGATCCCACCTAGTTAACCTCACTAATCACCGTCGTGCGGTTTAGGTCAGACATATCATCTGAGAGATTATTTCTCTCATTTCCAACCATATTGGCCTGAGGACGTTGCTTGTTATCCCTCCGAGGCTGACAGGAGTCTGCTGATCGATGCCCAAATTTGTCACGATTGAAGCACTTTCCATTGACTTGGAACTTAGGTTTCTTTACTATCCCACCTGTAGGCTTCAACTGAGACCCTTTCGTAGCCTGCTTTTTATCTTTTCGATTTTCGTTACCCTGTTTGGCTTTAAAAGATTGACCTTTCTTAGTACCAGAACTTTGGTCGTGCTCCAATACATTAGCCTCTCAGAGTAAGAATTCTCTGACTTACGTTCAGTCTGTTTGCTATCCTCCTCAATGCGCGGCTTGATAATTAAATCTACGAAAGACATCTCTTTTCTCTTATGCTGAAAATAGCTTTTGAAAGCTTTCCACTAAAGAGGTAGCTTATGAATAGTAGTAGCCACCCGTAGAGATTCTGACATAGTCAGACCCTCAGCATACATTTCTTGCAAAAGAACTTGATACTCTTGCACTTGGCTCACCACTGAACGTGAATCAACCATTTCGAAGTTCATACATCGACTGGCCAGGAATTTCTTAGACCCAACATCATCGGTCTTGTATTTCTTTTCTAAGGACACTCAGAGCTCCTTGGCAGACTTCTTTACCACATATTCGTGATACAGAGAATTCTGTAGGTCATCCAGGATATATTTGCGGCATAAAAAATTAGCACTTTTCCAAGCGTCCCAAGATGCACGCTTATGCACATCAGTATTGTTTTTCAGCCACGATATAGGCATCCTCAGTGAGGAAACGTGCAAGGCCCAACATAGTAAGATAGAAAACCATTTTGTTCTGTCATGTCTTAAAATCAGTACCAGCAAACCTATACAATCGAATAGCATGATTCACCGGAAATGGAGTTGGAAACGATGGCAAAGGTACTGAGGTCGCAGCCCTAGGCATTGGCAAAGGTATTGTGCCAAACTGTATTGCCGAGACCGCAGCCGTCGGCAAAGTTGGTTTCACTCCAACATGAGGAATCCTGCCTCCAATTATCCTGTCAATGGGAGGAATGTCAGTCGTGGTCTCCATAGGATTAACATCGGTCATTGCAGGATTTGGTACACCGGTACCAACAGTGTTGCTTTCGTTGTTCATATCGTCATTTTCAAGTGATGTTATTGAACCTTAGAATAAGCAACAAAAAATTAGAATAATTATAAATTCGAGATCTAAGTTAAATGTTCGAAAAAAAATTGCAGAATTGAAGGACAAATTATTTTCTCAAATAATTAACAACTTAACAATCTTTTAAAATAAATTAGAAATCATTAACTAATAATTGGAATTAATCATTAAAAGAAAAGTAAGCGATCATTACAAATAATGAGGCAATCATGACTAGTAATAATAAAATAGTTAAATAATCATTACCAAATGATTTTAAAACCATGCAAGTTGATAAAATCATGCAAAACCATCTACTAAACCACGCAAAACCACCACCAACTTGAAATCATGTAGAGACCGAACTTTTTGTAATTTTTTTTTCCTTTAAATTTTGAATGACTCGAAAATCTACCTTAATGCAACTTTATGTAAATGGTGAACAGAATAGATGAAAAAAAAAACACGAACTAGGAAAATTAACAGAAACTAATGAACAAAATTTGATTCACCAAAACCAAATTCGATTTAAGCTTGTGGGTATATATTAGAGAATCAAATCAAACCGAAGACATGTGTATTCACAGTTTCCTTAAATCGAATTCAACGCATCACCGGAGTGCGAGAGGTTTTGATCGGTGTTCGATTCCCAGGATACAATCGGTTGTCGGTTCACGCTACACTACGTTAACCGCCTACGAAGTAGCTGTGATATACTCTATCTCTCAAAGAAATCAGAAAAGGAAGAATTTTAAAAACTGGAAAGAAGAAGTTTGTTGCTGGAATGAATAAGCTTGTATTTCACTTGGGGTTTTCCAACCGATAGAGATCTTCTATTTATACCTATAGAGGATGAGTCTGCTCATTAATTCAATTGAATAAATGAGTTACAACATTGAAGATAAAATTCTAAAACATAAGAGATTTGATTTTTTTGGAACTAATAAAAACGATAAAAGATGTTTGTGTAACTTTTCATTCAATATCATTTTCCAACATATTAAAGTCAAGAAAATGCAACAAGATGAAAAGAATCACACAAGAATAAAAGATTTAACGTGGAAATCCAAATTCGAAAACCTACGGATAGAGGCAGAGGAGAATTCACCATAATCAATAGCAAAGAAGTACAAAATGATTTCGCAAGACTCTCAAACTATCTCAAAATATGTGAGTCCATCTCTCATAAACTAGATCATCTCACTTTGATGTTTTTTCAATGCTAAACAATGTTTTGCCATGTTACTCAAGTCTTTTAAGAGCCTAGATCATGTTGGGTGTGTGTGTGTGTGTGAGCCTAATTTTGGTGTTTGAAATGAATTAGAATACAAGAATCGTGGTAGAAAATCGGATTCTACTCGAATAGGCGGAGCTTGGGCTCCACAGCGGGTAGAAATCGGATTCTTTTTATTGATTATTAATTTTTTTTTGTGATTACAACTAATGTTTGACTTTGACTTGAAAATATAAGGAGATGAAACCCAAACAATCTCTAAACTTTAAGTCAACTACATAAATTACTTTCTATATTTTTATTCAGTTAGTTTTTACATCTATTAGAAGATTTATATGCACGTAGGTTTTTCGCGACCATACATACTTTGTAAGAAATTTCTCGTGCTAACTATTTTGGTTAGTTGGAGCATAGACAGATGAAGGGATTGGTTTATACATTATCAAGGACGGAACCAACCCGTCGAAGTAGGGGGGGGTCCTAGAGTTGAAGGGGTGGGGTTCGGGGCAGCGCCCCCGAATCTTTTTTTTTGAAATATTATCTGTTAAAATGAAGAAAGTCGATACTTTGTGACGGAGAAAGTAAACAAATGAACAAAAATTAATGCACATTAGTTGAAGATTTAAAAGATGATAATGCATTTATGGAGATATGTCGATAATCGACAATTATTTTTTGGGTGCTTACAATTCTACTGGTTCAAATTTCAAAATTAGAAGTTAAGACTTAGGCATATATGCATAATGCATTTTAATTTTTATAATTGAATAATCCAAAATTTTAGCATTCTCGTTCAGTTAATATCTGTAAGCGGGTTTATAATATTGCTTTCCCCTTCAATAATATATCTCTCACACAGACACCACAACACTTAGAAAACATGAATCTTAGTACTCTAAAAAAAATGCACATTATGAAATTCATGAAAAACTTTTTTAAATACAAAATGGTAAATTAAAAAAAAAATTGTCAAAATTGGGGAGAGGGGGTCCAGGTCCCCCCAGGACCCCCCCCCCCCTCCCCTCCCCTCCCCTCCCCAATACATTATTAAACCTATGTTTGTCTACCATTTTTCAATTTTTATTTTCTAAAATTCATTTTCAAAATAAACTATTTTGCACGTAAATTCAAAAAAATTCTATACTTTTTAACCACACATTCTTTAAAAAATCACAATTCAAAACTCATTTTCCCTATAAAAAAAAAAAAATCTCTTTTTAATTAGCATCAAACAGGGGCTAAGTTGAAGCACTAAGTGTCCGTTTGATTGCAAAAATAGAATTGGGTGGAAAGAAAATGAATTTCAGAGAATTTAATTGCTTAGAACTTGTTTTAGTGTGAATTGTTAATTAATTGTGTTTGATTGTATAATTTCTCAACCTGAAAAATATTGAAATTTTGGATATTTTGGTGTTCGTTTGACTTTTTTTTTCATGAAAATTGTTCATTAAAGGGATAAAATTTGTTACAATTGGAGATAAATTTATTTCCATTGCCAAAAAAAAAATAAAAATAAAAAATTGCCTAAAAAAGCTTTTCCTACCAAACCCACGGGGAAGCTTTTCCTCAAAATTAAGAAAATGTGTAAAATCGAGAAAATGTGGAAAACTAATTTTATGAAAAATTTAATCAATCAATCATGCAAAAAAATGGAAATAGAATTTAATTTCCATGTTCCATAAAAAATATAGCACAATCAAACATGGCCTAAAAGATTCCATTTTAGAGTTTAGAGACCTTCATTGCACATGGTCTATAGTTCAAGGACCAAAAATGTATATTTTCATATTAGAGACATTTTTCGTGTTGTCATGCAGTATGTGAAGTTCAGGGACTATCCAAGTTTTTAGCCTGAATAGTTATATTGTATTATTGTTATAAACTAGAGATTTTTAGACTGATGAAAAACATGCGATGGTCACTTAAATCGTTTCTTTTAATATTTTATTGAATTCATGTCTAGTCCCGCTTTTTTTCAAGCGATTTTTTCTACCAAATCCGTTTAATTTTGGTGGGTCCGATAATCACCAAATTTATTTTTCCATAGCTCGCGTGTAAACCAGTAACATTTGCATCCAATGGCGTGCAATTGAGCATCGTTTGTCTGAATGCTATTGATGGGTAATAAACTTAAGGTCTGAATCCAGTGTGTCAATATCTGATTTTGCTCAATTCCCTTATTTATTTATGTGGTTGGGAAAGAAAAATGGAAAGCTTAACCATATTTAAAACATCTATTTGATGCATCATTGGATAATGAAATTGATGATGAAGATGGGGAGTTTCGAAGGGGTTTCAGAAGGGTATTTGTGGCAACCAATCTTGATTTTTTTTTTTGTTGTGTATGTGTGGGTGTAGCGTGTATGGGTGAGGTAGGTTTAGTTCTACAAAACTTGAATCTTTTTGTTTTTCTTCTACATAAATTTTGGTCCAGCTGGGCCATTAGAGAGAGAGTTGGGTGGATGATTATTCTTGTTTTTCCACTCTTCCTTTGTTTTTGAGTTAATTGCAATCTTTCCCTATAGGTGACAGAGTTGGCAAAGAACGCTCCCAATTTTATTTTTGGTTTTGTAGTTTATAGGGATTGAGAAATTAAGACTATTCACATATACATTTTTTAAATCATTTTATTTTATTTGTAGAAGAATAACTTATCCAAGTTTTACTTCAAAAAAAGATAGTTGAGGAGTTGCTTATAGCAAAAATAACTTTCAAATTGGACCAAAATTTGTTTTGATATTTCATATTAGGAGGTAAGTTGCAACTTTAGTAAAAGCCAAAGGTCATTGTGCATATTTTTGTACTGCCCTTATCTTGGGGGTCCATAATTGTTAACTTGTGCCACTGGGTGGGTATGTTGGTAAAGCGAACATGTCTCTCCTTTTCTTTGTTCTTTATTTTCTGAACTAGATTCTTTATTTATCGTTTTTGGATTGTTGAGAATTTGAGCTCTAATATAATTGTGATTCATTGACAGCTCAGTGCAAATGTCTCCAGTGCCTAAAGGATATGCCATATCCATGTCTCGAACGTACTCTTCAACGGGAAATTTTGACGGCTCAATTGCATTTATATATGTATCGAATTATATTTTCGGCTATTACGATCGTTGATTGTCTACGATCATCGGTCAACGGTCTTCGCCCTAGCTGAACCAAATTCCTGGATTCGCCCCTGACTTCAACCTCAATTTTTTTGAGATACGTGCATCTTCATGTTAGTACAATTCAGACTTCTAGTCAATTTAATTTGATCTTTTCTGAATTCCATAAACATGTCTAGCTAGCACAATAAAACTGATTACGGATCAAACGTTCATTTACAGAACTTATCTCCATGCTAGAAGCTAACAAGTACTACGACTTTTGAATCAAACATAATTTACAGAACTAGTCTATAGATAGGAAATCTATCAACAGAAATTTTGTATCATTTATATAAATTTTATAGAAATACAATAAAAATGATTTTTGCTCACTTATTTCAAATGTCAAGAAAATTTCAGAATCTAACTTTTGTTGGTCTTTGGAAGAAGTACGCCATAAATAAATCTACAACATTTTACCTTGAGATGCGTTGACTAGAAATTTGGTAAGAAGAAAAAAAAAATTACAGTGACAAGAGATTAAAAATAATTATATCATAGTGAAAATTCATATTTTTTTTTCTTTTACCCGATCTATAGAAAGGTAGAACCGTGAGCTCTGATACCAAACTGCAACGCACCGAAATCTTTTTTTTTTTAATATTTAAAACAAATAGATTTCAAGTGTTACCAAAAACCTTCTTTATCTAATTTAAGCGAAAAATCACTTTTATTCAAATTTTATGATTTGATCGATAAATCGAAAATGTTAACCAACAATTTACATACTGCGATTTCAAACCATAAATTTAAGATTTAACATAAAATGTCAAATGCTCAAACAAAAAAAAAAAAAAAAACTACTAAAATAACGAGTACCACAATTAACATAAAAATGTTCTTCAAATAAAAAATTTATAAAAATTTTCAATTATCATTTCTACAAATTTTACTTGGCGATCCCATAAGTATTACTCGGTCAATCTTCCACGTCCGCGCGATCCGTTCTAATCTGAAATATTATTGTAAGAGTGAGTATTTTGAAAACACTCAATAAAAATACATGCATATTCTTATTAACATGATATAAATATAAAAAAAAAGACATAACATACCAATATTCTTAGATTTAGAACAAACTGGTCGCAATATTCAATAGCTCAAGGAATTTTTTAAGAATTCCTATATCCCGTAGGATTTACATATTCGACCTAACGGTCCATCCCGTAGAATTTAACATATTCAACCTAACGGCCCATCCCGTAGAATTTAACATAGAAATCGACTCAAAGGTCTTAAAATATTTCATGCCAACAATTTATATAAACATCAAGAAATAAGAATATATCACTTTGCACTAGGAGTGTCCAAAAGTACTTAACCGAACCGAACCGAGCGGTTCTTCGTAAGTTAAATACCTGAACGGGTATCCGAATCGAGAACCGATGGGTATGGGTCGGGTCTCGGATCTAGACCAAGAATTGAATAATCGAATAAGAACCGAAACTAAATAATTTTTTTATTTTTTTTAT
Organism: Fraxinus excelsior; assembly: GCA_019097785.1. Taxonomy (NCBI): domain Eukaryota; kingdom Viridiplantae; phylum Streptophyta; class Magnoliopsida; order Lamiales; family Oleaceae; genus Fraxinus; species Fraxinus excelsior. The sequence continues at coordinate 6,085,750 of CM032643.1, read as the reverse complement.
TGAATTAATTAAATTATTTTATTTTTTTCTAAATAAATTAACAAATTAATTAAATAAATCAGATCATTTCATAATTTTAAACCTTGAGCCTCAATTTTTTAATATGGATCATCGACATTTTAATATTAATATCTATTTTTTGGTATTTGTATGTATTGAATTAATGTTATTCGGCAGCTAGTTATTTATATATTTTGAATTGAGCTACGTTAGTTTGTAAAAATTACGAATGAAATGACATTAGTTATATTTATGTAGTGTTATTGTAAATGTTAAAAAATCTAATTATGGTATGGAACCGAAATGAACCGAATCTGAAAGGTTTCATAATTATATTTGGACTCGACGGGTCCATTTATTAAAGGGGTACTTACAAAAATACCCTTAAAATTGGAGATGTTTTGAAAAATACCCTTAAAATCATATGAAAGATTTTTAGGAAGTAAAAAATACTGTGTAAAATAAAAAAGTGACACAATGTCACTTTTTTTTAAAAAGGTGACACAAACTCAAAAAAAGTGACCAAAGAAAAAAAGTGACACACACTCAAAAAAGTGACATAAACTCAAAAAGTGACACAGACTCAAAAAAAATGACAAATACCAAAATAGCACCATTCATTTATGCAGCACCAATAATCATTTTTTTATCTTTTTAAAAAGTGACAAAAACTTAAAATGTGACAAAAAACTAAAAAAAGTGACAAAATTTTAAAAAGTGACACTGTCACTTTTTTAAAATTGATGAGTAACTTTAACATTCCTAAATGATAATGCATAAAAATGACAAATACTGAAATAACACCATTCATTTGTGCAGCACCAATAATCATTTTTTTTCTTCTTATAGTGTAAAGGGGTACTATAAGGTTTAAACTAAACCTAATCACGAAATCCAAATAAAAAGTGACAGAATGTCATTTTTTCATATAAAAGTGACAGAATTCACATTCTCATTGAGCAAATATCTTGCATGCATGAATGAAATTGATTCAAAGTTTTTTTTTTCATACGTATTAACATAAAATGAGGATTGAATTCATACATTCAAATTTTCAAAACGCACACGTATGCATCTAGTTAATTATTCAAATGAGATACTGTGACTTTTTTTAGAAAAGTGACATAATGTCACTTTTTCATAGAAAAGTGACAGGATTCACATTCTTATTTTGTTAAACACTTTGCACACATTAATATTTAATTGATTCAAAGTTTTTTTTTTTTTCATATTCATTACTATAAAACAAGACTTGAATTGGTATGTTCAAATTTTCAAAAATGCACACATATGCATCTATTTAATTACTTTAATGATATAGTGCGATTTTTTTTTTTACAAAAGTGACAAAATGTCACTTTTTCATAGAAAAGTGACAAAACTCACACTATCATTTTGTCAAACACTTTACAAGCATCAATGATTTAACTGATAAACCTTGCTCAAGTAATGTAATATCAGCCACAACAAAATTGCATACATACACCAACTGCAACCCTATACATTATGCAAAATTAGGCCCTACAGTTCAGAAAGATCTAAAAAAATCTCGCATATCCTTTCAAACGGCTGATATTCCTATTTTCGAAAAAAAGGGGCTGATATTTTAAGACTTGGAGACCGATTTACACAACACGGTCATTCCTTGAAAGATCATCATTTGGTATTCATTTTTGTACTGATCAAGCTGAAAAAGCAAACACAAATATAAGCATTGATAATAAATTCAAGTTTCCCACAACGCAAGTGAAATGAATACAATAACAAACTGAACATACTTCTTCATCGTTAATCTTTCAAAACCGAACTTGTTCTTCCACAAAGATTCAGCTTCATCGGCAGCAGGAAGCACCAGACTTTTCACATTCAAAGTTGCGAGAAGATTTTCAATACAAAAAAAGAGGGACTGGAAGTACCTCTGTATGATTGGATTCCGACGACTCCCACCGCCATCTGCTAGCACACCAAAAAGGAGCATTTCTTCGGATTCGGTAATTAATAAAGCATTGGCAGTAATGGAAGTAATTAATACTTCATTAGAATGTTTAATTAAAGTTTAAGAGTATTTTTCAAAACCATTTTTAAAAAGGCGTACAAGCCTAATTTCCCCTTTATTAAATATCCGAAAATTTTGAAATCGAGTAGAATCGAACCGACCCACGAACAACCCTACTTTGCACTAATGTATTCTCACCTCAAATGATATGAAATTTTTTGAAAAGATGAGTTGATGTGATAGACAAAATGAATCAAGTATAGATACGAAAAAAAATGGAAAATGGCGTGAAACAATTCTTACTCGCGTAAAATTTTCACAGTAGATTAACCAAACGTTTTCATATTAAATCTTTGGAAGAAAAACGTATTTTACATTAACTAATCATTTTAAAAAGTTAATTAATTTAGTTATTGTTAAAATTAAAAGGATAATTATGTTTAATTAATTATAATGCATTTCACCTTTTCAATTTCCCAAGAACGTACTGCATTTGTTGTCTTTTATATATAAAATATTATAATAACAAAATTTCTTTCTATCACAATAAATTCAAATATAACTGCAAAATGAGTATAATATCGATATAATTTTCTCAAGTTCGAAAATAGTTAAATATTTAATCCCAAATAAAAGTTACGGTAATTCAATAAAAATATGCAGAAGAAAATAAAACATCCTGCAAATAGGTGGGTTAAACTTATTATATTAACATTTGGACTTTAGTATGACGATGATGTTAGACATGACTTACCAAGTGACCAACATAAATTTTACGTCAAATGTGAAAGAAGTGAATAAAATTCAGGGTGTTACAATCAACATGTAATCAAACGACATTATTTATTATGTCAATACAGCTCTAATTGTTTAAAAAAACGCGGGTTTACCGTAAGATTTAATCTAAAAATTTGATCAAAACTAAAGTTGCATTACGTTTGCTCAACTCAACTTATTGGGTTCTAATTTTACAGACTTGAGACAATAATAAATAATGTTGTTTAGTGGCACTTAACGGCGTCACGTATGATTCAGTGTGAAAGTTTTTATAGAGTGACCTTTGTTGTAATAGTTAAAAGCTTGATTCACAATTGTAATTATTCAAGACTATCAATAACAATTCGCTGCATAATTAAACCTTTACATTGCTGATTACACAAAATCTAGAAACTAGATATTTGCATTGTAACTTGTGAGTGCAGATAATCGCATGTTTGAGTCTCAATTTTTGTCCAAATACGTTTTGAAATACTCCCTCAGTCCCAATTATATAGGCTGTGTTTCATTTTTCTCTTGTCTTAATTATATAGACTTGTTTCCTAATATAGAATATTTTGTTGTGTTCATTTACCAATATACCCTTATTAAATTTTCCGCACTTAATATGTCAATTTCTTGAAATCATCCAAATACACACATTTCTCACTTCTTTGAAATATGGAACAACTCTCATTTCTTCTTCTTCTTCCAATTCTTTATTAATTCCAACAATAATTTAGTTTTACATACTGAAAATTAAATAGGGGTAAATTAGGAAGGAGCTTGGAAAAATTTAATTTTCCAATGATATTAAAGAAGTTTTCTTGATCCGTGTGAAAAAAGAAACAATCATATATAATTGGGACGGAGGGAGTAGCATTTCGCTAGAAAATGTGTGGTTAAGAAATAAAGAAAAAATTTGAGTTACGTATAATATCATTTTATTGAAAAATGTGTAGTTGAAAATAAGAAAGAGAAATATATTTTGGAATCAATGAAATACGAAACAAACGCTAAATGTGAAAAAGTTGTATCCTTGGCAAAGTAAACTGTACAAGGAATCATCAGGTCATTCTCGCAAGAAAGGATATAGCACTTGACGGACATTCCCAAAAATAGGAAAAATAACGCCCACCGTGGGGCTCGAACCCACGACCACAAGGTTAAGAGCCTTGCGCTCTACCAACTGAGCTAGACGGGCTTGTTTGATCAAGACGTTGAAAGTATATAAAATTACTCTGATTTTCATCATATAAAAACTGAAAATTCTCATTTCCAATAGCACAGTCATCTCCCGAGCCCGGAAAATTACATCCTCTTTAATGTTCATATTTATTTTTGAAGAGATTTCCTCCGTGGAAAATTAAATGGACAGTTGATGAACATTAAAGAGGATGCTTACAAGTATTATTAAAGACGACAAAATATAAAGAGGGTGTTTACAAGGAGTTGAGATTTGCTGTCCATTTTTGCCGTTCACCCCGTTACAAATTAACACATTACGAAAAAATTAAAGTTGTCATTAATTTTAAATTTTCCAACATTAACATCAATTTTAATTTTCCATAATGTGTCAATTTATAATTGGATGAACAACAAATCTCAATTCAAGCCAAGTCCTATTAAAGATGTCAAAATTTTCCAATAGCATAGTCATCTCATGAGCACAACCTTATGAGCTCAAAATTTTGCTATTATTATTATGGGTATTTCCAAACAATTTCGTCCATCGATTATATTGAAATAGGATTAAAGCAATTTTCGTCACATTTAGCGTAACTAAATCCATCAATGGTCATGTACACTCATACAACCAAATGACATAGATCAATCATGAGAATGTAGCATGTAAATTACATGTTATGTGATTCAAACATGTCTATTTTCAACTAACCCAACTTTATTCTTTAATGAGATCAACCATAAACTTTAATCAAGATGGAACTGAATACTTTATTTCTGAAATAAACTGAATATCCAAGGACAAAAATATATATCTAAAATAGACAACATCAAAATACAAACTCTCACTAAACTGACATATCATCAAAATATGCAACACTCATGTCAGCATTATGCTTATGAAAGATCCTGGGTGGTAGCCATTAAGTAAATTGATACGTGATTATGAAGTTTGTCCTAATATGCATTATAAAAACCTAACCACTCTGAATTTTTACATTGACAACTAGGAACTTAATGTTTCTAAATTTTGACATCGTCATGTTCCTTTTGGAATAAAAGATTGTTATTGTCATATAATAACTTAAGTGGTCTTTCAATCTATCCAAAATATGCAGCTTAGTAACAATATTTTAGAGTCATATTTCATTATCAGAATCAAAATATCCAATAATCTCCAATTGGTCTGATTTTCCTGAATGTGATAATGTAATCCTTAGTTCTTTATAAATACTGAATAACCTCGTGGCTACTTTCCAAATTTTCATCACAAAGTTAGTTAAATATTTATCTAGCATTTTAACAATGAATGCTATATTCAAATTTGTGCAAAATTGAGTATACATTAAATTCTCAATTACCAAAGCATAAATAATTTTCTGTATTTCATTTTCTTTAAATTTATTATTGGGGTATTAATTGAGACTAAACTTGTCTTCCTTAGCAATAGGAGTACCACATGAATTACATATCTGCATTTCAAATTTTTTAAAAACCTTATCGATACAACTCTTTTGTGATAATTCAAAAATTATACCAAGAACGATTATTGTGTATCTATATCCTTAATATAAAAAGAGGTATCACCAAAATTTGTCATTTCAAAATTCTATGACAGAAATCTCTCGGTTTCGCGCAATAAATTTATATTATTGCAGACAAGTAGTATGTCATCGACATACAATATCAAAAATATGATTATTCCCACTGAACTTGTGATATACACAATCATCAATTGAATTCATCTCAAAATCAAATAAGATAATTATTTGATAAAATTAGTGATACCATTTCAGGAAATCGACTTAAGTCCATATATGAATTTCTCTAATTTGTAAATCATCTGACGTAACTTAAGATAAAAATGTGTCACAAATATCATAATTATCCTAAAAGAGTTTTTCATAGAAACTGGAGAAAAAATCTCTTTAATGTCAATGTCTTTCTTTTTGTAAAGTCATTTGCAACAAATTGAGAGTTGAGTAATACATTTAAATCATGTAGTAAAATCCGATAATTAGATAAAATGTAGAGATAAATTTTTATTATTGTTGAGATCTTTAATTGAATTCTTATGTAATTTAATGCATGTAGTTGATGCTTATTCTGATTTACGTAAAGATATAGTAAGTCGACTCCGCTAAATATAATTGATTTGAATTCAAGAGAGGTAAATTGATTTAATTAATATTTTCCATAAAATGTGTGATTAAAAATGAAATTTGACAGCTAAAAAAATGCCTTTACCAAGTAAAAGTTTTGCAACACCAACTTTTTATTTTTTATATTTTCTGTAACAAATTAGTAGGTGACATGTCTAATCCGAATGGGTGGTTCTCCTTTTTTTTTTTTCCTTTTTAAAAGTAAAAGACAATAATTCAATCTATGAGCACAAGTTGAATATCACATGATTGATGTCGATCTCTATAAAAAAAAAAAAAACTTAATGAAAATAAGGTTTTTTTTCAACTGCAATAGTATTTACAATAAACTCAAGAAGTTCATCCAGATGAAGAAAATGTGACCAACCTAGTTTCATTAAGAATCGGAGATCTATAAAGTAAGACGCTACAATCAACTCAATTGCTCAAATCACGAGCTTTCCCAATTATTTCTTTTTATTTTCGTAAAATGGGTGCATATATTTCAATATATTATTGGTCAATACACATAAGTAAGTAAATTATTGGATCATACTACGTGCACCGAATTTTTTACATACTACTCACAATGGGGATGTTGACCACATTGTCGGAATTTTTAAATACACGCAGGCCCCGCACCTTATGTGAGAGTGGGTAATCCATTATGTACAAATGAATTAACCCTAAATTATTTGGACAATTCTACGTGTACATAATTTTTTTTACCTAATCTTTTTACATACACTCACAATAGGGTGTGTGGACTACATTTTTGGGAGTTTTTAATTCAGGCAGGTCGAGTGCACATGTGAGAGGGTGTAACATTTTTTATAAGAAAAATTCGGTACAAATAGTTTTATTCATTATTTATGTATAGTTTGATTGTGTAATTGCGTAATAAGTTCGGAAAGAGTAATACTTACACAAGTTAAAAAATAAAAAATTACTAACAATCTCAAGTTTTTAATTTATGCCATAGAGTTATTTAACAAGTACTTCTTCATAGTAAGTTGGGTCGATTTTCCATGAGAAATAGCCACAAAGATCCCCAAACTTTGACAATCTCAGTTCACGATTCTCAAAATGTAACATTTGCATCTCCAATCTTTCATTGTAGTAAATTAGGTCCCCATTGGACAATTTTACTTAGGGGTGTCCAAAAGTTCCGATCCGAACCCGAACCCGAACCCGAACCCGAACCGAACCGAATCGAATCGAATCGAATCGAACCAAATCGAACGGTTCTTCATAAGTTAATACCCGAATCGAGAACCGATGAATTTGAGTCGGATCTAGACCAAGAACCGAAGAATCGAAACTAAATAATTTTTTATTGAATTAATTAAATTATTTTTTTTAAATAAATTAACAAATTAATTAAATAAATCAAATCATTTCATAATTTTAATTTTAAAACTCATTAGCTCAAATGAATTATTGATATGGATTACTGATATTTTAATATTAATATCTACTTTTTGGTATTTGTATACATTGAATTAATGTTATTCGACAGTTAGTTATTTATATATTTTTGAATTGGACTACGTTAATTTGTAAAAGTTACGAATGAAATGTCATTAGTTATAGTTATGTAGTGTTGCTGTAAATGTTAAAAAATTTAATTATGGTACGGAACAGAACCCAAACGGTTCCATAATTATATTTGGACTCGACGGTTCCATTTATTAAATACCCGAAAATTTTGGAATCAAACCGACCCACGGACATCCATAATTTTACTACTATCTTTAAATAATGAGCTATATTTTAAATTGTAACACAAATCGTCAACTTTTTTGACATATTATTGTAATCAATATTTCATTAATTAGTTGATCTCATCTCCGATAAAGTTTCGTTCAAAAATTCTTTTGGGAGTGTATAAAATAAATTATTTGTCCAACATATTTTTATAAAATAACAAATATAAAGTGCGACAAATTATTTTTTTCTTATTTCAAAACATGTAAAGGGAATATTTTGACAAAAAAACTACTATAAAAATGATATATATTAATTAATGAAATGTTGAATATAAGAATTCGGCGAAGAAAATGTTAGGGGTGACGTGTTAAATGACCAAAGTCGAGGACCTTATGTATAATTTAAATGTGGTGCAAATAATATTAAAAACTATATTGAATTCAATTACCCAAAAATTTAACTTATTAACTAAAGATAAGGTAAAATTGTCCTCTATCCACTAAATACTACTAAAATGAAAGTTAAGACATATACAGGCCTTTTGACGCACATTATTAAGCCAATAATTCATTTTTCTTTCACATTAAGTGGGTTTCGATGCTGACAAGTGTATGAATAAAGCAAAAAAATATATGTATACAATTACTAAAATGCCCTTTATTTTTTTGAAATGGCACTCTTCCGAAAATTGACGAAGGCATTTAGGTAATTCGCGCTACCTGCATGGATCAGATTTGCACAGTGGTTGTCAGCTGGATTAGGGTTGTCCGTGGGTTGGTTCGATTTTGCTCAATTCCAAAATTTTCGAGTATTTAATAAATGGTTTCGGGTCCAAATATAATTATGGAACCGTTGGGGTTCAGGTTCGATTCGGTTCACTACCATAATTAAATTTTTTTAACATTTACAGCAACACCATATAAATATAACTAATGACATTTCATTCGTAACTTTTACAAATTAACGTATCTCAATTCAAAAATATATAAAAAATCAACTATCGAATAACATTAATTCAATGTATACAAATACCAAAAAGTAGATATTAATATTAAAATATCAGTGATCCATATCAATAATACATTTGGGTTAATAGACTTTAAAATTAAAATTATGAAATGATTTGATTTGATTTTATTTATTTAATTAATTTGTTAATTATTTAGAAAAAATAAAATAATTTAATTAATTCAATAAAAAAATATAAAATTATTTAGTTTCGATTCTTATTCAATTTTTCGATTCTTTGTCTAGACCGAGACCCGACCCAAACCAATCGGTTCTCGATTTGGGTACCCGTTCGGATATTTAACTTATGAAGAATCGTTTGGTTCGGTTCGATTCGGTCCAATTTGGTTCGAGACTTTTGGACACCCCCAGCCTGGATGTTGTAGCAACGTTCAAATTTTTCTACATTTTCGGCAAAAAAATTGGAATCAAACGGGTTGATAAACTCCATTTAGAAGAATAGGGACCAAAGTGAAACACACATCCAATATTAGGACCTTTTATGCTATTTTCCTTTTTCAATTAGGGTAATTAGCACGTAACGTTCTTATCTTTCACTATTATCGTGGAAAATATCATTACTTTTTATTTTTTGACATTTTCATCATTATTTTCACATTTCATTGCGCAAAATGTATTTCTCAATTAAAAGCTGTGAAATGACAAATATATAATTTTATTTAAATAAAACAAAAAGGAAAATAAAGAACTAATTGCAATCATAGTTCAATTTCTTTTCTTTTTTTTTAAAAAAGTGCAAAGTAGTCCCAAATAAATTATTAGAAGGATAATTAACACAAAATGTCTGCACATTTAACTATTACTGTGAAAAATGTTCCTACTCTTACATTCATTTTTATTTTTGTATTTTCACATTTAATTACATAATTGATTGTGCAAATGATCATTTCTATTTATTTTCATCCAAATTCTCAATAAAAAAACTATAAAATAATGAATATACCCTTCTATTTAAATTTTTTAATAATTTATTTGGGACTCGTTTGTACTTTTTAATTTTTTTTAATTTCTCATTTTTCTCATAATTTATTCAGGATTCATTGCATTTTTTAAAAAAAAAAAATTCCAAATTTTTAGTAATTTATTTGGGACTTATTTGTACTTTTTTTTTCTAAAAATATGACTATAATTGTAATTAGTTCTTAATTTTTTAACTTAAATAGTATGGTATATTCGTTATTTAACGATTTTTTATTGAGAAAGAAATGATGATTTGCGCAATCAAATGGGTAATTAAGGGTAAAAAAAAAAGATATGGGCGTTTTTACAATAATAGTGAAAGGTGGAATTTGTACTTTTTCTAAAAAATTGGGACTATGTTTGCAATTATTTATTTTTTTACTTATTTAAATAAAAGGGTATATTCGTTATTTTATATTTTTTTAATTGATAAAAAATGAAAATGATTGTGTAATAAAATGTGGAAATACATGTAAAAATTCCAAAAAATTAAGGGTTCGTCTGATTGCAAGAATGAAATTTAGGTAGAAAGAAAATGAATTTCAAGGAATTGAATTGTTTATAACTTGTTTTATCGAGAATTGTCAATTAATTGTGTTCGATTAATATAATTTTTCACCAAAAAAATATTAAAATTTTGACTCTTTTGGTGTCCATTTGACTTAGTTTTCCATGAAAAATATTCATTAAAATAATATAATTTGTTTAAAAAAATGCCTAGAAAACCAAAAGCCAAAAAACCCATGGGAAAATCAATTCTAGGAAATGAAGGAAAATAGGGTCACGTGATGTATAAGTTGCTCACAACTTAAAAGGTGAGAACGATTGAAAATTCTTCTTATCAAATAGTACGTAATCGTAAATGACTTTTCCTTAACGAAAGATAATTCAATTATTCAGAACATTTTCAAGTTGCAACATAGCGCTTCAAAATCCTATTCCAATTCTAGGCTTTCCGGCTGCGTAAGATTCAAGCATCCCCTCCCACTCTCCGATAAACTCCGCCTCGCTCCCAGCCCGCGGCGAAAGGTCCTAAAAACAATGGCAACGGCCACGGCCACCGTACCAAAAGTCGAAAACCCGAAAAACGGCATAACTCAAACCGCTGCTCCCAATTCAACGCCTAGCACAACTGAAGATCCCCACTCTTCCGCCACCACCAACGCGTCGCCAACTCATGGTGGCGGGGGAGTTGATAAACCGAGGGAAAAACCGGCGAAGAATACAGACTGCAGCACTGAAGGAGCTGTAACTGATATTCAAAAGAAGATGAAGCGAGCTGAGCGCTTCGGAATGCCCGTCCAGCTTTCTGAGCAAGAGAAGCGCAATTCTCGAGCCGAGAGGTATTTTTTCCTTACTTTTTACTATTTACAGACTCATATCGTGCAGTTAATTTCAGGAGTGATTGTTAGGGTTTTAGCGATGGGTTCATATATAATACTACTTAACTATCTTGCTTTTGGTTCTACTTTACTAGTTTTTTGGTACATTGTGCACAAGTGGTGCATGTTTCATTGAAAATTAATCCGGAGAAGATCCTAATATGGGTCCGTTGAGTTTGATTTATATGCTTTTGTAATGAGATAAGAGTTTAAGCGAATATGGGGGAATTTTTATATCATGTTCAGTCTTCTTCCTTTCTTTCAGTTTTAAAGCGTAAGGGTCGAGAAATATCTATTTTTGAGCTGTGATGCGTGGTTGGTTGGTTTTTTTGGTTGATTTTTCGGTGTTATTACTTCTTCAGTGGTCTCAACTATTATCACTACTCCGTTTTTCAGTTTTGATGAAAACGTAAGAATTGGAAAAATATCAATTTTTGAGCTGTGATGAATGGTTGGTTGTTTTGGTTGATTCATGGTGTTACTAGTTTTTAGTGGGTCTCTAATATTATCCATTCTGATAACGAATGATGTTTTGCAGCATTATATAGGTATGTTTACATGTGAGGTGTGCCCATGATTATATAATTAACAACTGAGCTCTCCTTGAGAGTAGTAGAGGGAGAATAGAAGGGAAGGGAATGAAGAATTTTCAACTTTATGATTGATTAAATGGGGTGTGTATGTGTGTGTTGGATTGAGGGGGAACCTCGTTTCACAAAAAATACGCTCAATTGGGGGCTTTATCAGGACTAACAAATAAAAGGGCTAAAGACAGAAGTGCTCTTAGATACCAATCACGTTCCAGCAATAAATCTCAGTATTTGTCTAGAAGAAAAACAAAAGTTCTTTTAAGATGAGTAAATTCCTAGATCTAATATGTGAACAAAATTCTACCGTTAACACCCATGTCTAACGGTCTTGATGCTCGAGTTGTACAACACATTCTTTCTTCTTTGTGTAATATATTGGTTCCCCTCCATTTCTTCCTAATTTTCTTGCTATTCCAAAATCCCATCCCCTCAAACCAGACAACTAGATCACCGTACTATGTATTCCATGTGACCATCAAACACTAATCTCATATGACTTTAGCATGAAACCAAGTATGGCTTTGTTTGTTTCAAATTCCAAAGCTAATGATAGCTTGATTGATGGTGACCAGGTCTGTTATTTTCAGTTACAGGATGTTCACAATTTTATTACAAGCTTCCTTCTACTTGACATGTTTCTGAATTTATTCTACATCTAGGCCCGGTTCGGTAGAGATTAAAATTCAATTAAATTTGAAAATATGGCCGTTTTGGGTCTCACTCGTCTAATAAAAGTCAACAATGACGGCTAGTTTTTCAATTTTAATTTGATTTTAATCCCTACCGAACGGGCCCTTATTATAATTTCTGCTGTTTACTTTAGTACAGCTGTGGGGACTACAGTGTCTTGTTTATCGAGTTCCTATTCAATTGCACTGGTTTTATTGCAGGTTTGGAATTGGGCCTGCCACACATGGATCAGAAACATCAAAACAACCAGAGGAGCTGAAGAGGAAGGCTAGAGCGGAGAGGTTTATTGGCCTTGCCCATTTTTGTGTTTCACAACTTGCGATTTTCACTTGATCTCTTTGTTTGACACTTTGGCTGTCTTCTCAGATTTGGGATTGTCCAGTCTGCACCTACTGATGAGGAAGCAAGGAAGAAGGCTAGGCTTGCAAGGTTTGGATCGGTTGTCAAGGTTGAGTCAGCGGAGGACGATAAGAAGAAAGCAAGAGCAATCAGGTTTTTATCAATGCCACATCTTCCTTTCATCCTTAGATCTTCTTGGGGGAATCTGATTGCAAAATGATACATATTTCCATGTAACCAAAAGAAAGTCTAAGGCAGTTTTAGTATCCAATTCAGTTAGTCAACATTATTTTGCAGGTTCTCACAACTACATTCTGGTCCCCTGTCAGTGGAAAATGATAATGGAAACACAAAATTCGTAAGTTATTGTAAATCCATTAATCTAGGCTCCAGACGATAATATTTTTCTATTCATTATTTTTCTTTATTGATTTATTTTTGAAAATTTCAGAAAACAGCTATTGCAGGCAAGGCTGGTGGAGGGACCTAATTGATTTGATGCCTCCATTACAACTGTAAGATAGATTTCCAGATATTTGATATTTCTGAACTGCTAAAATTGCCATGCGCTTACACTTTAGTTAACTGCCATATTCTCTTTTACATCAATCTCTGATTGTTCTTATTTATTCCCCTTTACTCTCCTTTTTCCAGGTTGGAAGGTGGGGGTGCTAACATCATTACAAGGCCTTCACTTGACATTCAGTAGGATTCTTGTTCTCTTTAATTTTGAACTTAGTTAATTACGGTTTACCTGGTGAGACCTGGGATAGTGAGCAACCACCTTTTTGGAGCTTTTATATCTGAAATGACCTACTGACCATATCAAAAACTCAGAATTATTGCCTGAGAAGAAAATCATATGCTTGCCTCGTTCTTTTACAATATGCTGTTAGCTTAGTTGCATATGACAACTTGTTAGAGTAACATTTCTACTATTTGTTCTGTGATGGCTTTATCATAAAAAATAGTCGTTCTGCAGTCTCATTTTGCATGTCATTTGCAAGTTACAATGTGTTTTGAGTTGATCATTATCTTATTAAAGATCTGCTGCTGAGAAAGTGTGTAAACTATGATCATTGGACGTATTTTTAGATATAAGTGTGTGCTACCTTTAGATGTTCATGATTGAACCTACATGTTAAGCTTCTAAACTCAGTGCGTAATGCATTATTGCATTTTACATTCTTGTATTTTGCGCCCTCATGCTAGTCATTGGAAAGGGTATTTTGGAAAATCATCAATGCATTTCTATATTTTGGCCATAATTTTATATACTGGCGTCAGACAGGACAGGTAGGGTAAATTTATGTTTCTTATGTGAAATTCCATTATGATGGTTTATTTTCTTATTATGCTTTAGGAGTTAAATATATTGTCTATTATTTCGGAGTTTTTGGTATGGTTGGTCATTTTTAAACATCAATGCTCAGCTGGTGTTTGTCATTTACTTATTGGTCTCACCGGGTGAATATCCTAGGGTTGTTGAACGTACAGTTTTCATTTTTGGCAAGCCTTGTAGGGGAAAACCATGCAGTAATGTGTGCCAATTTTGTAAAGACGATGATTGTTTTTGAATGTTTTCTTGATATAATTGTAAAATTATGATGTCTGCTTTGAATGTGACTGAGCTTGTACGCAAATGTCGGTATTTATTTACTTATTGCTCTCCCCCAAACCTGTAACGTGGACACTTAATTTCATGTGAGATATCTTGAATTCTGGAGCTTTTGAGATAAAAATAAAACGTATGTACCAGTACTGCAGCTCTAGGAACTATTTCCAGTATTAGTACATTTTTATTTATTTTTCTTTATCAAGTCAATATTCCTCAACTGCTCATGAAGCCGTGGATCAGTATGGTAAAATGAACTTGGCTATATTTTTGAACTCGATAGAAGGCATTGAAAAAAACTAGAAAATTGCTGGAGTTGGAATATCATATGTAGAAACACCTTGTCCTCCAAGCACTGCAATTCTCCTTTTCCTGTCTGCTACACTGCTTTAATGGGGCAACGATGGCTTGTGCATATAAATATTGATACACGAGGGAAACGACATCTCTTCCTTAAGGCTCTTAAAAACGTACATTTACGAATCTTCATAGTCGTTCTATGCAGTTGAGAGTCTTGAGACCCATGGCCCGCGGGACTCTCCACCTTTCTGCTATGGCATCCATTACAAAATGCTCGAGGTTGAGGAAGAAGCTGTGGAGGTACAATTTCATACTGTGCTCTACACTATGGTGTCTCCATTTTACCCCTCTTAAGAGTCGAGCTCGTGATTGTTACATGACATTAACATCCAAATGGAAGAAGGTAAGTCATCGTGAGACCTTTGCTACAAAACTGAAAGGTTTGCAACCTAATTACTACGATTTCGAAGTTGAGGACCTACTTGGTCTACTTTGAATAGCTTGGAGAAACACCCAGAATTTTGCACGACAAAGTAGGCTAAATCACCCTTAGCCTCGGTTTGAGTCTCATTTAAAAAGATTAAAAAGTTGTTTTTTCTTAAATTCATTTTCAATCACAAAAAAATTCACTTTTTAATCACATTCTTCAAACATCACTATTACAAAACTCATTTTTACCAAAAATGGGGTTCAAACATAGTATTAGGCCTTGTTTGATAAGTCATTTATTCCATGGAAGTTGGAAAAAAAATCCCAGTGTATTGCTTTTAGATTGTTTGATAACAATATTTTCTAGGTATATTATTTTCCCAGCCCCACGAACCCAATAAAAACAAATTTCATAACCAATTGTAAAAAAAATAAATTCAATTTAATGGATAATTTTCATGTAAAACAAAGTCAAACGAACAATGAATTTTGATGAAAAAAAAAAATTTTTTTCGTTTTTTAACTTTTCGGCAATGGAAACAAAATTATAATCAATTGTGGAAAAAAAAAATTTTGCTTCTTTTTTTTTTTTTTTTTTACTTTTCGTTAATGGAAACAAATTTATAACCAATTGTGGAAAAAATATCTCTTTAATGAACAATTTTCATGTAAAACAAAGTCAAACGAACACAATTTAAAAAAAGTTCGGGTAGAAAATTATATCAATCGAACATACTCAATTAACAACTATCTGCAAAGCAATTTCTGGATAATTATTTTCTCTGAAATTCATTTTTTTCTACCCATTTTCCACCGTTGCAATCAAATAGATCCTTGATGTCTTGTATCAAATCTACAAGAAGAAAACAGAATTTTTCCAGGATTGCGCCGACTGATTTCTCCAACCACCGGTGAACTAGAGAGATGGAAATTAACATGAAAAAGGGAGAAAAAAAAATCAATAGAACAGCTTCCTAAACGATAAATAATGCAATGAAAGGTAGATGTTCGACTTATTTAATTATTGGAATAACTATCATCTCTAATTTGATCCCCTAATTCAGAAGAAAGGACATAGTAAAAAATGTGGCATAGACTTGAAGCCACTTAAATATTATAGTTGCCACATTTTAAAGACATCGGCAAAGGAGAACTTTGGGCGAGACACAAATTTCATTTCAAAGAAAAGAAAAGCTACTGAAGAACTTGGACTGAGATTTGATTGTTGAGACAAAAGCCTCTATTCTTGGTAACTTGTGCGTGCGCGGCTAAAGCCGAGTTCGGGAAGCGCACAACAGCCATTCTCATGGGGCCTTGGTTTGTTTGCCTGCAAAATTAACCAAATATGCTTTAGAACATGGAATAAACTATGTAGCCAACTTTCATAACAAAATCCTCACACTTTCTTATTCTCTCTCTTTGATGAGTACAATAATTCAGCATTAACCTCATAAATATCTGCATGGAAGATGCATCATATTGACAACCAGTAAGGAAGCGTTCAATATCATCCGGTAATGCATTACGAGGAATTCCTTGTAGCAAAATCTGCAAAAAAATAGCTATAAATCAACAACAAAGTATAACACTGAATGCACTTGCAAAAAGAACAATAAACAGACTGGAATAAATGTAAGAGTGGATGAAATTTATCAACACCTCGAAGATGTTAAAAACATTAAAAGCTCGTTTGGGAAGTGTTAATAATTTGTTTAATTTATAAATAGATAGAAATTAACAGCAGTACTCGTAGGTCCCATGAAATGTGTGATAGAAAGTTATTTGATCGATTATAAACATTTTATAAGCATTAACAAAACATGGCTAAATTTCGGGGAGCATTATGCCATGAATCAAGTTTCAAATTTTAATATCGAAAACTAAAGAAAGAATCACAGATCCAAAATTTCTTCTCACCGCTTTGCCATCAAAAGGAGCAATAAGATCCCACTGCGTACGGTCAGCCTAGCATCAACAAATAAGTCAGTGAACAAACTGAACTTTTGCAGGAATATAAAACAGGAGAGACATTATTATAGACACCCCATTTTACCCTTTCCAATTTAAACAAACGACCATGCCTGCCAATTGCCCGAAGAGCAGCATTATAAGCATTTCGAGAGGAGAATTGCACCATTCTGCAAAGGGCCATCAAACGGAAAAAAAAAAATATCATTTAATGTGTTCACTAATCAAGGGTTTTCAACCATGTTAAAAAAGTAGACAATTAATGGTTTGTGCTAAAGCAACTAAAGTTTGAAGGGGGGAGGGGGGGATAACATCAATATTTAGTAGCTGCAAACCATTTATAGATGGTACTATCCATCTACTTTAAAACGGAAAGAAAATAAAAACGTAATCATATTGGAAAATTGTAGTGAAAAAATAAGAACAATTATATTATAGCTAAAAAGCCAAAAGAGCAAAAAATATTGCAGTAAATATTATGAATATTTAATTAGTATAAAGCTCGAACTTCTGTAAATGTGTAAAGACAATGGCATCATGAGGAGAAACTCACGTTGAGTTTGCCATATAACTTCGACTGTATTCAACTTTGACATCATCCAAACCGAGGTGACACCCCTCGAGCAAATTGACAATATCACTCTTTGCCGTATGCTTTGTGATGCCACTTAGTCTCCCATAAACCAAACCTAACAAAAGAACAGAGTACAAGTTCAAAAAATTAGAATAGTAAAACTTTTGAGAAAAATACGAACTCAGGGAATAAAACTCAAAAGTTATAATTTTTCTCTATAAGCCCTAAATTCTAGATTTATTTTTTCTCAATTCTTGTTTCTTCATTATTTTGCTTTAGATCCTGGCGCTTTTTCTTTTTCTTTTTTTTTTTCCTTTCACTATTTCCTTTATGAAGAGTTTTGATTGAAGTGCCACAATTGTGTCCTTTTCCAACCATATCCTCAATTGAGTGACATCGTCTGCAACTAACACCTATTACCATGTACTCTATGAGCTGCAAGAGGCCTGTCCTTATTTTTCTGTAATGGACTCTCGTGTAATCTTGGATCAAGCTGATTAAACCATCCTCTTGCTTGATCTTCCTTGAAGTTTTTCAGCAGTTAAATTCCAGTTGAGGCCATATTGTCCCACCAATTCCGCTACGTGTACAGAAGCTGGGTTATGTCACCATCTCCGGCTGCCGTCGACCTAGTGAATAACAAATAAGCCAATGTCTTTAACCCTAGAACTATTACCCACTGCATAAACCCTTAATTCCTGTCAATTTCGCTGCTGCTTTGTCACCATCTCCGGCTGTCGTCGATCCATTGAATATTAGAAGGGGCCAACGTCTTTAGACCTGGACCTATTACCGACTGCAACCAAGGATTGTTATTTCTTTCACATCCACTGCACACGTTTTGCAAAGGTATTATTTTTGGGTTTTTTAACAAATCCTTTATGTTTCGTTCAATGATTGGAAATATGGGATATGTTACGAGCTTGTTTAGGATTTGTGAAAGTGGTTTAGTTTATATTTTGGTGTCTCTTTGTTTTACTAGTATAGGTTATGTTCCCCTCATTGGACAGCAAGAGTGAACTCCTTCAATTACACGTTCAGCCATGGGAGAATTTGAATTCGACAAACTTTGTAATATGGTTGATGAAGAGTAATAGTTTGGTTTGACGCGTTACTATACTTGTTTTTTCTTCAGCCTTAGCATGTTGCTGGTACCATGTTAGAAGCACTGAACCTGCATTTTCTTCAGCCTTTGCCTGTTACAGTATGATTGTGATTTGATCCCATCTCATTTCATGTCCAATTGTTATAGCATAGTTTGTTTTTTTTCTTGACCTTGGCATAAAAAAGGTTTATTGTAACCACTTGGATGTATCGTATAATGCTCTTTGATGGAACCAACATTTGCACATAGATGAAGGATGAATATCAATCATGCCAATACTAACTTATATGTTCTGCCCAGCATAATGCGGCTCATTGTGTTAGGGCTCATTGTGTACACTAACTCAGATGCATGTGGTTGTTTCCCATGTAGGTATGAGAGGCGGGAATTACGGTGTTTGTCACAGTTGTAGAAGCATTGATCATTTATTCGGAGAATGCAAGAGAAAACATCGTTGCCCTTGTGTAGATGGAATCCAAAAATGTTTCGAGGTTGAAAAAGAGGGCAATAACAGAGGTCGACTATTCAAAACTTGCAGTAGGGACTGCGGATTTTTAGACTGGGTCAAAAAAGAAGCAAGCAGTAAGCCAAATGCCATTAATGAAGTGAAGAGTCCTACTGCTAACGAGGAAGTCGACGATTTGCTAAGCATGTTCGAAAGTTTAGCTCGAATTGTCGAGAAACGAAACCTTGAGATTTCGTTGAATGTGACATTCCACAAGGGAAAAGAGCCCTCGACAAATGATGGAAAAGAAAGGAGCAGCATGATTACTAGTTATATTCGTTCATGCACTTATTCTAGTTATGTTGTTTGGTTTGTATATTAAGCCGACATTTTGTTTTGCCAAGTGATTATTGATCACGACCTGCTCTTGAACTTCCTTTGGGGTTTGTTGACGACGGATGGACCACATTCGAGGCCGGCAAGTGTTGCCGGAAGGCACGACTTTTTAAGTCACCCTACATCAAACAATAACTCAATTAAAGCTTCAAACAATCCAGACAACCAATCATTAATATGTAAGTCGTACATGTTGATCATCGCTCTCCACCCTTCTTCAAATTTGTCAATGAACTGCGAATCATACACTAATCCATGTATAGTCGAAAAAATAGAAGCCTTATCAACGTGATATCCAAACTTTTCCGACAACTTCTTGAGAATATGCTACAAACACCATCGTCGGAGTTGGGCATCAGCAGTTTTGGGGTCGAGGAGTGAAAGTTCCAATTTGGGGGAGAGGACTGCGCGAGTGTCTATGCTAAGCATTAATGTTGTGTCACGGGGGAGTGTTTTTGTGTTTTACATATGATATGGGATTTTGCCTCAGCCGATTTCCATTTCGCGACTACAGATCCAAGGAGATTGAATTCGGTAGGGTGAACTAAGGTGTGTGGCAGGAGAAAAAAAATGCGGCGTGTAATTTGGGACCAATTTCACTTACTGTTGCTGTGTTTTTCTTCACCCAAATAGTCAACACCACGTGCACTCAATTTTAATATTCTATATAGTTTTGTCAACCAACCTGTGTACAAGAGGCATTAGTGATTGTCCCACAACCTACCTAGTTTTTTCATTCTTCAGCAGGTTAGATGACAACATGACACGAATACCAACATGGGATATGGATCGGATCCTTGGTTTTGCACTCGGACATGGCAGCAAAATGGATAAGACGAGTACTTTCTAGCTTTGCATCTAGGGTTTTGTAGAAAGAAATAACAAAGAGGGGAGTTGGTGAAGACAAGGCTATTAGGTTTGTTGGTTAGTAGGCTTGTAGTTAGCTCGGCGTTAGAGAATTGAATGTTGAGATTCTAGGCTATTATGGGAATGAAATTTTGGGCTTCTGGATAAGTGGGCTTAAGGAAAATTGGGTATTGTGTTGATCTTGGGCTTGTAGTTAACTGGGTATGTTATAGTTGTAATGTATATGGGCATTGAACAGTAACTATTAACGCAACAATTGGAGAGCGGTCTTTTTTTGTGGAATTTTGTTTGAAACTTTTTTAATAAGTAAAAACAACTAAAAGATAAACTAACTATTTATTTTGAGTATATGTTTGTATTAAATTTCTTATTTCTTATATTTTATATGTCTAAACTTTTCATTTTGTAATTAAAATGATTTAATGCTATATCTTTTTTGTGTGTTAAATTTAAATTTATTTCTATATTTGTTTTTAAATAATATATGACATTGAAATTGATTTTTTTCTTTAATTTTTTTATAAGAATTTATTTTGACTTTAAATTTAAATTGATTTCAAATTAAAATCCAATTGTTTAAAAATATAAATTTTATAAGACGTATCCCCGTATCCGTATCCAAAATTCGGATCATTTTAATTGTATCTCCATGTCTTAATTTTTTAAATGAGAAGGATCCAACTTTAAATATGTACCGTATCCGACACCTGCACTCAAGTCCGAGCATCATAACAAACGAGTCCTGGGATCACCACCATACCTCCACCACCTATTTTGTCCATCGCCACCAAGGGTTCTCCATCAACTTGTCTCTATTTTGGCTCCGTTTTTCTAGCTCCTTGTGATGCCTTACGTGTAAATTTTGGGCAAAAAACTCCATAGCTATCTCAAGTCAATAAAACAACTCCAACACCCTAATTATAACAGCTCAACGTAACCTAGGGTGACTCGAAAATTCAAATCCAATTTATTAATATGATACTATTTTTCTAATTTTACATTGTTGAGCCTTTTTCCCACTCTTCCTTGTTACCCCCGATAAATCTTCAATGACTCAAATGACCGTCAGCTGAAGCTTTAGAATATACTCTTGGCAGAAATTGCCTTGAGATTGCAATTTCAACAAGTTTGCAACAACTTCAGCCTCTATTTGTGTCTCATTTTTTCAACTCTTTTTTCAACATACTCATCCTCAACCAAACATTTACATAACAAAATATTCTACATTTAAACTTAAGTTTTTTTCTTACTTTTTAACCATACATTTTCCCAGAAATCACTATTTAAAACAATGTTTTCCAAAAAAAAAGGGGCCACCAAACAGGGGTTAAGATTGCTAATGCACTTTCAAAGAAACTTGACTGACCAATCAGCTGCCACATTTGCTCCCAGGCATATATGTTTAATGGATCCATTTATTTCTTTTAAAAGCGCGATGATCAGACTTTACATGAAATATTCCCCCATTCTTACATGAAATATTCCCCTATTCCACTTCTGATGACTTAAAATCTTTTAACTCCAGTTTAGACACTTAATGTGTATATCATACAAAATCAGGGGGTACTGCTATTGTTTGTTGGAACATTTTTAACCACAATGTTCCTCAACTGAATAAGTTGTCCATTTGTTCAGGCGAAAGCCATTATAATCGAGACTACTTCAAGAAGCCAACCTTAGTGTTTTGTTCTTGGATGTTTACATTTACTAAAGTGAGATATTATCATTAAAATAGAGAATGATGTAAGAAAACCAACAAACAAATTCATCACATGTTTGGTAGGGAAGATTGGATAAGTACTTCATTACATTGTCCAGTACTAGATTTATCTAGTATTGTGCAGGAAACATGCACTCAATGTATGAAATTGTTCCCTCGACTCAGAGCAGGTAAATCTTCAAATAATATATATATTATTTTCTTCCCTTTCTTAGCATTCTTCAGCAAGTGCCTTCAGCATTGTAGTTACAGTACTCACTTCTCAGTAATAAACTGAGACGTGGATAAAACTAACCAGCCAGTACGAGATAAATGATAAATCAACAAAAGAGCGAGAGAGAAAAAAAAAACCCTGAAACCTGAAGAAAGAGTAAAACACCAACAAATTTTAGAGAGAGGGAGAATGGCGATACCCGAAGTTGGGGTTTGAAGAAATGGACTGGACGGATCCTGAATCTGGCCCTCGCTTGCCTCGTCAGTTTCGGTAGAGAAAACCCGAGACGAGCCCCATATGATTGATGTCAGGCCTTGATTTTGACGCGCCGTTTGAATCAGACGGATAGATTTCATCGAAGCTCGGCTCAGTAGATTCATCTCTTCAGATTTTGGAAACTTTTCGAGTGCAGAGAGTGATTTAAGTGAAGCTTCGGCTGTGCAGGGAAGGGGAAAGGGGTTTGGCTGGGAACTGTGGGAATCAATGATACGATGTCGTTCAGAGAAGGAAATTGTGGGCTTGACAAATATTTTAAGTTCAATTGATTCTATAAAATCACTGTGATATAAAAAAAATAAAAAGGGTAACATAAGCCACTGTTCATATTGGATCTATGTCAACAAGTCAACCTCTTCCTTTTTTCGTCTTGCCCTTATCCATCGTTCACTATTAATTTTCTCGAGACAAAAAAAAAAACCCTAGATCAATCCACAAGACTTTGCCGACTATTGTAGTGCGGAGACCATTAGGCTTCTCGAGAAGGGGAAACTTTGTTATCATACTTGGTCGTGAGTGCCAACGCAATAAGCTCGTTACTTGAACGAGAGGAGGGCAACGCGCAGCTGCCTGTATACTATGTTAGCAAAGCCCTCCTATTCGCGGAGACCTGTTACACGGATGTGGAAAAACTCACCTTGTCCTTCATGATCACTTCAAGAAAGTTAAGGCCTAACTTCCAAACGCACAGCATACGAGTTTTGACGGGCCTCCACATTAAACAAGTGCTCCAAAAGTCAGACGCATCTGGGGCACTTATGAAATGGGCTGTGGAATTGAGTGAGTTCGACATCACATACCAACTTAGAACCTCAATAAAAGGGACAAGCGGTAGTAGATTTTGTCGACGAGTTCACAGAGGCAACAAACCTTATGTCACAACGGAACAAATATACCCTCCAGCCTGGACGCTATTTGTAGACGGGTCCGCTGGAGAAACTGGCTCGGGGGCAGGAGTTTACTAGAAAGCCTAGAAGGTCACAAGCTCAATTATGCAGTGCAGTTCGGTTTCAAGACTTCCAACAATGCTACTGAATACGAGGTACTCTTCGTAGGCCTCAGGTTGGCCAAAGAGATGCAAATGAAAAGTTTGGCGGTCCAAAGTGATTCAAAACTTGTCATAAGCCAAGTCAATGGCAATTTTGCAGCCAAAGACAAGGGCACAGCCACATACCTGAAAAAGGTAACGAAACTGATCCCTTGCTTCGACAAGTTTGAATTAATCTAAGTCCCCAGGGCTGAAAACCAGCATGCAGACGCCCTATCAAAATTGGCAAGCAGCAAAGATTCAGAGTTGCTCAAATTTGTGCATGTGGAGTACCTCTCCATGCCCTCCACAATTAAGATGGAGGAAGTGATGTGGGTCAGAGAGACTTCCCAATGGATGCGACCCATCATAGTATATATCTAGGATCACACCTTGCCAGAAAATAAGGAAGATGCCCGTAAACTTAAGTACAAGACCGGCCATTATGTGCTCAAGGACGAAGTCCTATACAAAAGAGGGTTTTCGTCGCCCCTCCTGAGGTGCACCGGGAGAGACGAGACGAGTTATGTGCTGAGAGAAATCCACAAAGGAAGATGTGGCAACGACACTGGAGGCCTAGCACTGGCCCATAAAGTGCTGAGGCAAGGCTACTATTGGCCAACTTTGAAGAAAGATGCCCTTCGGTTTGTTAAAAAATGTGACAAGTGCCAACGTTTCTCCTCCATCCAGAGGCAACCATCCCAGGAGTTAATAGTGGTGTCCAGCCCATGGCCCTTCGCAAAATGGGGGGTCGATCTGATAGGGCTCATGTCGAAGGGAAAAGGAGAAGTAAATTACGCGATCGTCGCCATTGACTACTTTACTAAGAGGGTCGAAGCCGAACCTTTAGCTAAAATCACCGAGGTTCATACTTCCAAGTTCCTATGGAAAAACATCATATGTCGGTTCGAAATTCCCCACTCAATAGTCAAGAATAATGAGAAATGGTTCGACTACAGGAAGCTCCGAGATCTTTGTGACGAGTTGGGCACTAAAAAACACTTCTCTTCTCCTCATCATCCCCAAGCAAATGGTCAAGTGTCAACAAAACCATAAAGCACCTCTTAAAGAAGAAGTTGGATAAATCCAAGGGAGCATGGGTGGACGAGCTCCCCCATGTACTGTGGGAAATAGTCGAACGGCTACTGAAGAGACCCCTTTCTCCATGGCTTATGGGGCAGAGGCGATGAGCCCAGTTGAAGTGGGCTTGCCATCGCCTCGACGCTTACAGTTCAACGAGATTTCTAACGAAGAAATAAGGCGTTGTGAACTCGACTTTCTTGACGAAAGAAGAGAGATTTCACAGATCAAGTTGGCCATCTATAAAAGAAAAATGATACGGTACTACAATCGCAAAGTTAAACACTAATCATTCAGGAGAGGTGATCTGGTACTTAAAAGGGTATTTGTTTCGTTAAAAAAGTCGGGCTAGGTACATTAGGCCCAAATTGGGAAGGCCCTTATCATATTGTAGGTGAGGTAAGACCAGGAACTTTCTTAATTGAAAATCTTGATGGGAAGATACAACCCCACCCATGAAATGTGGAGCAGCTTCGAATGTATTATCAATAAGACCCTTTTCTGTGTATGCGCCGTTTATGGTCAATGAAAGTTCTCCTTTGTAGTTAATTAAGTATGACAAGCTCATACGCATCTCCATAAATGGTTAATATATGGCGAGCCTATAACTCCATCAACTTATTAATTATGACAAGTTCCTAAATTGCTAAGTATGACAAGCTCATATGCATCATTATCAATGGTTAATATATGGCGGGCCCATATCTCCAACAACTTATTAATTATGACAAGTTTATAAATTGCTAAGTATGACAAGCTCATACGCATATCCATCAACGGTTAATATATGGTGAGCCCATATCTCCATCAACTTATCAATTATGACAAGTTCATAAATTGTTAAGTATGACAAGCTCATACGCATCTCCATCAACGGTTAATATATGGCGAGCCCATATCTCCATCAACTTATCAATTATGACAAGTTCATAAATTGTTAAGTATGACAAGCTCATACGCATATCCATCAACGGTTAATATATGGCGAGCATATATCTCCATCAACTTATTAATTACGACAAGTCCATAAACTGCTAAGTATGACAAACGCATACGCATCTCCATCACTGGTTAATATATGGCGAGCCCATATCTCCATCAACTTATTAATTTTGACAAGTCCACAAATTTCTAAGTAAACATGCTCATACGCATCTCCATCAATGGTTAATATATGATGAGTCCATATCTCCAACAACTTATTAATTATGACAAGTTCATAAATTGCTTAGTATGACAAGCTCATACGCACTCCATTAATGGTTAACATATGGCGAGCCCATATCTCAGTCAAATTAAATTTGGTAATAACGAGTTTATGCGAGCTCACGTAGCAAGAATTATGGCTAACCCATAGAATAACAGCCAAATTGCTTCAGTTATAGCAAACTTGTCAAAAGTTGGTTACAACAAGCCATTATCATTAGTCACGAATTCAAACAATTCTAAGGTTCAACAAGTCTTAAAAACATTATTCGTAGCAACCTACTGATTATCTAACGAGCTCAGTCAGTTCGAAATTAAATATAGCAAGCTCGTCAAAGGACTTACCGACACAATAAGCCCATTTGACTACTACCATGGCAAGCTCGTGAAGTGTTTAATGGCCTAATAAGAAAGTAAGTTGTTTGGCTCGAAAATAAAGCATGACTTGTTTGAGGAAAGCATGATAGAAAAGAGTGTATTTATTACTAGTAGAGGCAAGTACAAAGAAGAGCTGAATATTACAAATAAACATATTTTACATGCGCGACATCTTCTTTTGAAGGTTCCTTCAAAGCTTCCACTACCTCCACCTCGTCCATTAAAAATTTCCCATTCAGAAAAGATAAATCCAACTGGGGGTGGAGCTCGGCCAACCTCTCAAAGACTTCAGCATTTGCGACCATTTTCCAATGAATCCCAAGCCCCCTATAATCTACAATCTTGTGAAAATGGCCATATAATCACTGCCTCCCCAGCCCTTTTCAATTGTTTCTCAAAGGTTGAAGCTTTAGCAGTAAGATCAGCAACGTGAGCCTTCAACTCCCCATTTTTTTATTGGCTGCCTCAAGAGCCGTTGAGGCAATCCTCTGAAGGTTGTCAGAATTTTCAACCTTTTGTCAAGGCATGCACCTCAGCCTTACAAACGTGGGCCTCCTCTTTCAACCCCTCATTTTCCTTAGAGAGGGGCTCCACCTTGGACATAGCCTCGGTGCATTTCAGCTTAGAAGCATCTGCAGATTTGGTAGTAGAAGCAGCCTCGACCTTAGCCTTAATCGAGGCAAACTTGGCATTCTGGGCTCGATTATAATAATCTTGCACGAGCCCATGCATCTGCCTCACTTCCATTTGGGCGTTAACTAAGAAACTCTGTGAACGGGCTTGCATAACGAGACTACCTCCATGAGGTCGGCCATGTCACAAGTCTCAGCATAAGAATAGTACCTATCGGTTCAGTACTTATGGCTAAACCTTGCTGCCCTTTGGACCCCAGCAGGGAGCATCTCTATAATAGCAGGGACGATCTCATCCGACCTCCCACCCAAGAAGTTTTGGGCTTTGTCCTCACTAAGGACACTTTTCTCTATGCCTTTCTTTTTCCTCGTCAATAGGTTGTCCCCCTCATCAACTGACTCTTTCGCCTTAGCCACTCTCAAGGCAGAAATAGGCTCGGCAAGGATGGGACGCTTCAATGATTCCTCTAAAGTAGACTGGCGTTTAGGTGGAGGAGGAGGCCTGATGTTTTTGGAGAGGACGAGACTCTCAAGAGCTTGGCCTTCTATTTTCTCCTTATCTTTTTCCCCCTAGTTTTGATTGGGGGGGGGAAGGGAGGGTTCACCCTAGAGAGACGGGCCAGCTTATCCCTTCGATTTTTATAAGTAGTTGAGCTGCTACTTAAGGGCTTCTTCCTCTGAGCCTCCTCATTTGCGAATGAAAGGCAGGTTAGGGACAACCACAACAAATAATAAAGAGTTGCAAGAATGAAGCCGAGCTGATCATAACTTTTTGTAGCCATTAGGAAGTGGATGACAAATAGGGTCCGCTTGGCAACGACGTTCTTGAAACACCTCTTTTCGATCGGCAACTTGTAGATCACCCTTACTGCAGCCCACTCAGATGGTTCGAGCTGGAATCGATCGATCGTAGCCACATAAATATTGCATTAGCTCAGTACTAAGTAAAACAAAAAATAATATATAAGAAATGAGTAGATGGGGCTCAACTCACTATACTCATGGTACGGGATCGGCACGGTAATCTCTGGGACCACATCTCTTTCGACAGTCTGCCAGTGATTCTGAACCCAAAACTAAGTAGACTTCCAGTTTTTTTTATAGAGGTAGGGGTCCTCCAGACGAAGGGGAAGTGCGAGCCCCAAGGGTTCATGCAATACCACCCCTTACAATCATTATCCCCACTAGAGACTCGGGGTTGAAAGAGGGTCTAAAAGACATGAGGAGACATATCCTCACCAAGTGTGACCTCCTTCCAAATAAGGAAGGCCCTGGCCAGTTGACTCCATGCATTGGGTACTAATTGGGTGGGGAGATTGGATTGCATAAGGATAAACCTAAAGAATGGGTGCAAAGGCAATCTTAACCCCACCAGCTAAAAGCCTAGAATCGCCTCACTCACGACCACACACCCCTCCCTGGAAAAGTAGGCTACCTCATCCTGGGTCGGCAAGAGCATCTCTATATCGCCAGAGATCCTACATGTCTCCATAAAAGTCTCCAGTTCATCCTCTTTTATATCCATAGGCAAGAAGGAGCCCCCCACCTAATACTATAGTCGATGGGATCCTCCTACGTTATCCTGTCATTGTGAGGACCCCACATCGCCTCTATGATCCTCCCAATGAGAATGGCTGAAGGAATGCCGACCTCCACACAAATTAAGGTCATGTCCACCTCTAAAGAGCCCTCACGAGCATTCTTTTTTGATGAAGAAGACATTTAAAGTCAAGAGAAATGATAAAAAACGCCTCAGTATGGGAGAATACTTAAACAAACCTAAATCCTGGACGGTCTTGAAGGAAAAATGGGTGATCGGCGCAACAGCAAAAGTGTTAGGTTTGGACAAAAGAAAATTTCAATACTGGTTTTCTCAAAATCTCAGAAAGTGGAAAAAGATGAAAAAATGTGATTCCAGCCTCTAATGTAGGCTTGGTAAACGAATCCCCACCATCAGATATTTCTCTGATTTAATCTGAGCCCTCCACCTGTGACTTTACCATCTACGTAGAAACCAAATGGCGCCTATTTGGATTTGAATCAAGGGTCCAGATTAGCCTGTGCTACACACGCATCCGGAATTCGCGTGCACCTGGCAAAGGCAAAATATCATCATTACGTATTAAATGCACACGTCACTCAAGCCTTGGAAATGACTAAAATGTCTAGTTGTCGCTCATTGGGAATCAATGCTTGCCAAGTCACCCAAACAGATCGGCTAGGGAGTTTTTATAACAAATGAGGGTTATGCAATTCATAAAAAATGCCTCATCTTGCGTTAAGAGGTCATGTGAAGGCCTCGTCTCTATGCGGTTCGTTTATACACAGAAAGGCCTCGCCCCTATACAGTTTGCCCACGCATGAAGGTTTTGTCTCCATATTTTAATAAGTCTGCCGAGAAACGTCTTTATTGATGCAAGTTAGGTTGTTTTGAGACGGTTCATTTGGGAATGAGGAAACCCCATGTTGCCCCATCGCTCCTAGAACTTCAAGTCCATGCATTATATAAATAATCATACCTGAACTTAGAGGACTGATGTTACTCATATAAATAATTGTAAAATAAATGCACCACGTGGCAAACTGACAAGCTTACATGTAGCATAAGGGCGTGGCGACCCGGTTCAATGCGCGCCGAGGTGAACTCATCATAATAGCTACTCATCTGATGCCCTTTATAGAGGTCCCCAATACGAGCTCGCACCTGGCTAGGCGGCTAGCCAACGAGCAACAAACATTATGAAGTAATTGATAAGATAGCACATTGCCAATGCCGCATCTGCATAGCAACACAGTCAATCATTAGTACATAAGTAAAGATGTGCGGCTAATAATAATGCAATTATCACTTCTTTTATCCACTAATAATTGTATTTACATGATTTATTGGTGCTTAAATGTTCTAAGTACATTTATATTTTTGTTTAGGCTGCAAATGGATGAGTACGGTGGAAATTAGAAGAAAAGAGCGAAAAATGACCAAAATGGAGGAAGGTGATAGTTCATGGACTAAAGTGTAAATATTCTAAACTTGTTTATAACCTTGTGATGAATATTCGAAAGTTTTATAGGTCAATTGGATGAAAAAAGGAGTCAAATGCATGAAATATAGTCAAAATATTATCACATATCAACTTTCAAGCTGAAAATGTTGCATAGGTTTTCAGCCTCATATTGAGACCAATTTTTGACATAGAAAATGATCAAATTGGAAGATGGTATCTGAAGTAAAATTGTAGCTCTTTGAGTTAGATTTCCAACACATCTTAAATCGTCTCAATCGAACATCGAGAGAGGAAAATACGACCAAAATACGGAAGACTGTCTAGCGAAAAAACGTTTTAACCATGCGATCGCAAGGATTTATACCATGCGCATGGCCATTTTCAATGAATTAAAAGGGGTGAGACATTTGTTCTTTATGACCGCAAGGATTTATACCATGCGGTCGCATAGTTATAGAAAAAGCCCGAATTTTCAAGTTTCATTTTATGACTCAAACACTTATGGTAACTTATTGTGGCATAATTTCTCAACCTTAAAAGACCCCACAACGTCTCAGAACGCCTAATTCTTCATTAATCATGATTCTTTCATTGATTTTGGCTCAAGAAACTCATGAAAAACTAACAATCTTGGTAAAGCAAGGGAGGAACTCAAGTAGATATGGTGATTTCACATCTATTATTTCATGTAATTGATCTTTTCTTGCTGAATAATCTTAGGACTTAGACTTTTCTTTTTATGAATTTTTATTGAAATCAATTTAATAATTATTAGATTATTCATGGATTCGATCATGTTTTTTTTTTCCATTGTTTAATCAACCTATTTATTGAGTTTCAATTTCAATTACTTGTTGTTGAGATTAATTTAACAATTATTAAATCTTTAATAGATCCAGTTATGTTTCTTCTATCATTAGATTGAACTAATTGTTGAGTTTTAATCTCAATTTTGATTTATTGATGGATCAATTACTGCCTTATGTTTGATATATATAGTCGAGTTTTGATCTTGTTCCAATAAAATTGTGCGAATATGTCATAAGTCTAGATTTTAGGATTACATTTGTAAATTGAATTGATTTTCATGGTATATCTTCCGATTAGAGTGTCGGGATGAAAACCTCTAATTGTGTTATAAAAATGGAATAATTCATGTGAATAATCAAATCCAACTCAGAGAATTTCGACGATTTACTGCCTCAAATTATTGATTTTAATTTCATATTTCAAACATTAAATTTTACTACACATTGAAGAGAATAATTCACTCTTCCTGATCATTTGAGCATTTTCCATCTCCCTGTGGATATGACACTCCAAAACTGCACTACAACTACATCGTTATTCTTTAGGCGTAATCAAGGGATCTCAGCATTTAATGGCTTGATTGATTGATTGATTAATACTAATAAGAGCCGTTAGATATACTACCATCGGACGGACCTCAATCACTCGTGATTTCATATAAAAACCCACACCCTGCACGTTAGAGGGTAATGCAAAATTTAGACATCCAAAGTAAATCTTGATTCTTTCCATTCAACTAAACCGACCGACCCTCCCCTTTTTACACCAACAAAATCACAATACACTTGAGAAATATCGTGAATTAACATTCCCATTGGCTCGTCTATTATAAAGAATGACTTGAACTATATGTTGGGAACCTACTTAATCATGCGCAGCGGAAGTAAAGCAATTTTCGATTCCCAAACAAGGATCTACATTGTGTTTAGATAGAAACTGTGTTTAGAATAATACCTTGATGAATTTCGCAAACTCTTTTGCTGATTCACGAACTCCAATGATCACGATCTGCAATCCAAGCTGTTCAATTGTCCAGCCTCCAATGGTGATCCACACAGAGAACAAGAATGAGGGCTAGGGTTTTCTTTTCTCGTTCTAGCAAGAATAATGAATAATTCTCTACAGTTTTTCAAATCCTAACAGCCTATTAATACAAGTCCAAACGGGCTAGCCCATCTCTTAACTTAACCCGATCCAACATTTAATTAATCAAATTAATTAAAGCCGGTCCATGAATGAATTAATTCGGGCCTATTAATAAGCAACACAATTAATTAATTATCCAACACTTGTCAATTAATTAATTGGTAAATCTCATTCTTCTGGTTCTCTTTTGTGTGTGACCCATTAGGTTCCCGATCACGATGCCTAACGACGTGAATTATTACTTTGATCTAATCAAAATTGATAAATTAAAATACCCCTTTTAATTTATCATCAATTCACATTTGTCGTCCCAGATTGACATCTAGCAATGTGTCAGGGCAATACATGTGACGAAAAATGTCACGTGACATGACAAAACCAAACTTGTTCATTTACCGTGAAACTATAATCCCTTCGTCAATATGATCCTGATCAATTACGAGATATGGACGTGTGTCAATCTCAATTATCGATCATATCTTTTATCCTACTGTTAAGTCAATGTAAGTCGAAAACTCTTTTTCGACTTATGAGTTCACCTTGGCCAATGATTTCTTTATCAACTTAACGGGATGAAATTTAGATCATAATCTCTTACTATCTAAGAGTGACGAATCCTCTATTGATCATTCACAACCTTCATATGATTCTTGACATACCCGAACGATGTCGTATTAGCGACCCTTGACAGAGCAACGTCCGACATCACCAAAGCATGACTGTCCTCACATAAGGCACTATGATGAACTCAAGTCAAAAGACCAACTCTACTACCGAACGTTAGAGATTAACCACTGACACTCATATAGTTTTCCATGTGGAATCTCTCAGCGGGTCTCCAATATTTTGTTCTATAACAAAACATTCACGTGTTCATTCAAGTGTCTCCACACTTTAGCTTGTGAGATTAACTACTTACTTCATAAGTAAGAAATGTCACACGTGATGGTCTATCCGTAATAACGATATCCGTATCTCGTTATTACATACGACCACGAACGATTTAAGATTCAGTCATATGTAATTTGTATCTCACAATCACAACTCCTTGTAATTAACAAATCACCAAAACTTGAATCTACGGATTCTATTATTTAATTAAATTAGAATGTTAATTCAATAATAGATCTTGCCATAAATATGCATCGATTATATATACATTAAAAGTATTTATGTCCAAAGTTGATTGGACTTAGGGCATAACACTTACAACTCCCACTTGCACTAGATCCAATCACTTATGTATCTTATACCATAAGAGCCCACATGACAATCATGTTTATGCTGCGACAACTTTTTGTCAGTGGATCTGCAATTTAATAACTTATGGGAATTTGTTCTTTCTTTACGTTATTTCATTGTATTATCTTTTCAATGAGATAATACTGTGGTGTGCTGTCGTAGGCACCCAAAAATAGTCCTTAAATCTCGAAAACTAATGTAGTAGTGGAAGTAAGGGTCGATCCCACGAAGAGTGTGTAATTTAATATTTTATGCTTCATACAATGATTGGGGGGGTTTTATATGTAAACAATTGTAAATAATGCAATTAATAATAATGAAAACTAAATTAACGAAAACAATCAAAAGACTAACCTTGGTCCAAGTCAATATCCACCTTCGGAAATCCACAACTGATCAAAGATGTAAGGATAATTTAATTCATATCTTGAATATTCACTGTTGGAATGATTTTCCTATTTCTCCTTAATTTTAGTTAGTTAGAAACCATCGTTCTAATTAACCATAATTATTAAATAACCCCAGACCAGCGCTCAAGATTCAATTTAATAACAGCTTTAAACAATAGAGAAATCGATGAACTAGATAACACAAACACCAGCGGTTGCATTCAATCCATTTAAACATTTTTCTTAAGATTCAATAACCTCTATCGCAGAAAATCATCAAATCCTAGTACTTCACAAGTTAAAGGAATCAAACAATTACGGATTTGATATTTAACTTAGCGGTAGATTGCAACGAATAATAAACTAGTAGGCCTCCTAGCAATTAAACATAACAATCATAGAAATAAGTGCAGAAAAATATTCAATACTAAAAAACATGAATTAAATTAAGAAAAACCATTTAGATCTCACAATATGTGGTTCCTAGGCTTCAATCTCCTTCGACCAAGTGTAAAAGTTTAGTTACAATTCATGAATCTAAGAGAAAAATAGAGAAGAATAATGTTGTAGAGGTTCTCCCTAGGTCTATTTATACTTCCCTACATGGTCTTGGCCAATTTGGAGTCTTTTTCTCGAGTTTTCGCGACCCAAACAATAAAAACCTAAAATCTATGGCGGCGCGCGGCACTTGAGCGCTAGAAATCTGTGCTTCAGTATTTTTATCATAACTTCCTCTTCCGATATCTGAATGAGACGATTCAAGATGCGTTAAAAAGATAATTCAAAGGGATACAACTTTTATTCAGAGACCATCTTCAAATTCGATCGTTTACCATGTCCAAAATTGGTCTCAATATGATGTTGAAAATCGATGCAAAACTTTTCAGCTTGAAAGTTGATATGTGAAAATGTTTTGGCCATATTTCATCCCTTTGAATCCTTTCTTCATCCAATTGACCTCTAACACTCTCAAATTTTTATCACAAGGTTAGAAACAAGTTTAGAATATTTGCACTTTAGTCCTTGAACTTTCACTTTCTTCCATTTTGGTCTCTTTTCACCTATTTCTTCCAAATTACGCCATATCCATATAATTGCCACCTAAATCAAAATATGAACGTAATGAGTACATTTTAGCACAAAATAATCATACGAGCACATAAAATAAGGAGGGAAAAATATACATTTTACATTCCTATCATACTGCCTTAACACATGTTTGGATCAATGATGAGATCTTAGTTCCCTCGTTTGCACGATGGCTCCACTATTATCACAATACAGAAGCATGTGATCAACAATGTTATGAACTACTCCAAGTTCATTAATGAACACTTTGACCCAGACAACAACTTTTGTTGCTTTCTAAAGTAGTGATGTATAAGACTTCTATTATTGAATCAACGATGATTTTCGATTTGGAACATTTTCAACACATCGCTTAAGAGTAAACCAATATCCTAATTGAAATATGCTATCATTCTAGTCCGACTAGAAGTTAGCATCAATGTATCCATGAACTCCCAGTTCATTTTCTCCACATAAAATCTTCTTAAGATTTTATCTATATAGATCTGGATGAGTTAAGCAATCTTATAGATCTATCTATATAGATCAAGCTATTTCTCACATATCTATTGTGAAAAAGTTATTTAACAACCATAATTTCAACAATTGAAATATAAAAACATCGTTTCCTGTTAATATGTCTCATACATATAATATTAGGAATGCGACAATGCTCCCACTATCTTCTTTTAAACACACAATTCATTTTTGATAAAATCAAACATTTTGACTTTTATATCAAATCGAATATTTCAGCTCCAAAAGGCTTATTTTAATCCATATTGAACTTTTTCTTGTAAACTCATTTACAACCTATGGGTTCTAATCCATTAGGCGGTTTGACCAAGGTCCAAACCTTGGTAACATTAAGTTCATATCGGATATTATAGTCTTATGTCATCTCAGCGAGTCAACACTTGACTTTGCTTATGCATAATTAGTAGGCTCATCACCCTTGATTAGTAATGTCTGATTAGTAATCATGGATTCTTACCTTCCAGAATGTGGAATGATCCTACACAATTTACATGGAGCTGTCGTGTCCTCAGGAGTCTTAACTTCCTGAACAAGAGTATGTCTCTCAACAAGTTTGGGATCAGACTCAGGTTCATCTACTTGGTTAACTATATATGTGAATCATTGAACTCCTTCAAGATTTATTTTACTCCCACTGTTCTCTCCTAGAATAAACACTTTCTCTAGAAGTGTGACATGTCTTGAGATGAACATCTTCTTGTCAACGGAATTATAGAATTGATATTCAATTGTCTCTTGAATATCCCACAAATATATATTTATCGGATTTAGTTTCAAACGTATCCGATTCAGCGCGCTTCACACAAGCGTCACAATCCAAACTTTCATGTGAGATAAGTTGGACATTTCCATAACTCGTATGGAATTTTGTCAACTGATTTAGATGTGACACGTTTAGTACGCGACACGTGGCAATCAGTGCATGGCCTCAAAACAATTTTGAAGTGCTTGCATGGCTTGTCTTTAGTTGCACTATATCTAGTAGTGTATGATTCCTCATTGCAGACACATCATTACGTTGCAATGTATGTAGAGGAATCCACTGCGAGAGAATCTTATTCTCTTTTAGATAATCTAAAATTCTCCACTTTAGATATTCTCCATATCGATCAGATCTTAGTGTGAGAATTTATTTACCTATTTGTTTCTCAATTTCTAGTTTGAATCCCTTGAATATTTCAAAAGTTTCATACTTGAATTTCACCAAATATACATGACCATTTCTGAAATAGCCGTCTAGTAAATGTGATGAGATCAGAGAAACTTTATCTAGCATTAATTAATATGTGTCCACATACATCACTATGTATTAGACTCAGTAATTATGCAAATCTTTCTCCTTTTCAAGTAAAAGGAGATATGGTCATTATGCCTAACAGATATGTTTTGCATTTGTCGAATGATTCAAAATCATTTGACCCAAATGTACATCTCCATGTAAGTTTGGAATTACATTTTCATTTATATGACCAAATCTGCAATGTCAGATATACGTGTTATTCATATTATCATTTTTATGCCTTTCGGTATCTATACTCATTATAGAATACTCAATGTTTAGAATGTAAATATCATTTTGTAATTTACCATGACCATTAAGATCTTATCAAGATAAAAGGAACAACAATTGTCCTTAACGTTAAAATAATTCATGTCCAAACATGAAATTTATTTAATGCTCTTGGTAATGGAAAGAACAAAACAATATTTCTCTAATTCTAATATTGAGCCTAAGGCAAAAGCAAGAAGAAGTAGCTCCTACCGGCAATGCGGCAACT
Organism: Fraxinus excelsior; assembly: GCA_019097785.1. Classification (NCBI taxonomy): domain Eukaryota; kingdom Viridiplantae; phylum Streptophyta; class Magnoliopsida; order Lamiales; family Oleaceae; genus Fraxinus; species Fraxinus excelsior. The sequence continues at coordinate 6,048,765 of CM032643.1, read as the reverse complement.
TTTGCTCATTTTCAATGTACGGGTAAACTTCTCCATTTTTGCAATGATCTACTTCTGTTTAGTTTCGGCATATTTATACAAATATGAGATCCATATCTAGTATCCAATACCCATTAAACTAATGAAGTAGATATAAGTCTTACAATTTTCTTTCGAATGACCTACCATTCCAAAATGATAATAATGGTAATTAGATTTGGTATTGTCCTTATTTGCTTTAACTGTCTTAGTCATCTTAGATATTTTCTTAAAACATTCTTTAGACTTCCCTGGAGGAATCTATGACTAAAATTTGCCCATTATAAACATAGATATCGGGCTTAACAGTCCTAAACATGTTCAGCAACTCAATAAGTGTGCATTCGAATTTATTCGTGTTAAATTCATAATTAGTTATGAATAACTCTTCGGCAAAGATTGCATAACCAAGTCATACTTAGTTCTTTGTTCATGACTGAACTCGATTGAGACAACTTCTCAAAGTAGTCAATGTCTTCAGCACACCAAAACTGGCCGGAGACTCTTCTGCCATTATGCACTGGTATAGTTGCTAGGAAATCTCATATCTTTCCACACGTGATTATTTATCATTCAACACTTTGAGATGAAAATCATGTGTTAGCATCTTATACTCTTATGTTGCTTTTGTAACTCAGGTGACATAGTCGCAAACATCACACATGTTGCAGTACTATCGTCATCACTGTGTTTATTATAGCAGCCACCTCTTCCTTTATCGAGTCATCAACGAGTGTCTCTGGAAAGGACTACTCAAGGACATAATCAATTATCATGCATGAGAACAATTCTCAGATTGCGGTGTCAATCAAGAAAATTTGGTTTGGTTGTTGGCATACAGTATGCCGCTCAAATACATATGGTTACTCAAGATTCAATAAATGTAAACGACGAAAAGTAAAAGAATAATATATAAAATGCATCGATTAATTTAACATGGTCTTTTATTAAATTAATTCTGCTCCCACTATTTAACTCAAATTTATGACACTCTCACATAAATTTATGGAATCCATATTTGATTCCCAGTGGGCTGGGATCCTATTTGTTATATCAAAACCTTGAGTGTACTCAACAAGCCTTAATAAAACATTTAGGTAGATACTATTATCAATTGTATCTCCATACAACTCCCAAATCATTAATCTGACAACTCTTTGTCTTCACACATCGTATGTGTTAGCTTAACATGCCTCTAAAATTTATCTCTTTGAGTGTACTCAACAAAAGATAAGTTTTAGTTAAGTCAAACTCATCATTCAGAAATATCTAATATTTCATAGTGTCAAACATATCCCTAATAGACCAGCCTTGAGTGTACTCAACAAGTTGAGATCGATTTAGGACTCTCGTTTTTCACTATAATGATGGAAAGCAAATATAAATATGACTTAATATTTTAATATACCTCTAAAATTTATCTCCTTGAGTGTACTCAACAAAATATAAGTTTTAGTTAAGCCAAACTCATCATTCAGAAATATCTAATATTTCATAGTGTCAGACATATCCACAATAGACCAGCCTTGAGTGTACTCAACAAGCTGAGATCGATTTAGGACTCTCGTTTTTCACTATAATGATGGAAGGCGAATAAGAAACTGACTTAATATTTTTAACGAGGGGTTTTGCATGCAAATGTCTCATCGTAATAATTATATACATCTTATTATACATCTAGCATGCAAATAAACATACATATAATAGTGTAGACGATTATGAACTTATACTATCTAGTCCTCCCGAGCCATAAGGAAGACTAGTTGGTCAGTTCCTAGGGGGTATAGCATTGATTCATACAATGCTCCATCTCTATGGTCTCCTCCTCTTCTTGTATCTTCAATTAGTCCAGCTGCAACTTGTATCATATACTAGTTGGCACGCAGGCCTAAACAATATTGGACGCGCAGGCCCATAATAATAACGGACTCGCAGGTCCAAAATAAATTAGAGCTCGCATGCCCATAATAACAACAAGAATAAAACTAACCATTCAACACATCCATATGGTCGAATCCATAATCATCCACTAATAAAACATTCATCATATAAACACATTCCTATATAATATCTAATATTATATGCAAACATGTTTCCAAGTTTCTAGCAATTAAAGTCGTCTAAACTAATTTAGACAAATGGATCGGAACAATTAATTAATTAATCAAATTAATTAATTAATTTAATTAGTGGGTATATTTAATTAAAATCAAATTTTAATTTTATATATACCAAATTAGAATCTCATTCTAATTCCACTATTATAGGGCGGAACTATTTAATTAAAATCAAATTTTAATTAAATATCAAATTAAAGTCCAACTCTAATTTCAAAGTTTTAAAATAAGATAATTTAATCAAAATCGAATTCTAATTAAATATCAAATAAGAGCCCAACTCTAATTTCAAAACTTAATGCGGATGAATTTAATTAAAATCAAATTTTAATTAAATAGAAAAATTAGAGTCAAACTCCAATTCCAAGATATTATGGCGAACTTATTTAATTAAAATCAAATTTTAATTAAATACAAAATTGGAGTCCAACTCTAATTCTAAGAAATTTTTTAGGGTGTGACAATTTAATTAAAATCAAATTTTAATTAAATATCAAATTAGAGTCCAACTCTAATTCCAAGAATATATTAGGGTGAAATAATTTAATTAAAATCAAATTTTAATTAAATACAATATTAGAGTCCAACTCTAATTGCAATTGAATTAACATTTTAATTTAGGATAAAACTCCTAAATAAAATAAAATTCAATTTAGGGTCAAATTTAATATTTAAGTTAAAATCTAATTTTAACGAAAATATAAAAGGTCGTCAATTTTAAATAAAATTTTAAACGAGTCAAAATTGAAAATTTTAAGGTCAAACCATTTTAATATTTATATTCAAAACCCTTTTGAAAATTGCAAATTGACCCAAGTTTAAAATTCATTACAAACCCTTCAATTTTGAAAATTGCATGATAGGGACTCAATTTAAATATTGCAAAATGACCCCTTTTTCATAATTGCAGGCGGGGGCTTGTAATCTTACAAATTGCAGGAGAGGCCCCGCCTCCACCCGATTTCTGAAAACCCTAACAATTTTTTTTAATTTTCTCCAACGGCGGCCGGCACCGCATCAGCACCGGGCTGGCGCGCTGCTTACTGCAGCAGCGTCGCACGCTGCTGCAATAAGCAGCCGGCGCTGCTGCTACAATAACAGCAGCGTCGGGAGCTGTTTGGAAGCACCGGCAGCTCCCGCCCGTGGTCGCCGGATTCTACCCGATCCGTCCGGTTTCCGATCTCCAATTTTTTATTTTTTTTCATTTTTTCTTCGAACAGATTCTAAAATGTGAAAATCAAATTTTCTCAATTGCTAGAAATAAGAAAAATAACAACAATCAACTTTTGATTGTTTCAAGATGCAAAACAATTTCTAACAAACACAAAGTAGGCTTTGATACCACTGTTGGGAACCTACTTAATCATGCGCAGCGGAAGTAAAGCAAATTTCGATTCCCAAACAAGGATCTACATTGTGTTTAGATAGAAACTGTGTTTAGAATAATACCTTGATGAATTCCGCAAACTCTTTTGCTGATTCACGAACTCCAATGATCACGATCTGCAATCCAAGCTGTTCAATTGTCCAGCCTCCAATGGTGATCCACACAGAGAACAAGAATGAGGGCTAGGGTTTTCTTTTCTTGTTCTAGCAAGAATAATGAATAATTCTCTACAGTTTTTCAAACCCTAACAGCCTATTAATACAAGTCCAAACGGGCTGGCTCATCTGTTAACTTAACCCGGTCCAACATTTAATTAATCAAATTAATTAAATCTGGTCCATGAATTAATTAATCCAATTAATTAATTCGGACCTATTAATAAGCAACTCAATTAATTAATTATCCAACACTTGTCAATTAATTAATTGGTAAATCTCATTCTTCTGGTTCTCTTTTGTGTGTGACCCATTAGGTTCCCGATCACGATGCCTAATGACGTGAATTATTACTTTCATCTAATCACGAATGATAAATTAAAATACCCCTTTTTAATTTATCATCAATTCACATTCGTCGTCCCAGATTGACATCTAGCAATGTGTCAGGGCAATACATGTGACGGGAAATGTCACGTGGCATGACAAAACCAAACTTGTTTGTTTACCGTGAAACTATAATCCCTTCGTCAATATGATCCTGATCAATTACGAGATATGGACGTGTGTCAATCTCAATTATCGATCATATCTTTTATCCTACTGCTAAGTCAATGTAAGTCGAAAACTCTTTTTCGACTTATGAGTTCACCTTGGCCAAGAATTTCATTTTCAACTTAACTGGATGAAATGTAGATCATAATCTCTTATTATCTAAGAGTGACGAATCATCTATTGATCATTCACAACCTTCATATGATTCTTAACATACCCGAACGATGTCGTATTAGCGACCCTTGACAGAGCAACGTCCGACATCACCAAAGCATGACTGTCCTCACATAAGGCACTATGATGAACTCAAGTCAAAAGACCAATTCCACTACCGAACGTTAGAGATTAACCACTGACACTCAGATAGTTTTCCATGTGGAATCTCTTAGCGGGTCTCCAATATTTTGTTCTATAACAAAACATTCACGTGTTCATTCAAGCGTCTCCACACTTTAACTTGTGAGATTAACTACTTACTTCATAAGTAAGAAATGTCACACGTGATGGTCTATCCGTAATAACGATATCCGTATCTCGTTATTACATACGACCACGAACGATTTAAGATTCAGTCATATGTAATTTGTATCTCACAATCACAACTCCTTGTGATTAACAAATCACCAAAACTTGAATCTACGGATTCTATTATTTAATTAAATTAGAATGTTAATTCAATAATAGATCTTGCCATAAATATGCATCGGTTATATATACATTAAAAGTGCTTATGTCCAAAGTTGATTGAACATAAGGCATAACACTTACACTATAAACGTATAGTGGGTTTGGCTAGCGCGAATTTTAGTTTCTTATTTTCTGTTGACCACGTCATCAGTCTATTTTTTTTTTGGGGTCAACAGTTTACATATTACCCTTCCTTACAACCTATGCTCAACCAGTGGACCAAGCGCAAGCAAGGCATAAAATCAAACTTCTTGTTACTTAACCTCTTCCCTGAATTATGCAGCAAGGAGTTACAACTTTTGGTTTAGGGGTGTTGGTCGGAAAAAGAAGAAATGTTCTTCAAATGGTATCACACACATAATGCTTAATCATAGTAAAATTGATCGTGAGAGCCAAGAGGTTCATATCATCCATCCATACCAGGCTGGTTAATTTTTCATTTACTAACTCGGATGCTTCATTTGAATGTATGCCAGGCTTGTCCACGTTACCCTTCACCATTGTCCCGTAATTAGGCACGATTTTTTCTTAGAGAATTTGATTCACGAAATTGTAAATGCTATCAATCTCGTCTCTCTTTTCAAACTTAGCTACCTTTGTCTATAGTGAATTGGTATTTAGAAGTTCCCATATGAATCTGATCACACATCTTCAGTATATATACTAATATTATTTTGGCACAGTAAAGCTTTTGACAGTAAAACTTTTATTAAAAAATTGTTAAATTTCGTTGTGAATTCAAAAAGTGATGTGAATATCAATTTGACTATTAGGTTTCATAAATAAATGCTTTTGTATAAACGTTATATTTATTTATATTTTATTATTTAAAGTTTCGGTAAATCTAAGTTACTTCGTGTAAAAGTTTAATTAGAGGTTTTATAGTGAAGCTCAAAATTTGGACTTCTTTATAACAACATTTTTAAACACCTTTTTTTTAGCCAAATAATCAATATTTTAAACAAAAGAACTTTTTTTTAAACATTTAGAAGTGTTTTAAAGCTTTGGAAAAGCCCTTCCAATTCACTTTAACGGTCCGTTTGGTATGACTTTTAAAAAGTCAAAAATTGATTCGGAGATTAAGAAATTGCTTTTGAGTCTATCTGAACAATTTTCTAAAAGTGTTATATCTGATTTGAAGAGCTTATAGCTGTGGTAATTTTCTCATTAAACTTTTCTACAAGATGTAGAAGCAAAAATAAAAATAGAAGTTCTGTTAAACGACCCTTAGACGAAGTGTGTGGCAGTACAATAAGTTGTATTTATTTACCAAATTAAATGTTGTAAAATTATTAGATTTTGATGAATGACTATTTAACCTTATTATTATATCTACATAATAGTTATACCTACTCCAAAAATTGGAATCCAGTTTGTACTTACATTGAAATCCAATATAGCCCATGTTTGGTTTTGATCTTTTTCAAAATATATTTTTCTCTTTTATTTTTAACTACACATTCTCCATTAAAATATTATTTCAAAATACATTTTGGATAAAAAAAAAATGAGACTCAAACATGCTTATATATAAACATTATTACAATGAAATACACGGGAGTTTTGACTCTCATTATTCTCTTATATTATTATTTTTTTTCATAATTTAAAACTTGTTATCGATTCGAAATTCTTATTATTAGTTCATTTCAAAATTATTTTATTTTTATTCAAAATTAATTATATGAGAGTGCTCGATTTGGGAAGGGATTCTTGGAGGAAAAATTTAATTGAATCACGTTTGGAAATTAATGAAAACGACCTCTAGCATGTATTGAAGTTTTTTTATTAACACTTTTAATTTTACAAGATCGAAGTTACTAATTTTTCTTATTTTGTAACGAAGAAGTTGAGTATATCATAGCTGATCACATCATGATCATGAGCTGGTCCTCGAAGCCCTCTCGCCAAAGGTCTAAGTCGAGTGATTCCTCTTGTAGGGGATCATCCTTTTGTGGATTTTAAGGAATCGACCCAACAACAACAGTCCTTGACTTAACTCGAAATCTTAACCTGACTTCTTGAGCTCGGTGGATTGTTGAAGCAGTAAATTTGGATCGTTAAATCGTCCTCTAAACTAGCATAAGAATAATCCGATTTACCTTTGTTGGCGTCCGACCTCCGAGGTCGACCAATTTGGGTTGTTATATATGATGAACATGTGCCAATGTGAGTTCGGTGAGGCAAGGTCAGCTCGGTTATAATTTGGCTTGCGTCAAAAGTTTGTGTAGTTTATCGAGACTAAAGGAAACATAATGATTGAAAATCACTGACAAAATATATAATCCACCAATTAGTGAAATACACATGAAAATGTCTTATATCAGCGTTTACATAATCTTCCAATTAAAAACTTTAGCTTCTTCCCCTAAGTAATTCATTAATTATTGAGGACTACATGCAGGTAAGGTTGGACAAAAGTTCCTGGTCCGAATCGAATCGAGCGGTTCTTTTAAAATTAAATACCCGAACGGGTATATGAATCGAGAACCGATGGGTTCGGTTCGGTTCTCGATTCTAAGCCAAGAACCGAAGAAGAATCGAATCTAAATAATTTTTTAAATTTTTTATATTGAATTAATTAATTTTTTTAATTTTTTCTAAACAAATTAGCAAATTAATTAGGTAAATTTAATTTTTGGTATTTGTATATATTGAATTAATCTTATTGGACAACTTGTTATTTACATGGTTTTAAATTATGCTACGTTAATTTGTAATAGTTACGAATAGACATGTTATTAGTGATATTTATGTAGCGTTGTTGTAAATTTTAAAAAATTAAATTATGGTACGGAACCGAACCCGAACGGTTCCATAATTATCTTTGGATCCGACGGTTCCATTTATTAAATACCCGAAAATTTTGGGTCAGTTTGGTTCTGGAGAGAACCGAATCGAACTGGACCATGTCCAACCCTACATGCAGGTTTAACTCATAATGACCTCACAAACTGAGCTCGACGGTCTTTTTTAGCTCGAAATTGCAGTTGACAAGACATGAAGTACAGAATGCGTGTGTATTTTCCCCTATTAAAGGAGGAAAAAGCAAAAAGGAGAGAACAAAAACACGGGACCAAGAAAATTACAAAGTCTTATCATATTTCAAATATCTCATTGGACAAGAGAAAGTAACTATTTGTATTACCTTTGTATAATCATTTGATCATATGTTAATCAACCAATGTTTATTCTCTAAGTTTGCTTGAGATTTGTCTATTTATTTTTCAACGTCAACAACCTTCTTCAGTGGTTGCTGGTGGATTACTAAAATTTACACAGAATCTTCAAAGGAAATAAAACTATTAACTGAACTCAATATTGCTTTAACTTTTTTATCACACCGAAGATATACTCTTATTATTAAATATATAAATGGGAAATATGCAATTTTATAGACACTAGTAGTAAGTACGTGCTTTGCATGTCTTATGAAGCACGGGCAGACTTCTGGCTCAATTTTTTTTAAATTTTTTGTTATAGCTTTATAGGCTAAGTCTCAGCCCAAGATAGAAAGCCCAGTTATAGACTCGGGTCTAGCTTAATTCCCAAATGCCCAACCCCTAAGTTAACCCCTCGTTCCTTCCTCAAACAACCTCCTCCATTTCTTCATCTGATTCTTCGCAAGCTATGCGAATGGCTAAAAGCCTGAAGCCTCGTTCCACCAGTTAGTCGTTCCCCTACTCAACATGCTGGCTGCTGGTAGTGGTTCTCCTGCTCCGGCCAAAAAAAAAATAAGGCTTTGCCCGATCTTTCGACCCGAGCCGGCTCAGGTATTTTTTTTGTGTGGCACCTTATAGCCTAATGTCGGATAACATGTTATATTTATAAACGATTGACTATCCATTATAACAAAGTAAGAAATCTTTTTAATGATCAATTTGAAATTTCTTATAAATTTTAGTGATCATTTGTGAAATTAGCTCAAATTTTAAATGTAATCAAACAACATATATCACTAGTAATTCCACTTAATATAGAAGAATAAACGTTTATGTAAATGAGAAAATGCTTACTTTAAATATTTAGGCACTTAGATAAATGAAACAGTAATAAACTAATAATGCAATAAATATTAAACAAACAAATATCACTCATTTTCCAAAGTAATCTATCTGATAAATTATGAGATAAAATTATTACTTATAATTAATTTATTGATTTCATGATAAGAAGAATAAGTTGGCAATTTTTTTTACGGGCCGGCTCCTCAAAATGAGGCTCAGCCCGAGCCCGAGCCGGGCCCGTCTCGGGCTTTTTCCGAGCTGTCGAGCTTTTTGTCATCCCTACCTCCAGCCTCTACAGAGTCGCAGTCGACCAATCCCAGTCGCGCCTCCTCTACCTACTCTCCAATCTCTTGTCACTCAGGTATTTTCTTTAGTGGTTGATGTCTTGATGATAGCTTGAGCCTTGAGATGTTTTTTGTTCTTTTTTTAATACTACGGTTTGGATATTGTTGTGTGATGTGTGCAGTATATTGACAACCCATTTGGAATTTGAGTTGGTTTTAGAAATGGTTAATCCAAAACCTGAGGAAATAAGTCATCCTCCAATAGACCAACTTCAAGGCTTAGAGTATTGTATTGATTCTAATCCTTCTTGGGGTATGTTTTATTATGTGAAATTAGTGTTTTTTTTTACGTGTTTTTGGTTTGAGCCTTGAAAAATGGTTTGCTGAATCATTGGTTGTGAAAACAGGGGAAGCAATAACACTGGGATTTCAGCACTATATTTTAGCACTAGGGATCGTTGTGATTATTCCTTCGTTTCTTGTTCCTTTGATGGGTGGAACTGATGTGAGCTAATCATAATCTCTTGTATTTATGTGATTTGATTATTAAAGATTGTTGATTAAGAAGACAAGACTCGTTTAGTTATTCTTAAATCCTTGCTTAAAATCATCTCAATCTTTGAGCAATAGAATGATTCAATAAAGCAGTGTAAATTTCAGTTTTAAATAGGTAATGGTGTTGATTAATACTTACATTCTTTTCATATGGGGTTTGATTTAGTTCTGACAAAGAAAAATATGATATTTTCATTGGTTTACAAGATTTTGACTTTAGTATTGATTCTACATATTACTACAACTACTATGGAGACAATATTTTCTGCAACGAGTATTGTAAATGATAGATTGCGTAATCGGATGGGTGATCAGTAAATGAATGATAGCACAATTGTTTATGTAGAGAAATATATATTTTTGATGCTCGATAATTAAGTTATTGTACAATGATATCAAAATATGAAAACTCGAAAGGAACAAGTGTAATTTATAAACTACGTCATTTTTAATATTGTCGCATTATTGTTTTATATTTTTATTATCATTACATCCATGACAAAAACTCAACGTTCAATATCGATAAGTTGTGCCCCCTGACGAGAAATTCTGACTCCGCCCCTGTTATGAATCATGTGCTTTGCATGTCTTATGTATCAATTGAATGTCTGCGTAATGTTTTTGAAATAATAATATTTTTTTTAAAAAAAAAAAGTTGAGTTAATTGATATTTTTAAAGGATTTTAGGTTTGATTATGGTTAATATAAATTGATATAATAAAACAAAGTTTTGACAAAAACAACACTAAAATTCCAAAATATTGAAGTCTGTCACCTGTTTCTATATATTGAAAATCACCACCAAAACTATTGATAGAATTCGTACTTTCTGGGAATAATTTTAAAGTTAGCACTTGTACATGAATTTTCACGAAAATTGATTAAAAATACCAAAATCAAACCTAATCCTTTTTTCCACCCTAATGCCTCAACTTTATTGTTTCCTTTTAAATATATATAGTTCATTTTTCATATTAGAGTACTCAGAATTTGATGTTAATCAAATTAATTTTAATCACTTAGAATAAACTCGTCTACATATATAATTATAATAAAACTATAATATATATTATATTATGTTATATTATAATTAATCTACCATTATATTAATGCAACCTTTAATATATTATATTTTATAATTATATCTATATATGATAGTTTCAATTATAAGTAATTAAACTTAGTTTTAACAATATAATTTAAGTAATTAAACTTAAATTGGTTAATATAAATTTTAAGTTCACTAATGTAAAACAGTGAAATTTATATTTAAAAGGAGACAAAAAGAGGTGGGGTTATATTAACATTTTTGGAGTTGTACTCTGTCTAATGATTAAAGATGTGGTTGTCAAAAGCAAAATATATAAGGGCAAAAATGAAAACTTAAAGTTTTCCATATCCAAGTTTCAATTATTGATATTACTGTCTGGACTTTGCTTTGTGTACATAATTATTGTACATAGAGGTGTCCATAATCCTCATACGGGATAGGTGTGTACACCTTTATGTACAATAATTATGTACACTTATCATTTTTCTTACTGTTTTAGTACTCTGTACATAATGTTAACATTTGAAGCATTTCTATTCTATGTAATAGGCATAAATTTCAGAATCTATTACGAATGAATGTAAATAATGTTCTTAATTAGTTTATGGAGACAATTTAGAATTTCATCAATGATTATCAAATAATTAATTACTTCGTATTCAATCGTGATGAACAAATGCTATATCATTAACTATTTCTTCGAGGGTAATGAATTTATTTTTTAGGTGTGATCCTTCGATTTCTTTGAAAATTATTGATCTCGATTTTTCTTCATGGTTATATGATTTTCATTTTCTCAATGCAAGAATTTTTCAGTTTTTTTCTTATTTCAATGAAGTTAAATCAAGAACACATCAATAATGAATAAAAAACATTATTACACGTTATTATTTATAAGAAAAAAATATATTTATATAGAAATAATCATATTATTTAACATTATATTATAAACTATCAAAAATTATATTTCATTCGAAGATCAATTGACTGAAAGTTGAGAATCACGTTTAATATTATAAGTTGTAAAATTTACTTAATGCATGAAAATTAGGAGGATTAAATAAGGACGTAGTTGACAAAATACAAAAATTTTAAAAACAAAATTGTAAATCGAATAAGAGTATATTGGATCCATAGCTAAATATGTAAGGGTAAAATAGGTATTCAAAAGTTTCCTCCACAATCCTTATATATCGTAGATTGGGAGCATCACGCGTACAAATCTACTAGTAATGAAATACAGAGTTTTACTCCCTTTGTTTCTTGCATTATTGTTGTTCTCTCTTCATTTTCACAGCAAATATTACTTTATTTAAAAAGTAAAAGAATAAATTATAACTGATAAAAAATTAATGGGAAAATTGTAGCAATGGTACCAAACTTTTCACTTTTTTTGCAGCATTTGCCCAAACTTTTGTTTTGTGTCACCCATGATACCAAACCTTTCAAAAATATGCACCGAATGTCCAAATGGACGGTTTTTGTCCAATTGACCAAGAATAATAGATTTTGACAAAATTAGGAGGGGTAAAATTGTAACTTGACAACCAAACTAAATTAAATTAAATTTAAAAAACAAAAACTTCAAATTTAGCTTCTTGCTCGCCACGAACAACATTGAAGTTTTTTGACAATCCATGAAGTCGGTTATTTCAATATCTTGTGGATGGTTAAAGCCATCCTTTAATAACTATCCACAAAAATATATGAAATTCTAAGGATTGGGATGGGTTAATTTTACTATTGGTCACTCAACTCTACACTTTAATGACACTTCGGCTACTGAATTTTAATTTATTTCAAACTCATCTATGAACTTTGTGAAACATTTCATTTAAACCACGACTTTGTTTGGCATACATTTTATAACTAAACATTTTGCGTGTCCATGTGTTAAGTAAGTCTTAGAATTTAGCCCCTGTTTGACAACCATTATTTTAAAACTCTATTTTTTTTTACGTATTCATTCCCAAATACACATTCACTTAATAAAATATTCTGCATATAAACCTAAATTTTTTTTCCACTTTTTAATTACACATTTTCTTAAAAATCATTATTCAAAATATCGTTTTTCTCAAACAGTGGTTGTCAAGGGCTTAACTAATCTAATATGACTTAGGCACACAAACAACTTGAATTTTCAATATAGTAGTCAAATGGATACGGCGTCTTAATGAAACTTTTTGTATATTGAATATTGATAAGTCATATATAAGTTATGCTCGTGTTTGTTTCACATTTTTCTAATTTTTTACATTCTCATTTTTAATCATATTTATAAAATAAAATATTCTCCACATAACTAAATAAAAAAATTCGTACTTTTTAATTATATATTCTCCAAAGATTCATTATTCAAAATAATATTTTTCCAAAAAAAAAAAAATATAGCCAGGGGTAAATTTCAATGGCCAAAATGATTTGGGAGGTAGTTGGTTGGGTTTGAAGAATTTTACATATGGGATCCCAATCTATTGAAAATATAACAAGTAGGTCCCTAAACTACGTTTACTAAACTTGTCCATCGACCGATAAAAGTAGGGTTGTACAAAACTCATGAACCGAATCGAACCCGAGCCGAACCGAACCGAGCGGTTCTTCATAAGTTAAATACCCGAACATGTATTTGAATCGAGAACTGATGAGTTTGGTTCGGTTCTCAGTTTTAGACCAATAACCAAAGAACCGAATAAGACTGAATCTAAATAATTTTTTTTAATTTTTTATATTGAACTAATTAAATTATTTTAATGTTTCTAAACAAATTAGCAAATTAACTAATTTAGTGATTAATGTTCCAACTCTCAAATCAAGTCCATGTCTGACTAGCCCAACTCAACCCAACCCAATTTCAAAATTTATTTTTGGGAAAAATTCACAACTCAAGCTTTATCTATCCCAAAATCAAAAATCAGGTCCCAAAGTTTATAATTGCAAAAATCAGGTTTTTCATCAATTCCGGCGACTACTCCGACAACTATTTTCCGATCGTACTTAATTCCGACGACTTCTCCGGTGACCGTTTCACCGCCTCTTAATTCCGGCGAGTGCTCTGATTCCGAAGTCACAGCTTATTAAATTAATTGGTCACAGATTAAAAAATTTAGTCATTCACAATTGACTTTATTGGTCACTGATAAAAACATTATAGGTCACGGATTTTTTTTATGGCGGTCACAGATTTTTAATTGTCACAATTTAAAAAATTATTCCATATTTGTTGGTCACATGTTATATTTTCAGTCACAGATGAATGAATTTTAAAGGCAGAGTTACTATATAGATGGTCACATTCAACTAAATCATTGGTCACAGATATATGCCCCATCTGATCCCATCCCACCCACGACCGTAGCCACGAATTAAAATTTTTTACAGGTCACAGTCAATAATTGGTCACTGGTCATAGATCGACCAAATAGTTGGTCATAGACACTTCATCATATCCGCCGCACCCGTCCCCCAATCCCAGTACACGACCTATACTTGGTCACGGGTCACAGATCGACCAAATAGTTGGTCACAGACACATCGTCTCATCCGCCGCCGACCCTAATCCCTAAAACACCCGCCTGCACAACACCACCATCATCGTCACCCCGTCACAACACCACCACAACCACCGCATCGAAGCCATCCACCACATCTAAGACCTCCACCGCACACACAGCATCGAAAACCTCCACCCCACATCTAAAATACCCGTCTGCACAACACCTCCATCGTGCATACACAGAGATCCGCACCCACACACATAGATCCGCCCCCCTACACACAACAAAACGCACTCACTTACACAGCAGAACACATGCACACAGAAGAATGAACACACACACAATGCACACGGCAGAACACACCCATACTCGCACACCCACAGCAGCGCACATCAGAACACACCCACAACAGCACACCCACAGCAGCGTCGACGCTGCTGTGGGTCGCGACGTCGTTGTGACGCTGCACAATGGGTCGCAGCAACGACGCTGCTGCGATTCAAGGAGGGAGATGGGGCAGGTGAGGGAGAGAGAGAGAGAGTGAGTGAGTGAGTAAGTGAGTGATGGAATGGATGAGTAGGGTTTGAGAAATTGATTGAAATTTGAGAGTAGGGATGGGTATATATTTAATTTAATTTAAAAATATTATTAGTAATATTAATTGTGAAATTAAAACTTGATTTTTGATTAAATAAAGTATAAACCTGATTTTTAAAAACATAAAACTAAATACCTGGTTTAGTGTAATTTCCTCTTTATTTTTTTTTTGTTTTAATTTGTTGGATCAATTATTAATTTCATTGTTAGTCCAAAATCTAGGTTTTTTAAGTTTTTATCCTTCCCTTTCCAATTTCATACTTTCATTCAGTAAGCAGGGTCCACTAACCCCAAATCATTTAATAAATTGAAAACCTACATCTACATGTCCAAATCGATGCCGCCGACTGTCGAGTCCGATTTTCCCTCTCCAATTGTCCATTGAAACTACGAATGAATATGTCATTAGTTGTATTTATATAGTGTTACTGTAAATGTTGAAAAAATTAATTATACTACAGAACCGAACATAATCAAACAAAATCGAAAAATCGAACTGAACCGAACCGGATCATGTCCCGCCCTAGATAAAAGGTACTTTTTAAGAGTTTGTTAAGTTATAAAATTTGAGCTTTTCTTCGATAAATAATGCCAAATAGTATTGGACCAAAAAAAAAACTTGCTTTCTACCATCCGACTTCCAAAGTCCAAACTATTGTAGAAGATGGGAGAAAATGAAAGGGTTAATATAGAAGGGTGAAGGAGTTGGTGTGAGGATTTTGCTATTTTTCTACTTATTTATTTTTCATTTCCTTCTCTTTTTGATCCACTTTTTAATTTTTCAAAAAATTAGGCACGTGATTATCATGCAACTTTTTAACAATTAATAAATCAACGAAACTGTCCATTAAGGACCCAAGTACTAAAAATATCGAAGAGCCGTTTAATACATTTCACAATAGTTTGGGACTCTCGCTATTAATATTTATTTATTTTTAACATAAACTAACCAACCTAACCCAACCTACTAAAGAAGTTTTTACCTGTCTAGATGTGATAAGACCTAATTAATATCCCCTGCCCTGATAAGCCAATACAATAGGAAAGAGAAATAGGTAGCGGTCCCTTTCAGCATTTTTGGCTTTATTTATGAATCCTGACATTCATTTAGGATAAATAAATAAATAATAAATCTTATACCTTTTAATTATGTCTTTTTCTCATTTATACAAAAATTAAGGGCATGTTCTTTTATCGTTTTCAGGCCATTTTCATTTTTCAAAACTCATTTTCAATTATACGTTTTCCGATAAAATAATTTTACACGTAAATCGAAAACTTTCTTTTTTTTAACCATATATTGTCCAAAAAATCAATATTTTCAAAATGCATTTTCTTATTAAAATGGAGCTAAATATGGCTAAATGGGCCCTAAATATAATATTTATGAATATTAAAGTAATTTTTTATTAACATATTTCTAAAAATTTATAAGTAATACAAATTTATTCATTACTTAAATTTTATTATTATTCAAAGTTTATAAAAACTTATCTAAGGTGCTTGTTTGTATGTATTTTCAATGAGAATAGACTCCATGTTCGTTTTGGGTTGAAATTAATTTTTAGGAGATTTTGTAATTGATTAATTGTATACTTAAAAATTGATAAAAATTGTTGATTTTATGATGTGTAGTTGAAAATAAATTTTAAAAAATAGGGTCAAAATAGAATATTGGGAGTAAATCTTTGTAATAGAGATACTTTGGCATATCATTGATTGATGAACTTAATATCTTCTATATATAAAAAGTGCCTATTAAACGGAATATGTTGGTTTAACGGAAAAAATAAAGGAATTTCTTGATTTAACGGAAAAACTAACGGAATTTTTTTAATTTAAAAATCTTTTAACTCCATAATTGGGCTTCAAAATTTACAATTCTAAAGCCCATGTAGAAGTATTGGATGTCATGCTCATTTTATAGATACACTTCTCTCCAAAAGTTTCATAAACTTCCAATGTGAGATTGTGCATTTTATATATACTCTTAACTCCAATAGTTTTATAAATTTCCAATGTGGAATAGTAACAAAAAAATATATTAAAATGCTCATCAAAATCATTTTCAAATATATGTCTAATTGACTAATTTGATTTTGAATTACAACTAATTAAATTGTAATATTTACTTTCATTCTTTCATTTATTTAATTTTCAAATTTAATTTAAATTGCACTTGATTATTAATATATTAATGTTAGATATTATTTTCTATAAATTTAAAATATTTTAATTTAACAAAGTAAACTATTTTAACATATTTATTTTTAATTTTTAGTGTTGGGACTAATTGTAGGATATATAATGAATCTAATTAATAAAGATAAATTTACTTTGAATTATTTTTATGTATTTATTGAATTCGGTTCGACCCCAGTTGAATTCCCACGAACTTCACGTCGGAATCATTCTCGATTGTGAATCAAAATCATTCATCTCCATTTTTAGATATCGGAATTATCAAATCCGCAGACTTTTCGTATAAATCCTATGATTAATGCTCATGTTTAGTTCCTTAATTAATAAAAAAAATTAAAATTCTTCTAACACTATTTAGCAATATTATAGTATTATATTAAATGTTTAGTAAGTATTATTTTTAAATATTAGTTGATTTTATGATATAGTAAAAAATCTATTTTTTTATAATATAGAAAAAAATTATTTTTTAAAATAAAAATATATTTAATGTCTTAAAAATAATTAAAATAATATTAAAAATACGAAACGTATTATGACGCTTATTTTTCGTATTGACACGCCTAAACTTGTGATTCTTGATTCTCAATATCGACGTTTCGCAACGCATTACGCCTTTTAGAACATTATTAATAAATGAATGAAAAATGTAAAAAGTTTTGTACTACTACATTTTAGTCAATATGAAAAAATGAAACTAAAAAAACAAAATGGATGTGGAGATTATCAATTTAAAAATGCTAATAGTTTATTTGGTAAGGTACATTGAACTCAATGAAAAAAAAAATTTATTTATTTAGTTTTGCATTATAATGTTATCTATTATTTTATTATGTACAAAAAATTTATAATTAAATACAAAATTTAATATAATATAATAGTACGAAACACAAACTTATACATTTTAATTTAGAATTTAACACTATTCAAATTAAAATTAATATATCACAATGTGTAATTATTTATCAATTACATAAACATTACATCATTAATTATTTAATGAACCAAAAAAATTATATATAAACTAAGCAAACGTGCATTGCACGTTGCTTAAACCTAGCAGATAATGATATGTGTACATTGGGGGCGCCTGCTGCGGGGGGCGTTACTTGACCATTTTGTCAATAAAGTTGCACAAAATTATGTACAAATAACACTTCTCCACATAGATTCCCCTCACACGAGGGTGGGACAAATGCGTAATAAAATAATCACGATCCCCTGCGTAAGAGGTTGTCAACCTGGAATGTTTACATGGCATGATTGCATAAAATATGTCATATACATCCAAAGCTAAAAACGTGTCAGTGCCATTTTCAGTGGTGCCTACTCACCTATCCTCATCCACATGGCCACAACCTACCGATAGAATAATACAAATTAGGTTAAATTTATAGGGGAATATTAGGATGCACTCCCCAACCTTTTGAGGCAACGTGGAAACAAATCTCCAATTTTTAAAAATGAGGTTTTTGCTCCTCAAACGTATATAAATATGTGAGTTTGGATCCTCACATAACGAAATTCATTATTTTGACGGTTTAAAAGTCCATTTTATGTGAGAGTTACCATCATACTCTTATGTTTAAACAAAAGAAAAATTCAGAAGAAAAATGAAAATAAACATCAATCAATCCACTTCCAACTACCATCCTTCAATAACAACATCCACTTATTGCGTCATCTCCACTTGCCACCCTAACACTGAAAACCTCAAACCAAATTGAAAACATATTGTTATCTCTAACCCCGAGCACCCAATAAACCACTACTTCTCATGTATCATAGTCACATCTTTTAAATATTTTCTAAGTAATCGGTTATTGTCTTTACCGTGGCCTCCATATGTATCCTAAACTCAAATGCATCAAAATCTCATAATCCAATATTTTTCTTCAAATTAAAACCTTGAAATAAGTTGAATGTTAAAATGAGCTTTTAAGACCCAAAAGTTGTTTTTGAACCCGTTTTGCTAATTTTATGAAAATGCATCTGATAGTTAGAAAAACTTTTAAAGGAAGTCGATCCATTGTAACTTCTTCTAAATGCACTTCTGAAATCTGGAATAGAAAGTGCTTTTAAAATTTAGTTTTCAGAAAAAAAATTAATGCAACTTCCTCTAAAAGTTCTTTTATAGAAAGCAAAAGTCATACCAAACGGGCCCTAACAAGATTTTGTCAGCCATAACTTAATATTGGAATTAGTATTGGGTATTTTACATTAATAAAAAGTGCTGAAAATTGTTGAACAATCCGAAGCACATTGCTGATGGTGTGCTTCACAAGGAAAAGATACGGCTTCCAAATTCGCATATCATGAGTTTGGGAAATCTGAATATCACTTTTAAAGGTTGGGGAATTGTTTCCACACTATTTGAAAGATTGAGGAGTGCAATCCTAACTTTTTATTTGATTTTTTTTTTTTAAACAAATACTATTGGATCTAAAAATTGACACTATTAAAAAAAGAAAGATTTAGGACGTATTGCATATTTATTTGTTCGATCTAGTTTGAAGAACAAACATGCCATATGCAATTTGAAATTAAATTTTAATTTTTATCTACGACAATATAATGTTTGGTATGATATTTAGAAAATCAAAAGCAAATATTGCTTACAAAGTTGGGGTTAATTTCAATTTTGGTTTACTTAACTTTCAATGAAATCTCAATTACTAGCCCAAATTTATTTTGTTGTAAATATAACTGAACATTAATTTACTCTAAATATATTTACTTCGCTAGCTTTCGTTACTAAACTTAATGTTGAAATCTTCTGTTGGTCCCCATTTTATAATACTTTCTAGTGATCACACTCCGTTACTCACTCACAATATTTCATTAGTCACCGAACTTATACAGTAGTCACGTTTTACTCATGAACGCGGTCACTGAATATTTTCAAGTAAAGTTGATTTTTTTTTAAAATTTGACTTAGATTAGAAAAATAAAATAAATATCAACTAGATAACGAATATCTCAATCTAAAACGAAAAATTTTATATTAGCAAATAAGATATAATTTCACTTGTCGTTAAAAATTATGTTCAAGTTGAAAAAAGAATGATAACTTCAAATTAACATAAATCTTGATTTATGTCGAGAAAATAAAATAGAGAAATTATTTCTTTATTTCAATTGAGATCGTATACCCAAATCAAGAAAATAAAAAATGATATCTTAAACATGCCATATAATTTCGGTTGAGCCAATAATATTAATCGATACTAACAAAATATAAGTTTTAAAGTCCTCACAAGGTAATTTAATAGGAAAGAAGAGCGATGTTTTCGTATATGATATTTTATACTTCAAGATTTTCAATTTTTTAACAGTTAAGTTCAATAAATAAAGTTCGGTGATTACTCAAAAGCATTTTTAGTTTAATGAGTAAATTGTGAAGAAAGTTTAAGTTCGGTGACTAATGAAACATGGTGAGTAAATGAGTGACAAAATGAAATATGTTAAAGTTCAACGATCACTCGAAAGTAATTTAAACTTCATGAGTAAATCGTGACACAAGAACAAGTTTAGGGACTAATGAAACATTTAACAAGACTCTCATCGCCTATTCAAATAATTTATAATGAAGAATCTGGGGGTCCCACGAGGCCACTAGAGTCCCCTATACAAAAGTCAAATAAATATCAAATCCCAAGTGGTGCCTAATTCGTATGCATCGTACGTACTTGCAATCTATTTCAGAACCAGATTTTTATTCCTTTGTACAGCAAATCCCCAGGTATAAACTCCACTAGTTATCTCAAATTCCAACCCCCATAAGGGGAAGGTCTTTTCTCACACATGAACACATATCCGCGTCTATATGTATCCTTAATCTTTCAGTTAATTTAGTTACTTGCATATTCAACTGTATTGAACAAGTGCTATGGACTGGGAATGGCTATGGAAATTCTTGGAGGGTATGATAAAGCCGGTGGCGGCACTGGCGGTGGTGCTGGTGGCGGTTTTATTGTCGTATTTTCAGAGGCTTGGTTTGGAAGGTGAAATGGCTTATTCGGTTTTCAGGGCTTTTCTTCAACTATCTGTTATTGGGTTTGTTCTGCAGTTCATTTTCACTCAGAAAAATGCTGGATGGATCGTTCTGGCTTATCTTTTCATGGTATATTTGTCTCTCTCTCTCTCTTGTTTTTCATCAAGTCAGTTTTGTAAGGTTACTGATGATCCTCTCATAGCAGTTATCTGAATCTGAAATCTCGCCAGCAACCTTTGACTTTAAATTTATCAGTTTTTATGTATTGTAATTTGTATGAACTGTTAATCGATTACAATCATTTAACTCTTATTGCAGTGCCTTCAAAAATTCCTTAAATGGGAATGAACGAATTGTTTATTATCAGTCACTCCTACTTGTATTTGAAAATTTTAAATGATATGCACATATACCATTCTACACCTTTGACTTTTCTCGATTTTATTACTTCACCTAGAAATTACGCGTATTCTCGAGTAGTTTAAACATTTAGACAACATAGTTTGGTCAATAGATTGATCAAGAATATGCTCGGAAAAATGTTGGACTAGGTAGAACCTAGTCATATTTGTACACTTTTGCCCTCCACTGGGATTTTCTTACTGCAGAAATACATTTGACATTCATTCTTGTATCATGTAACCCAAATATTCCAACCATATAAAAGATTTATAAGGTAACCGTTTAAGTGAAGACTAACTTGTATTCTTTTTCACCATTGTAGTGAAAGAGATGTTTGTTCGCGCTTTGCTCGTTCTTAGATTGATTTCTGATTATTATTCCCCTCTTCGTACTCTTGCAGGTTTCTGTTGCTGGTTATACAGCAGGTCAACGTGCTAAACATGTACCTCGAGGGAAGTACATTGCAGGGATGGCCATTCTTGTCGGAACAGCAGTTACTATGTTCATGCTAGTCATTCTAAAGGTCTTCCCTTTCACCCCCCAGTACATTATCCCTGTTGCCGGGATGATGGTTGGGAATGCAATGACAGTGACTGGGGTTACAATGAAGAAACTCCGAGATGACATCAAGATCCAAATGAATCTGGTAAGTCATCGCAAAACAGCCTTCAATACAAGCCGGTCGAATTGACTAGGCCAAGCCAATTTTCCCAACACTGCTTATTTGCGAAAACTTTCCAAATCCGGAGATATGACAAGTACAGTGTTAACAACTTTCTACTTGTGTTTCTGTAGGTAGAGACAGCACTTGCTCTTGGGGCTACTCCTCATCAGGCAACTCTACAGCAGGTGAAAAGGGCACTGATCATTGCACTCTCTCCGGTCTTGGATAATGCCAAAACTGTAGGCCTAATATCACTTCCGGGTGCAATGACTGGCCTTATAATGGGAGGAGCTTCTCCTTTGGAAGCCATTCAATTGCAGATTGTGGTAATGAACATGTTAATAGGGGCTTCAACTGTTAGCAGCATTTTGTCAACATATCTCTGTTGGCCAACGTTTTTCACCAAAACTTATCAGCTTGAAACAAAAGTATTCTCTTTAGATTGAGGCTTGCAACGTGCAGCAAATTGCATAATCCTGTTACACGACCAAGGGATGTACCAAACCAAAAGAGAAAACGTTATATCAAAAATGTATTATATTTCTTTTCGTTTTTACTGAGCATATCCAGTCCCTTTCGATTAGCCTCACAGAACGGGATAAACTATTCACCGTTGTGTTTCTAGTTTCAGACCTCATTTTTGAGGAACTAACATCTATAAGCACATGAAGTTTCTCAATAAAGTACTAACAACAACAGTATAAACATCCATTGCAAACATTATAACTGATTAGCGTACTAGACGCCAGAGAATTATTTAATGGATATTCACACAAGTTGAGACCCGTCTCACATGACCATCTGTTGCCAAATGATGTTACCGATAGAATTCTTGGGTGCATATTGTAGTTTTGATTCAATCAAATGTATTGCATCAAAACAAAAACTAAGATAACTCGAAGAAACTTTCAACACGATGTGTTTTAGTATGCATTCACCAAGGTTCATGGGGACTCACTGCCTCTTGGAGAGTGTTCATTATCATCATCGTCGTCGACAGGGCTCCTGTCATCCCTTGGACTGTGGCTGCGTTTCTCCTCATTGCCCTCGTAAGGGCCATCATAGTACCTCCTAGCAGCTGGGATATCCCTTGCAGGACTCAAAGGACTCCTGCTTGACTCCTTAGGACTTTGACTGTACGTTTCTTGATCTAAAAGCGATCCCTGTCTCTTGGGAGAAAAGCTTCCTCTCTCTCTTGGGCTTTCCCTATCAGGCGTTGGGCTGCGCTTCCTTGTTTTGGAGGGTGGACTACGTTTCCTTAGCTTGGGACTTCTGCTGGAGATGGGACTTCTCGATCTCCTTTCTTCGTACTTGGCAACTCGTCTTCGAGAAGGGGACCTTGATGGGCTGGCAACACATACAAGTGAGGAAACAGCAAGTGTAGAAAAGTAGGGACTCTTCAATACTACGTTGTTGGATTATCCATCAAAACAATGAGAATCCAACAAAAAGACCAGTATTTACTAGCAAACGTAACCAGTAAGTTTTTCTTAATATTAGAAAATAATAAAAAATACAAAAACTATAAACCTGTAGCTACGGCTTCGGCTGAAACTACGACTCCTGCTTCTTCCACGACGAGAACGCGATCTCACAGGTGAGCTGGAGTAACGCTCACCCCGGCTATTGTTTCATTATCAAATAAGTGAATAAAAAAATAAGATACAACTGTACCAAAATATGCTCTTGCAAAGAAATAGAAGATTGTCTACAGAAGTGACAGCAGCCTCATGATGCAAGTACCTGAGCTTCTTAGGACTATTCTGGCAGTTTCTTTCTATGTGACCTCTTTCCCCACAGCGATAACAAGTATTCTTCCAGTCTCCAGATTTGCAATCTCGAGCCCAGTGACCCTCAATGCCACAATTGAAGCAGCGTCCAGAACCAGGATCTGGACCCCTGCCTGCATTCTCTCTAACTCCTCCAGGTCCACGTGGCACCTAAACTCATGTAATGCAACATCAGTAGGAAATTTATATAAATCAGAATAGACAAAACCACAGAAAAGAAATGGACAGGGAGATCATAATCAGCATGACACCTGAGCAGTAAAATCACTGATACAATTCGAGAAAAGTAGACTAAGAATAGATTGACTGCCAGAAAAAAACACCCTTCCAGTGCATCAGCTAACATAAGTCACAATACATAAACAGTACCAAGTTTTGTTCGTCAAACTTGACTTCGTTCCAAAAATTTCTGAGATCCACTGCTCTAGTCATCAAATACACATTCTTAGCAGCAGTAAAATGTCCTTTATACACTTTTTTTTTTTTTTTTTTTGATAACCGTGGATGTCCGGGCCAGCTTGCGCGCACCTCGACTAATCCCACGGGTCCCTGAAGTTTACGGTCGGGTACTCACCTCAGTGGCCCTGAGGGGACTCGAACTGATAACCATTGAGGAGCAAACCCAAGGTCTGACCAATTGAGCTACCCCTCAGGGTTAAAATGTCCTTTATACACCCAACAGCCTCTCCAGTTTTCTAGTATTTGGCATCAACCACCACAGCCGTGCATATCTTGCATTGAATGTTATTTTCAGTTTTTCTTTAGAAACATCTTTTTCCTATCATTTTTAAGTACATAAAGTTCTGCTTTATCATATGCATGACTCTTGACTGGGATGGAAACATATCCGGATTTAACAAAATCATGACACTGACTCAAAAATTTAGTTTTCTGGTTTCAATTGGTATATTGAACAATTTATTGTAATACTACAATTGGCAATAGTGCAACATAGTAAATACACTGGAGGCAATGAGTAACATAATTTCAAGTGTAACTTGATCTATTCTCTTTTCCCAAATCCAAGCATAATTGATCTATGAATCAACAAATTTATCTATATTTGATCATGTTAGAACCCCCCAAAAAATGACCAAACTATATCGATTCCGTTTCCAGACGGCTCTCACTATCCTAAAGCCTAATTTTTTAATAATTCCAATATCCAGATTTAAACGTCTTCACGTGAAGGCAACCATTCTGAACTTTGAAACAAGTATTAAATAATAAAGTAAAAGCTCAAAATTTTTACTCACTCCCTTGGCGATTTCCACAACAATACGATGTCCATCAACTTCTCTTCCATTCATACTATATCTTGCATCATCAGCATCCCGTGGATCACTGAACTCCTGAGAAATGAGATAGATACACCAAAACAAACAAGGAAACCATAGTTGTATAATTAGACAAATACCACATTTCCATAATGGATAGACGAGAGAAACAAAAAATGTAATCAAAAGCAAGTAATAGAGAGATGATACATACAACAAAGGCATAGTCTTGCTTCATGTCGACATCCCGTACTCTGCGGAAATGGTTGCCAGAAAAGTATTGGTATCATAACTTACATAAGTACAGGAAGTGTATGAAACTTGCCCCTCAGGACCAACTAAACACCAGTTTGATTGTTGTGAATTCCATAAAAACATGTAAAGACACTATAGAAAGAATCGCCAAAGTCCCCTAATAATTTGCAAGATATTCCACCAATTCCACCCTCTCACCATTGACCCAGGTCAGGCAAAGTGCACCCTCTCACCATTGACCGCCAGGTCAGGCAAAGGCTCAGAAACCTTCAACACAATCATACAAGTTAAATTCACATTCACCTACAGCACATTGCTCCATCACAAATAACATGATGAAGAAGAAGATATCTAACTTGTGGGTAAGAGGCATAACTCGAACCTTACATTGATAGGACACTGTGTACAAATACTAGGTAGAAGTACCAACTAATGCTTCTAGAT
Source organism: Fraxinus excelsior (assembly GCA_019097785.1). Classification (NCBI taxonomy): domain Eukaryota; kingdom Viridiplantae; phylum Streptophyta; class Magnoliopsida; order Lamiales; family Oleaceae; genus Fraxinus; species Fraxinus excelsior. The sequence goes on along the minus strand of CM032643.1, from coordinate 6,022,827 downwards.
TCGATATGTTATACTGGGGTGAAAGTTTAACACTGTAATCATGGATCAACATAGCATTTTCTGAAGAGAAAGTAATCTTTGTCAATCAAGAGAGAAGTGACGCTTTACGCGAATAAAGAAAGGACATCTTTCTGAGATTTAATGTTCTATTTCTTGATTTATTACAGAAGACAAAGGTAAGAAAGGACAATAGAAAAACATTTTTTGAGAAAAAATTGCTCTGAATTAACACTCCATTAGAAAAGGTCGTTACAAGTCCAATTATGCCTTGGTAACAAATAATGAGTTGAGGAACAACCCCCCATATGGGATGTAAAAAACAATAAATATCAAGAACAAACTACAGTTATATTATCAAATTCTTTTCTGGGACAAGTATTCAAACAGTAATCATATGAGCAATAACCAGTTAAGCATAATAAACTGCCATAGAGCTAAACTAAATAATTTGGCTACTCGTAAAATGGACAAGGATTGTCATAGTAAATAGAAAATGCAAAATGTGAAGCAGAATAAGCAGTGCCACAAGATTGCACTGCAAGGCAGTATGCCAGATGATTCAATTACCTTCCATATCTACTGAAAATGTGATCCAGATCACGAGAACGAGTCCTTCTAGACAAGTGACCAACATAGAGACGAGTGTTACTGCCATATCGATCATCGTAACGAGGCATTTTTGTTCTGCAGCATCAAATTGCATCAGCAATTAAAACAATTATAAAAACAACATGATGTCGACTGATTTGATCAGGTAATGTTTGGAAATAAAATGACAATGAACAAGAGAAAATATTAAAGATATAACATCCACAATTCAGATACTAATAACTTTTACATGTGTGCCACTGAGGACATTTAGATACACCCAAGTCAAAGATCAAAGTTAACTTCATTAACAACCAAGTATTCTCCTGTCAAGATTCCAGAACCCATTCTCTATTGTCATGTATGAAGTGATTGATAACTCCACTAACATTTTCAAAACCCAAATAAATAACCTGGGTAAAAAGGATAACAACCCTTGAGAAGTTCGATTCTTTTAAAAGCTAAAACTTCATGCTAATGCAAGAAAAGACAGCTAAATCAATTCCGTCTCTGGACACTAACAGACGCATGCTGCATACAAATAAATCGGAATACTGAGAGAATGAGAACTATGAAATTCCCCAATTGATATAACATAACAGCTTAAACTAAATTTATCCCGACCATTTGACATTAGAAAAATCGAAAAAAAAAAACCAAAATTTAACCGAATTCAACTTCGCCACCAGTTTGTACATAATATCTGAGCATATAGAAACAACTTTGCAGATTTGAAACGGTTCATCATTACAAAAATCATAGATTTATAGCACATATTCTGTAGAGTGTATGAGTCGATTTCCTATTATCGTATATTTTGGAAAAGGGTAAAGATTTACCTCGACCGAATTTCCAAAACGCCGTTGATTCAACCCTAATTTTTTAGTTTACGAGCACAAGTCGCGTTTGTCTGTGAGGCCTTTCGGGGACTAACAATAACGAACCAACTGAATTGGACGGTCATGATGTGTTTTCATAGAACAACGGTCTGAAATAAGAGTAATGCTATTTATTTTGAATGGATGTGGCAGTGGTTCAATGTCAAGGGTATGATTTAGCCCCCTTTGATAATCATTATTTTAGAATTTTTTAAATCTTCATATTTATTTTTAACCACATGTTTACAGAATAAAATATTGTATATGTGAATATAAATTTTTTTTTCCTACATTTTTTTAATGACACATTTTTTTATTAAAAAAATCACTATTCAAAAATCAATTTTCTCAAAATAATGATGAGCTTGTTGGACATTATAACAACTAACATTTTGAAAATGAACTCCATTTGAGGGTGACAAGATCGCCGATTTTGGGTGTAACTGACACCATATTGGATCTCAATTCGATCCAACAATAATTTGAAACTAATTAAAAAGAATCGTCAATATTTACTTTCAATATAAATTATAGATCAGATATAAAATAAATTGCAACAAAACTCAAGTATATTGCAAAATGTCTCGAAACATCCCCTTGCAATATGTTGCAAGATTTTTTTGTTGTATGAAAACGAAACTTGGAATAACATTCCTAAATTTTCAGGAGAAGTCGATATCAAATTTACGAGTTTAGTGGTCAAATTTTGACCACATTAAAGTATAGTAAGTAACAAAAAACTTTTTTGAAAGTATATTGAAGAATCACATTAGTCTTAAAAAGTATAGTGAGTTATACGCGACAATTTGATGTGTAGTGTCAAGACGTCACATGTGCATTCAGTTTGTCATGTCACCAATATCGTTAGAGTTGTGTAACGGATGTCATGTCAGCGAGTAATGTCCAACATATTAATTTCGACATTCTTTCATTGTTTGTGTTTTGACAATTTTTTTATTTTATTTTTGTAGAAAGTAAAGGGAAAAAAAAAAACTGTTTTCTAGTTGGAAATACCTCCCAATTCTATTTCCCTTCCCTTCCCTTCCCAAATTCGTATTCTGTTCTCCATTCAACGCTCTTCATTCAACGCTTCGCTTCCTTCGGGTTAGATTTTTCTTCCTCATCTCTCTGGTGTGCGCGTGAATAAGTATGTGTTCGTTTCTTATGGGAGTGTGTTTTTGAAATTTGGGGATAATGGCTTTAACATATGTGAATTCACGATTCCAATTAATTACTGAAGCGGATGAATTAATTGACTTTGAAACCCTTAAAAATAGAACTTTTTGGGTTTAGGGATTTTACTGTTTCAATCAATCCCAGTATTCACGGTTGGGGATAGTAAAAAACACAATTGTCAATGCAATCTGCTTTTGTTTGGTACTTGGTTCGTGTCTTGTGCTCGTAAACAATCATCTATTTTAATTTGGTTTTCTACGGACTTATTTCTGTACTTTTATTAAGCTATGGTTTTTGATCTATAATCGGCGCAATGGTTGCACCATTCCTGCTGCCCATATTATAGTATGTAGCTGGTGACCACAAGCTTGATGAGGTGAATTATCTTGTATTTGCCAGCAAATACGCATTATAAGATATGAAGATGAAGGAAATGTTCAAATATACTGTCACGCATATCAAGCTGTATTTTAAAACTTTAAACCATATCAATCCCGGGTAGATAATATTTTTAAATCATGTAAAAGCCATCTAGACAGCAAAATGCTTTATAGAATGCGCATGTTCTGTAATTCTATGATTGTTTTATGGTTATTTATTTCCACTCCAAAAAATAACATTGTGACCTTTAAGTGTGAAAACTCAATTCTATGATTAGGCTGTTAAAAAACTTATGCAGCATAAAATTTTGTTGATAATCTGGGAGGATATAATATATCAATTTAGCCACTGTGGGCTACCTACAACATTAGTAATATACTTGATTGTGTGCAAAATTATTTACTTATAATAGCATTGATTGGCAGATCTGAACTCAATCTTGCAAGTATAAAAAACTTATGAACTTTGAGATTTCTGAAGCTGAGTACCTGTTAATTCTATATTTTTTTAGATCATGTAAGTGCATTTATGTTAATGATGTCTCATATTTGAATGTTTTTGATGTTTTTTTTTTCCCATGGATAATTCTGTTGTAAAGTAACTGTGAATTTTGTTTTTATTACTCTATACCGAATTATGGAGTTTTCCCACATTGTTTCACATGATCAATAGAGTACCATGTCCAGTTAGATTTTTACTCGTGTTGATTAAATATAAGGGTAACTTTTGCTGGAATCAATGCAAATCTTGATATACATGGATTTGCTCTTGAGGATTGTATCTTAGTTTTTTCATATATGTTTGCTCCTGAAATGGTACTTTTGATGACTTATTATCATAAGTTCCAAATCTTTTTTCAGGATCCTTGAAGGGGAGTCCAAAATGCTACAAAATGTTCCACATCAGATTGTGCAATCTCCAGCCAGGCTAGGCCTGCCAAATCCCAATTCACCATCTCTTCAAAACCCGACACCTCCTAAATTCACCTCCCAAACCACACCATCTCTCAATCCCCATCAATCCTCAAATCAGTCAAGCACGACTTATGTTTCCTCAACACTCCTTCCTCTCCTCCCGCCTCTCCCTAGAGCTCAATCTCTTCTCTTCCGAATGGCATCTCTTGCCTCAAAACTTTTTGAAGTATCACCCAATAGATCTCATTGGCTCAGTGCCTTTCGAGGTTCCCTTCCTCCCTTTTTGTCTTCGCAAACCCAATCCTTGGCACCTACTCCGCCAGACTCATCTCCTTCATCCACGAAAGAAATCATTGCCCAGTTCACAGCTCTGCAAACTCAACTCTTTGAAGCTGTTGCTGAACTCCAAGAGATCCTTGATCTTCAAGATGCTAAACTGAAGCTCGCTCGTGAAATCCGGTCCAAAGATTCCACAATTCTTGCTTTTGCCAATAAACTTAAAGAGGCTGAGCACGTTCTTGATATTCTTGTAGATGATTATTCTGATTATCGCCGCCCTAAACGATCAAAGGCGGTGGAAAATGCAGAAGATTCTTCCACAACTACTGTGGCAACTCAGCTGAAGTTATCAGATATATTGTCCTATGCCCATAGGATAAGCTACACAACTTTTGCACCTCCAGAATTTGGTGCTGGACAGGCTCCTCTCCGGAGGGCACTTCCTCCTGCTCCACAAGAGGAGCAGATGCGCGCATCACAGTTATATAACTTTGCCGATCTTGATGTTGGTTTATCTAAAACAGATGAAGGTAAAGAGAAAACAATCGAACCATTCATTGAAAACCCAACTGCACAGCCATCGGAAAGCAATCCATTGGCGAATCTTACAGCAATTCCGGGTTTGCTTCCTCCAAATATTGTGGTACCGTCAGGATGGAAACCTGGGATGCCTGTGGAATTGCCTACTGATCTGCCAATTCTTCCTCCACCTGGGTGGAAGCCTGGGGATCCAGTCACATTGCCTCCGTTTGATTCCCTTTCGGTCCCACCAAGGGTAGAGGAGCAACAACCAAGACCTATCCCTCCTCCAGGCCTGACAAAGGTACCAGAGTCGATACAGGTCCGGCACGTGCAGCTTGACATTGAGGATGACAGTAGTGATTATAGCAGTGATGTAGCCAGCTCTGACAGTGAAGGTTGAAGCTTGGTTGGATCTCCTCAAAGTTATCGACTCTTTAATGATGCATTACATGAGTTCACTTTTGTTCTTTGAACAAAGTGAAACCCGTAGCATGATACATTTTGCAGCTTCATTTGCAAAATGTTCATTTTGTTTCTATAAGAAGTACCAGCAATATTGGATATGAGGATATGTGTTTACAAGTATGTATTCCTTTTCTGCCATCAGATTGTTGTTAGATATTTCTATCTTGTCGAATTTTAACATTATCATAAGAAAAGGAATAGAGTGCCATCCATAGACACTAAACGAACCTGAAATGTCATGATAAACTTTATCAATAATTCACGTGTCTTTATGATGATAAACAATAAATGTATCTAAATGTTGGAATCAATGTGCCAAGAAATGGACTGAATGTATTTTTTAGTTTCTTTTTTCGCGATTTAATTTAGCGTTTTCCATTTATGTGTTTGCTGTTTATCGTTGTTGTTTTCATGGTATGACTGCTGCTGCTGGGATGGAGTTGCTCCCACTAAATTTTGAGCAGAAATACAATAATGAACTCAGTTTTCTCTCTTTGCAGGAGTTCAGAATAGAAAGGAAAATAACACACTACTTTTCTTTGACTATTATTTTTCTGCTGGCTTCAATCTCATTATCTTTCTTCATAGATTTTTCTTCGTACTCACTGACTGACTATTAGGCGCTCAATTTTGTATTAAGAAGCCTTATTTGCAGACTCTGTCATCTGTAGTTGTTCGAATATAGCCTCAGATTCTGCCAAAAATTGGTTTGATTTTGGAGTTGAAGTCAAGAAAAGAACTGTCTCACTTGACTATTTTCAGTTAATTCATTTTTAACCTAATTGTTTCGGATATCTCTGCTGCTTTACCTTCTGTTATTTAACTGAACTAAAGACTGAGCTTGCTTGCTCTCTATTCTGACTTGTTGGAGATCAATGTAACTGTTTTTGGTTGAAAAATACTAAATAGGTATATAGTGTATGATTGATTAAATTGCAGTTGGGTTTTGTGATATTTGGGATTGAATTGTCTTCTCGTGAAGTTGAGCATTTGAAAGTTCTTGATTTTTGGTTTCGGGGTTCATAAAATATTCTTTCGTGTTAAGCTTTACTTGAAAGGTTTTCCTGATGAGGGGTAGGTAACTTTTGCTTCTTTCTGAATTTGGAGTTTGAAATTTGGATAGTTAGGTCTCATTTGTGAATGGTGAACTTTCACCCTTTCTTTCTTGTGCTTTTGATTGATTTTCCTGTGCTTAGGCTACAAAGGCAATGAGAAAATCATTAAAAGTAGAACTAGTCTCTGTTATCTGGCACGAAAAGGGTAACACCACCAAAAAGAGTGACAGGAGGAAAGCATTTCCAACTAATGGATACATTTTTAAGACATGCTTTATGCCCCAGCTCAATGACCGGGGCATAAATGCTTTTCCTACATTTTTTTGATTCTATGTGGCCGCCCCCCTCCAATACTGGCACCCTTGTTTATGCCCCGGTCATTGAGCCGGGGCATAAAGGCTTTTCCTACACTTTTTTGATTCTCGGAGATCCAATCCGGGGAGGTCCAGGGCTAGACAGGGTTCGGTTCGGTTCTCTTCAGAATCGAATCGATCCAAAATTTTCGGGTATTTAATAAATGGAACTATCGGGTCCAAATATAATTTTGTAACCGTTTGGGTTCGGTTCCATACAATAATTAATTTTTTTAACATTTACAACAACACTACATAAATATAGCTAATAACATATTTATTCATAACTATTACAAATTAACGTAACATAATTTAAAAACATATAAATAACAAATTGTCCAATAAGATTAATTCTATGAGTTAATTTCCCAAACGGTCACTTAAGTTACGTCAAAATCATTTGTTTCAATAATTCATTTGTTTCAAACAGTCTACATAAAAAAATGAAATATAAATTAAGTGTTGGTTATACTTACCAACTATTTGATTTAATCATCAACTGCTTGACTGTCATGGTAAAAAACTTTACATATCAATAATTCATTTGTTTCAAGCAGTCTATATAAAAAAATGAAATATAAATTAAAAGTTATAAATTTAAATTAAGTGTTGGTTATACTTACCAACTATTTGATTTAATCATCAACTGTTTAACTTGTCATGGTAAGAAACTTTACAAGCATAATTGAAAAAACACGATTAACAAACAAAAAATTAAATTTACCTAATTAATTTGTTTAGAAAAAAATAAAATAATTTAATTAATTCAATATAAAAAATTATTTAGATTCGGTTCTTGACCTAGAACCGAGAATCGAATCAAACCCATCGATTCTCGATTCAGATATCCGTTCAGATATTTAATTTATGAAGAATCATTCGATTCGATTCGATTCGATTCAGTAACTTTTGTCCAGGACCACAATCAAACAGACAAAAGGAGCAATGGCTGCATTTTGGATCTCCAGTTGTTGTCATGGCTATCAAAGCTTGCAGCGATGGCTGACACCTTTTCTCGATCTGTTATGATTTAATTGAAAGGTGCTAGTCTACACTAAAATAATAAAAATAAAAATAAAAATCCCAATCCACTGCAGTGCATCCTCACTTTTCTTGTTTGTATAATTTCATTATAATTATAGGTTTTTGAAAAGTAATACACACTATTGCTGCGAGGGGACGTTATTTGCTTTAAATTTGTTGCCACGAGGTGGGACATTTCTATCCCAACAATTCGACTTTAGGCACGTTTGTTAATGTTGGTGTCATTTTCGATTAGATTGCAATTAATTTTGGGTGTAAAAATACAGACAAATTGAATAATGTTATTTGGAATCGTCGACTATCGTAATCGTCTCATGTTACTATAAATGATTTGATGCATGAGTTAATAAAAAATTGCAATATTAATGTATCAAATCGTTAATCATCACATGTATATGACGTGGAGTCATCGCAAATATTAGTTAGGCCTTGTTTGAAACCCATTTTGGAGAAATAGAAATTTTGGAATAGTGATTGATGTGAGAATGTGCAGTGGAAAAATGATGAATTTTTTTTGATTTGTGTGTAATATTATTTTATTTAGAGAATGTGTTGTTGAAATGAAGAATGAAAATAAGAAAGAGAAATTAATGTGTGTCAAATAGGGCTTAGTTAATTTGCTATCAGGTTATTCCCTAACCAAAACTGTAAAACAAACCCCATGCCAGTATCGGCGCGTGCATTATCAACTCCACGCGTCAAGCGGAGGACTCCTCCAACCGGGGTCCAAACCCTAAAGAATCGTCACCTGTCCAATCAATTTCTCTTTTCACTATTTCGTCACCCTATTCCATGATTAGGGTCCTGTCACCTCAATTATCAATATGACACAACAACCACCGATTACGATTCGCACGTTCCTCACGCGCCACCGTGTATCAATTCAGTTGCACGGTGAGTACTTCTACTCTCTCCTTCGTTGACGGTGGCACATTTCAAATGTTTCGCGTTCGGTATTCTGTTTTCTCTCGAATATACTGTTTTTTCTTTTCTTTTACTGTACACAGCAACAATGTGAAGTTCAGTTATATACATATATATAAATCTATAGATACAATCTTACACCCTACCTATGTGTGCGTATATATTTACTCAGACACCTATTCTTTGCTTCTCTACCATTCTTCTCTCTCTCTCTCTCTCTCTCTCTCTCTCTCTATATATATATATTGATCAATTGCAGTTTTCATTGATAAAAACATTTTTGCTCCCTATATGTAGACACAATTATATGTAGCAGTGACGAAAATTAGAAAATTGGGGTGGAAATTTTGAGCAAAGGGGAGTGATGTTGGACCTTAATCTGACTATTGATGCGAATGGATCGATCTTCAATGGAATTGAAACAGTTAAGGAGAAGCAGCTCGAATTGGGTGGAGGGCAAATGGAAAATTCTGGCAGTTCTATTTCCTCTGTTGTTAATGTGGAAATCTCCAACGCCGTGGGCGACGAGGACTCATGTTCGAATCCTTTCTTCAGTTCCGGTATATTGAAAAGTAATGGCGAACAGAATCGTAGCGGTAATTTCGTAACTAAGGAGTTTTTTTCTGTGCGCGAGGGAGCTGCTGTGGGGCAGCATTGTCAGTGGTTGGATCTTTCGAGGAATTACACTGGAATGGCGCAGAGTATTGTCGCTCAGCAGCAGCAGAGACAGCAGGTGAAGAAGAGCCGGAGAGGACCGAGGTCTCGAAGCTCTCAGTATCGTGGAGTCACATTCTATCGTAGAACTGGACGATGGGAATCTCACATTTGGTCAGTATGATGAGCAAGGGTTTTACTCTATATATGTCTCTGTGTGTGTTTAAAGATGTATCTGTATGTATACATATCTCAGAATTGGACCATAACTTTCCATTCAATACGCAGTATGGAGATATTTGATCACATACTCACCTCTGTTTTGTCGGATTTCAATCTATCTAATCTTCAATAGCTTTCCAATTTATTTTCATTCTAGAACTGCTTAAGACGTTTTAGATGGATGTTATTGACTGCCAAGATCGTATGACGAAAGCTGTTTTTATTTGCAGGGACTGTGGAAAACAAGTTTATTTAGGTAAGGCTACTTTGTTTTCACTTGTGGAATTGATCCTTGAGGCTTTTGTTTAAACAACGCCACTGACCTTCCATAATTCTATTTGAAAATGTGTAAATACAAACTCAAATTCACAGGGGGCTTCGACACTGCTCATGCTGCAGCTAGGTAAGAAATTTTTCCTGGATTATGACTTGACCACATTGGTTTTATAATCTAGGGCTTTCTGTCCTCTATTAGAGTGGGAATTTATTGGCAAGTTCTGACTTTAGGGCGTATGATCGTGCTGCGATTAAGTTCCGGGGGCTTGATGCTGATATCAATTTCAGCGTAGTTGATTATGAAAAAGATCTTAAGCAGGTTGGTTGGATTTGCTACTTGTATAACTATTTCCAAGTTCATGTGGAAGAGTGTCCATTTGAACTTATGTTCTGCAGATGAAGAATTTGACGAAGGAAGAATTTGTACATATACTGCGTCGCCAGAGCACTGGGTTTTCTAGAGGAAGTTCGAAGTACAGGGGAGTAACATTGCACAAATGTGGCCGTTGGGAAGCTCGAATGGGACAACTTCTTGGCAAAAAGTGAGATGTCACTATATTTCTTGGATTTATGAAGAGTCTCTTGTCATAGATCTTGCTGTTTACATTTTGTCATCTTCAGTAGTTTTGTGATCTTGAAAACATTTCTAGTCAAGTGCAACTGGTTTATGGGTTTTCAAACAATATTTGCCTGCAGGTATATCTATCTTGGGTTGTTTGACAGTGAGATGGAAGCTGCAAGGTTCCAAGGATAAATAATTCTTCTGCTCTTTATTTTGCATAATTTTATCCATCGATGTAGCTTGATGAACATCTGCTGATGTTAATTAGGGCATATGACAAGGCTGCTCTAAAATGTAACGGAAGGGAAGCAGTCACTAATTTTGAGCCAAGCACATACGAAGAGGAGATTAGCTCTGAGGCTGGTAATGGAGGTAAACATACTGAGTACCTCATAAACTTGTATATTTGTTGAGATTCCTTTTAATTGAATGTTCTTTGATAATTGACAATTACCCTATGATGTGTCTTTGATATTTGTAGCTGGTGGAAACCATAATCTAGATCTGAACTTGGGCATCGCTCCCCCTTGTTCTGCAAATGGCCAAAATAGGACCATTTATGCTGATGGCTTCCAGATTCACTGCACCTCAGATGGAACCCTGCCTGAAAATGAAGAAAGGGTAATTTGAACATTCATGTCTATAGAATTTGGTTTATCATGTAATGCTATACAACTGAAGTGAGGTGCTTCCTGATTTCCATTTTAACACTTTAAATCATAAGCTGTTTGCTAAATTTTCTAGATGCACTTATTTCATTCCAGATGCATAACACCGCTTCAGCTACAATGAAAACACTATCGTCACATGGACATGTAAATGTGCTTGACCATCCTCACTTCTGGAAGGGTGTGAATTCCAGTTCTTGTCCCATTTATAAGGTATAATCTTTATACTTTTGTCTTTAATAACCTATTTGGTAGCAATTCTCTTTGATTTTCCTTTACAAGTAGTTTACCCATTTGTTTTCAGTAATCTTATTTGTTTACATGATGCCATTACTCTTAGAGTTGTAGGAGCTGGTGATGGGTAGCATGTCAACACAAATTTCATTCTGTTTTTTTATGCTTAACTTACTGATTTAGGCCTTGCTGAAAGCTGCCGCTGATGATCTTCATTCTTGCCAATTCTCATAATTACCGAAAACATGCTCATAGTCTCGTTATTTTGAACTAGTTTAGAAAAAAAAATCATGAATTTATGTGTTTACATACTACGTGGTCTATGCTGAATCAATAATTCGTGCTCATTATTTCCTTGAAGTAGGGCATATTATCATCATTAAGTTTTCATTTGCAGGGATCAGCAATAGGGAAGAGTAGGGAACTTAATTTTCCCGCAAATTGGGCATGGCAAACACAGAACCCCATTAAAGGGATTCCTGCTGATCCACTCTTCTCTACTGCAGCATCATCAGGATTCGCTAATTCAAGTATTGCTGCTTCCTCAGCTGCTGTTCATCCAAGTGAAACAATATCCCAACACCATTATCTACCTTCAGTCGCGAACTCACTTTATTATGGCAGGAGCTGAAATAACTGGAAGTTAGATTACAACACCATCTAGACTTCTCTACCTTTCTATTTGAAAGAATAGTTTGTTGGCAAACAAATAAAGTATGCTACTAATTGATTCCGATTTCTTTTTTGTTGATCTTTGTTTTTTGTCGTCCTGAAAACTTAAGTAGACAATGTCTCTTAACATTTGCTCATTACGCGCACAAATGTTTACTGCAACATGAAGCAGTGCTGCTTTAATTTCATTCGTTTTTAAGTAGTATTTGAACTCTTTCAACTTCTTTTTCTCTCCTGAAGCTTTTCGAAGTCTTTCATTACATTTTCTCCATGGTTATTGGGTTACATTTGTTGCTTTTACTTTCCTATCAGCCAGCATTTCAAAGGGAACTGTCCACTCCCACCCCTTAAAAGTTGGAGAGCATCCTAGTATTACAAAAGATGATACATGGTACTAGAGCTTATGTTTTTACCCTGATGTCCTTTTCTTAAATTATTAAGTGGTGGGGGTTCACCGCAATCCTCGGCTTTGGCTTTAAGACTGTCAGTACACTGTCACTGTGCAAGATTTAAGAAAGAGAGGTTATCTGGGTTTTGGCATTATGAGCAACCAGAGGAAGGCAGGCTGCGATGCTTTGATTTGACTATTCGTAACAGAAACTAGCGATCCATCTTATCATCGTGGCAATTTAGATTTTTGGCCTTTAGCCTTTCTTTGTTTGACTAAAAATCATATTTGATTAATGAAATATATAATTAATTAATAAAAGTTGTGAGTTTCATAATATATTTAATTGAAAATAAGTTTGGAGAAAGACGAGTTTTAAAAAATTGGAACCTAATAGAGGCTTACACTCTCTCGTGCTTAGAATAAGATTTTTTTCCCCTTCTCTGCCTTCATTGAAAGATAAAATTGATTAATCTCAAGTCAAAAGGTCAAGAAATTCAATGTCACTGTTCTTGAACAACTTGAAGTCGGACCTTCTTTATGCATTGTTATGGATACGAAAATAACATTCAAATTGAATTCATTTGTCAATTGTCCATAGGAAATAGGATTTGCAAGCGATTTCGAATTAACTAAAGTTACATCTCATTTTCATTTAACTCAAGAATTTTTTATGTGTTTCTCCCATTTTGAGAGTTGAGATCCTCTTCTTAATATATAAAAGTCATCTATGACGAGCAAATGAGCAATTGCAAATTTGCAATAGTTAACGTTAGAATTTGAATTGATCAATCATATATAAAAGTTTAAAATGTATAACACAAGACTTATCGTTGGTTTGGATTAAATTCAATTATAAGTTTTAGTTCAATTCATTAATTAATTTTAACCCTATATTTTATACGATCCACAATTTTTCATCAATTTTTTTTTTTTTTTTTTTTTTATCAAAATTTACTAAAATGTATGATTTTAATCCCCACCAAACAGGGCTTAAATTCAATCTTGATTGTTTTCCTTGGTTGCTTTGAACCTGACACATTATTAACTATAAACAAAGTAATTGATTTAGAAAGGATAATGAATCTTTATGCAAACAAATGGATTGGTATTTGGTACTTTTAACAGAAGACATAATGGCTGATAGCTGTGACCCTCGGACTGCACCAACCCTTCAACGGAAATAATAAAGTTATGTACATTCTAGACATCATTTGTGTTTTCCAAAAAGAAATGGACGGGAAAACAATTTCTTTAAATTGACAAGTAGTGTGCTGTCACGTGGTACAATATGAACAATTATATCAAATACGACGTACATGTAATATGATTGAAATTGGAAAAACATAGACAACACCTATAAGTGCGCCATATATATCACTTTAAACCTTTCAATGAAACCTTCTCTCTTCTTAGTCATCATGATTAAAATCTTGATAAAGATTTAACTTAAACTTAGCAATTAATTTTAATCGAATAATTTATAGAATTCATAATTATTTAATCATATATTTCATCGATTTTTTATCAAAATGTAATAAAAAGTAATTTTTAACTACATCGAACAAGCACTTGGTATGAAAAGTTATGATTTTTTTTGCTTGTACTAAAAAAAATCTAGAAATTGAACAGAAACTCAAATGGAGGTGGGCCCCATGTGAATTAAATATTGAAAACAAATGGGGGCCACCAATTTGTGTGTTTTATGTAGATTATTTTTTCTGTACGTGTAGTTTCTCTCAAAAGTTATTTAGATTTACTACGTATTCACGTGAAATCTTTCCAAATTGATGGGTCTTAGTTCGAGCCTTTTTTTAAGGAGAGGGGTTCGGATATTGTTTTTTAAAAAATTGAACTAACCAATAAAAAAAATTATTTTTCAATTTGATCGAAACAAACTAGAAAAACAAGTTGATAAGTAAGATGATTGCACGGTTTAAACCTCATTAAAATCCTTTTTAGTTTTTATCAAACAACAAAAGGAAATTTCATCTTTAGAAAAAAAAAAAAAAAGGATATTATAAATCATGAAACGACAAATGGCGCAAGCGTATGGGCCGATCAATGCACGCCACCTCTCCAGCCCAAAACCAAATCCTTCCACTAAAAAATGTTCTACACGTGTCCGAAAATTATGGGTCAATTCCAAGACTCCATGACATGACGAAGGGCATGATCTAGACCGTTATATCTCGAACACTTTGAAAATCTTGGAGGACTCACTTAGGTATTTATAAGAAAATGTGTTTGTTGTACATAATTATTTAAGCCCTTGTTTGAGCTCCATTTTAATAGAAATTTGGGAGAAATGAGTTTTGGAATAAAGATTTTCTGGAGGATGTATGGTTAAAGAATAAGGAAATTTTTCAATTTACGATAATATTATTTTATGAGAGAATGTGTGGTTAAAAATAAGTTTTGAAAAAATGGGGCTAAATGTTGCAAGTCTAGTAGTTCGGCTCGCGCTACCTCCAAGTTGAAGTATAAATAATTTATCACGATTGAAAAAAAAAAATTAAAGAAGTTTTTTATTATGTTCATTTTTCGATTTAAAAAAAAAAATTAGATTTTCTGTAGATGTTGATAAAAAATTATGGTATGTGAGATTGAAAAATTTGTGGATCCTATACATGTATGATTAAAGTTAAGGGAAATTTTCATAATTAAGAGGTTTAGGTTTACCCATTTCAAATTTAAGAGATTAAGTTTAAAATTTCAAATTTCAGATTTTTTAAGGTTTAAAATTTCAAATCTCATATTTTTTAAAATTTTATTTATAAATTGATTAATTAAATATATTAAGGTCACAATTCTATATAATTTGGTCACAAATTACAATTTTTACATGTTACAAATTATTTTACGATCACAATTCAAAAAAAAATTATAGGTCACAATTTGTTCATCGATCACAAATAAAAAGTTAAAACGTCACAAATTATTTTACAGTCACAATTCAAAAAATTTATAAATCGCAAAAATCTTATAAGTCGCAAATTATTTTACAGTCACAAATTAGAAATTTTAAAGGTCACAATTTATTTTACATTCATAATTCAGAGATTTTATAAGTTACAATTTGTTCATCGATCACAAATAAAAAATTATACGTCACAACTTATTCATCAATCACAAATCACAAATATTATAAGTCACAATTTAGTAGACAGTCACTAATTGTCAAATTATCGATCACAAATAAACAATTTTTTAGATCACGCATTATTTTTTGGTCACAATTTATATTTTTCATGGGTCACATATTGTTTATCGATCACAAATTAATGAATTTAATGGTCACAAATGACCAAATAATTTGTGACCACTACCAAAATTTGTGACCATCACCTCCCGGAATGACTACCACCACCTCCCGGAATGACTACCACCATCGTCGAAAAATACCACGACAACGACCACGACCACCTACCCACAACCACCGCATCACAACCACTGCAACCACCACGACCGCTACCTCTCCATCATCGCACCACCGCCATGACCACCACCACACAAACATAGGCCATTTCTCACACTGCCAACACCACCATAGCCACCAACTGCAAACACAACAAAACTCACGATGTTACTGAATTTACACGACCACCACAATACCGCCATGACCACCACCACACAAACACCATGAAAAATTCAAATCCATTATCATTCACCGCCACGACTACCACCAACATCATCACCACCACCAACTACAAACATCACCACCATTTCAAACCACAACCACTACATCCACCAAAATCCCCAAATCAGTTGTCCCCGCCTCAACCGCGACCGCCAGCACCACCACCAACTACAAACGTCGCCACCATTTTAAACCACAACCACCAAAAAAATCCCAAAATCCGTTGTCTTTGCCACCACCGCGATCGTCAGCACCATCACCAACTACAAACATCGCTACCATTTTAAACCACAACCACCACATCTACCAAAAAATCCCCAAATTCGTTGTCCTCGCATCTATTGCACGTAGAGTTGCTACAATAGGAGCAAATCGACGATGCCGACTGCAGTGACTCACCTCGACGGTAAAGGGACTCTCCCGTGACTGCACTTCGACGCCCCGCAACTACGCCGCGACGAGGAGAGTGAGAAGCATCGCCGTTGCCTGAGAGAGAAAGAAAGAAAGAGCGCGACGTGCTTAACGATGTAGAGAGAGAATGTGGGGAATTAATTAGGGTTTGATATCAATTTTTTGGGTATTAATAATATTATATATTTGAAATAATATCTGATTTTTGTATAAAAAAAGTTTATATCTGATTTTTGAAATTGAATCTTAAAAATTCTGATTTTATGTAATTATCACAAATCGAAAATTTTACAAGTCGCGATTTGTTTATCGGTCACAAATAAAAAATTGAAATGTCAAAAATTATTTTATGGTCATAATTCAAAAATTTATGTCACAATTTGTTCATCGGTCACAAATCAAAAATTTTATAGGTCACAAATTATTTTACGGTCAAATCAAAAATTTTATACGTCACAAATTATTTTATGGTCACAATTCAGAAATCTTATAAGTCACAATTTGTTTACCAGTCACAAATAAAAAATTTATACGCCACAACTTATTTATCGGTCACAAATCACAAATATTATAAGTCACAACTTAGTAGACAGACATGAATTGTCTAATTATCGGTCATAAATTAACAATTATTTAGGTTACGCATTATTTTTTATCACAATTTATATTTCTTATTAGTCACATGTTGTTTATCGGTCACTAATTAACCAACTTAATGGTCACAAACGACCAAATAATATGTGACCACCACCAAAACTCGTGACCACCACCTCACCATCGCCACCAACAGAATGGCAGCTGAAACCATCGTCTACTAAACCACCACCACCTCTCAACAGCAAATCATCGTCTCAAATACTGACATCACCACGACCACTACCTACCCACAACCTCTGCACCACCACCCAGACATCACTAATTTATGGTTACAATCAACCAAATAATTGGTCACAAACACTCTCCATTCTCATTCTCATCCCCATTTCCATCCCCATTCACAGCCTCACCCATACCCTACCATCGGCGATTCAGATACACCACAGTCCGTCGCCTTTACCTCCACCCCCACCAGCCTACCAACCCACAACCAAAACCAACACCTCATCGCCGCCACCATCTGCACCAACCACTTGTAGCACCATCGTAACACAGTACCATCACACTAAGATTGGAGGAAGAAACCAATCGAAAACTTTACCACCAGCGATTTAGTTACACCATAGTCCGTCGCCTTTGCCTCCACCCCCACCAGCCTACCACCCCACAACTAAAACCAACACCTCACCGCCGCCACCATCTATCTGCACCAACCACTTGTAGCACCATCGTAACACAGCACCATCACACCAAGATTGGAGGAAGAAACCAATTGAAAAACTTAAAACCATCATGGCATCGCCACTACATCCTACCCTCCACCCACCTGCACCACCACCGCACACCCCAAATCTCCAACTAAACAATTTCGAGGAAGAAACCAACCCAAAATCCGAAAATAGCCACCTTCGTCTTCATCAGCATATCTACACTCCAACAAATATCAACTTTCCATCGATCGCCGAGAACAATCTTGGACCACCACCACCTCACCACCACCACCTGATGCGAACCCCGTAGCAACGGTGACTATCAAACCCACAATGAGGTTGATGCGGAACCTAAGAACGTCAATTAGATCCGATTTTGGACTTGAACCCAACGATAACAGAGATATGTTGAACCCCTTGATTATACAATGAAGAACCCAACAATCCAATATTTTGAACCCCACAAGAATCATGTAGATTTTGATAAGTTCGGTATGTCCATGGAAGAACACAAGATTTTGAAGCAAAGCTTCGAGAGAGAAAATTCTCATTGATTCATCATGAAAGTATTTTTTACAATAATGAAATAAAATCCTATTTATACTAAAGCTAGAAAACCTAGGAAAATAATTAAAAACGTAATTAAAGAGTCCTAGAATAGGAAAGGTTACCAAAATTAAGAAATTTTACCAAAACTAGGAAATTCGCGAAAATTAGAAAATCTCACCATAATTTAGTTCTATGTGGCTACATAGTAGTGTTGTATGTGGTCGCATAGAACAACTGTTATGCCCCTTTTTTGTCTCGATAATAGGCCATGCGGTCGCATGCATGCGGCCGCATGGTTCAAAACCACTCATCCGAACAGACTTTGGTATTTTGACCATAACTTTCTCTATCGATGTCCGATTGAAGTGATTCAAAGTGCGTTGGAAAGATTACTTAAACCAGTGAATAACTTTCGTGTTGATCCAATTGATTTCTGACCTCGCCCCCTTCACCAAACTTGTTCCTTGGCATGTTAACTTCAATATTATGAACTCCTTTGCTCGAACATGTAGATGTATAGCTTTTATCATCTCTTTGAAGTCTCGGACTAGGCTCAAATCTCTCTCCAACGGGCTTCAGATTATTAATAATTGTCGACGCATCCCGGATCATATCACCACCTAGACCACCAACGATTTAGCCCCCACCATTGCACCACAAACAACCTACATCTCTATCACACCACAAACACAACCCCACCAAAAAATTCCCCAAATTCACCGCCATACTATCAACAATCACCACCAACAACAACAATCAACACAAGAAAATAGGTGAGATAGAACACTTGCCGCGCAGTCGCAGCTCAACACATAAATCTGAAAGTGCATCATCTCGAACAGAGGAAGCGACGGTGGTTCTATGTGCATAAAGAGAGAGACAGCAGTGCCTTCTAGTTAATGTGCTCGTGGGCTAAAGCCACAAAACCAGATCTCTACAAAACACCATCACCACCCGTGAACCGGAGAAGAAGAAGAAGAAGAAGCCACAGAACCCATATTTTTGTTGCATGTGGACCTCGCTTACTTCCAACTCTTGGTTCACCACTAGATGCCGCTTTCGCAGGTGAAGAGGATGCAGCTTTCGCCGATGAAGAGGAAAATGAGAGAAAAAACTCATCCGACCGTGGAAAAATTTGGGGTCTGAGGTAGTTGGAGTGGGGTTTGGGTAATTAATATCTCAATTAGAGAGAATTGGATGAAATATGTGAATTAATATATTATTTTGGGGGTAGTTGGAGTGGCGCATGTGAAAAGACGAAGAGAAGAGAGAGTGAGAAGACAGAAGAAGGAGATAAAAGAGAAGGACGAGGGAAATTCTAGGGTTTTCCAATGAATTAATCAGGGTTTGGGAATAAAATATTATAATTAATATTCTGATTTTTTAAAAGTGAAACTTTATATTTGAGATTTGAAATTGAATCTTGAAAAATCTGGTTTTGTATAATTTCCTCTTTAGTAAAATATTTACTTCAGTCCAATTAACTTAATTTTTAACCCTAGTCCAATGATAAATAATCCGAATTTAATTAAGTACTCTATATATAATTAATTATACATTCATCTAATTCACATTTGTTGCAATATGAAAAACTTATTGCTAAGTTAGGTGTTTTATTTCATCTATATTTGACCAAGTTTAAATAGTTCATTCCAATAAAATAAGTAAATTTTTTAATAAATAATTTTTTTACCAAAGTTAAAAATAAATAACTTATTTAAACAGTAAGAGAGCTACATGTTTGACTAGGCTTAAAAGTGTGTGTGTGTGTGTATTCACATGTTACTTATTCTTACTTATAAGTAAAAAATTACATATTTTTAGCAACTTTTATGACGTGAGTTCGTTGAAAATTTTATAAATTGTAACCCACCCCTACACCCTTTTCTGGTTCCCTCCCTGAATGCAGATGTAAAATGAGATCATGTAAAAATAGCATAATAGAGAACCCAACAAATATCACTCTGAAATATTCGAGTATGATTTTGAAAATGCTCAAAACCCAATTCCAGCTCCTATAAGGAGAAATCCCGATCAAATTATCTATTTTCCTAATGGAAATGTCTAAGTTATTTTTGATAAACCTTCATAGTCAAACACTATTAAGAGATTTTTTTAAATCTAGATCAGATTATAGATTTAGAGAAAATACTTTTCAGATTTTCTACTTCTTCTTTAAGAGAAGTTGATTTTAATTCCAATATTCCAAAAACTCGTTATCAAAAGGATAAAGAAGATGAACCAAAATAACCCGATTCTCCTACTTTATCTGATATGGCGCCTCCTTCAGAGAGACTTAATCAGCAATGTAATGTTATTTTTTCAACTATTGATAGAAGAAATGAATTAATTACTGACAAAACCCTTGAAGTCAAAAATTTTAGAAAAATATTTCAAAAAAGTTTTTCTCAAAAAGAAATTGAGTCTTACTGGGAAGAATTTGAAGTCTTTTCAGAAGATTTAAGTTTTTATGAGTGTGCATATTTTGAAGTTTATAATAAAAAGCCCACTAAATCAAAATTTATTCAAAATCCAAATTCTTCAAATAAGATTTGGAAAACATCTAAGGGTGATACTTTTCAAACCACTCATCCTCCTATGCAATAAATTGTTGTTTCTTAAGGACATACATAAATTCTTGCATCTCCACTCAAAAGGATATCTAGCGAACGATCAGGTGATTATGAAGTAGTAGCTAAGGATATCAAAAATATTTAAGCTTAGAACAATTATACTAATGTTGTTCTTCAATCTATGTTTTCTCGGTTAAGTAGAATTGAATTAAATTCTGACACTGAGAAAGAAATTTCAAAAGTTGATTCTGAAAAATCTATTTCAAAATCAATTAGTAAAGAAAAAACCTTGTCAATGTTTTATTCAAACTCATCCTTCAAATATGATTCCTCAACTTGGAAAATTAGATAATGAGACTCAAGTTTTAAAAGAACTTGTAACCCAATTATCTAAACTATCATCTTCTTCTCCTTCAAAAAGCATCGATATTATTGATGAAATTGAATCTCAATTTATTGAAAGTGAAAATGAAAATTTTCATATTAATAAATTAAAATGTTCGTATTCAAAAGTTCCTCCATATTATCCTCAAAATACTGCCCCCGATTTACATTTTGAAGAAAAGGCACAACCTTCAATGACTTTGATAGAAAATTTGTGGTCGAATGGAATATTGACGGCCTTACAGAATATAAAACTATTCAAAAAAATTGAAATTATGTTTATGAGTTGGAAAACGTATAGATCCACAAATGTTGACTCAAAAACTGCTACCATAAATCTATCATTAATTAGGATCCACAAATGTTGATTCAAAAACTGTTACCACAAATCTATCATTAGGATCCACAAATGTTGACTCATTAGGATCCACAAATCTATCATTAGGATCCACAAACGTCGACTCAAAAGCTGTTACCATAAATCTATCTAGGTGGAGAAATTGTCTTAGCCTAGAAGAAAGGCAAGAGATATTTTGAGGATATTAGAGAAAATGACAGATTCAATACTCTTATTTATTCTATAATCAAACATTTTATCGGAGTTCCTACCGATATTATTATATATCAAAGAAACATCCAAAAAAAATAAGAAAAATGTATTGAGAATTTTGTTTTTGGGCAGTTGTCCTGTAGTCCATGGCCATTTTCAAATATGTAAAAATTGTGCGAATAATTTGACCCTAGTACACAGCACAATCTTAAGGCCTAAGAAAAAGTAGGCATATGAAAAAAAGGATAAAGAAAACAGTTTTTCTTTTTACTTTTCTTAAAGTTACTTTGGCAAAAAGTTTACAAGTGCTATTATTTTTCAAGCAATTTCGTATACTAATAATAATATATTGCTTCTTAGTCAATTTCATTCATTTAATGTTTTTCTAACCAAGTTGCGTGTTTAACTTAATTAATATATTTTACGGTTGTTATCGGGGGCCCCGCCCTCGGCCTGTTCAAACATCTTTAGGGTGTGTTTGTCACTCATTAGTTTTTCAAGAATGATGTAATGAATATTATTTTTTGGAGAATGTGTGGTTGAAATTTAAAGTAACTTTATTGGTTTGTGTGTGAAATATTTTATTGGGTGAATATTGTTTACTGTAGCAAACAGAATTTGATAAAATGGTAGACAAACAGATGTTTACTCTTGTTATTAACACAATTGGAAGAAAAATGTTTCAATACAGTTAACGGTCATTATTTCAAAATTCTTTTAAGTCGACCATCATTATTTCAAAACCTTTCGTACTCATTCTTAATTATACATTACGCAATAAAATATTTTAAACGTAAATTTAATTTTTTTTTATATTTTTGTAATCACGTATTCTAAAAAAAATCACTATTTAAAATGTAATTTTTTTTAAAAAAAATGGTCACCAAAGGGGTCTGAATTTGGTACAATGAATGTGCGTGTAAATTCAGGTACGAGAATGTGGTGGGACCCAAAAGGTCAAAAGCAGGTCCTACACCGTAGGTTATTTGTTGCTGACTTTTGTAGTTTTGTTCCTCGTTTTCTTAAAGAAGGAAATACATAGGTCAGGTCAATCTTTAAGGCTTTAAGTGGAGAGTTGGATTTGATTTTCCAAAGGAACGTTTAATTATGTTCTCAAAAGAATAAATTTATGGCTAAATAGAGAGTTTTGACATTCTGTATCTTGATAAAAATTATATTACAATTTTTAATTAAAAGTTAGAAACAAATCATCAAATCCTTCGTCTCGATATGTTTATAACCCTAAATGTCTTGAATTCTCGATAAGTTGGACTTCGTTTGATTTCATGCATGAATTTGATATCGACACTTGATGCATTTTATATTCTATCACAATTGGATCATAACCGTCTCTGATTATAATTATTACAAAATCTAAAGTTATGGGTGTGTTTCAGCTCCATTAAAATGTAAATAATGCATTTTTAATAGTAAATTGATGAAAAATGTATGGTTAAAAAATAATTTTTGTTAATTAGTATGTAATATTATTTTATTGAAGAATGCGTGGTTGAAAAAAGAGAGAAAAATGTATTTTGAAAAAAATGAGAATGACTATATATTCAAATTCTTTACTATTATAATATTAAACCTTGCTTCTTAATATCACAAAGTAAGGTGAAATAAAAAGAGTTTTGTTATATATATATATATCCCCAGGTTGACATCCCGATGTACAGTATCCTTCACAGTAGGGGCTTACGAATTTTTTTATTGTATGTGGACTCCACTCTTTTGTGAGGGGATGTACTGTCAACCTCGATGTACAAAGAGCAAAATTCAAATAAAAATACTCATTTGATAGTGACCGTACTATCCGATTATTTATATCTTGGTGTGTTTTGCTATTTATACTATTATTTTTCCTTATTTATGTATTTGCTAACATGTTTGGTCCAATTTCTATAATAATATTTATAGGGCATCTTTTAAATTTATCTGTAGTACCTCAATAAATACCTAAACAGTAAATCAGATGGAAATTGACTATTCTTCACTCGTTTGCTTCAACAATTAATATTAATCATATATTTTATAGTATTCATAACTTTATCAACTTTTCAATTATACACTTCGTCAATTTTTATCAAAATTTACTAAAAAATTGGTGTTACATTAAATCAAACAAAAGTTATGCAGTTTACTAAATTTGGACCAAACATGTTCGTAAATAAAGAATAAAAATCCCAAGAAATGAAAAGTTAACTTCTCGCAAGTGGAGAGCGAGCCCCTATTTTTAGTTTTAAAAAAAAAAAACTTTAAAACTCAATTTATGTTTGGTATTAATTATTTAAAACTCATTTTAAATTACATATTAATAAGTAATTTTAAAACCTAACACAAATAACACGTTTTTATAAAAAAAAAAACATATTTAATAAAATATATTCATAAAAAATAGACACAAACAGTACCTGAATTGATAACAGTAAAAAGAAAGGAATAATGCCAGACTCGAGTCCAGGAAAAGTAAACTTCATGCTCTCTCTCTCTACAATTACACTCACTACAACATTCTCTGCTCCTCCCTCACTATAAAACTTATCCACTTCAATAATTAACCAACAAATAAAAATGAAATCTTGTTTCCAGATACGATGATTCGCTTTATGATACTGTCAAGTTTCAACTTCCTCTTTTGAATCACTGAGCACTCTCTATACTTTATTTTCCATTATATGCATATTTGTTCCAAATACTAGTATAATATACGGCCGCTACTTTCAATCTGTACACTCCTTTTCGCCGTTTTTATGCATTCATCTTCGTAGTTTGCCTTTTCATCGTTTTGCAAGAAAGAAGAAATGGGGACTCTTAGGGTTCTCTTTCTCCTCTCGTCTCTGCTTCTTCTTGTTAATGTCTCCACAGCCCAGATGCCAGGTTTATCGCTTCTCTCTCTACGTGTTTTTTTTTTTAAAAAAAAAAATTTATTGTTAATTGTGTTCGTTTTTTGGTTATGTGATTATTTTGCACTGTTTGCTATTGTGGGTGTTCATTTTTTGTCCTTATTGGGTTATTTTGCTTCATAATATCGTTGACTTATTTGTGAATAAGATTTTTGATTATTTTTAGATAACTTTTTAGTTCTAGTTATATATGAAATCTATGTTTTCGTTGCTGATGGAGTTATTTGAATAGATTTACTTTTTTTTAAGGTTTTCAGCAACATTAATTTCTAAGATAAACAAGAGGGATAGAAAAGACCAGCAGAGAGAATATTTTAGGTTTAAAGGAGACGAACACTGAATTCCATATAAATGAAGTGTGCGTTTAACAAATAAGCATTAGATACTATGTATTAATTGCATTCTATAAGAACACATTTTTAGGATTTAGGAATGATGTTTGTAGCATTTATGTTATAGGTGGACAAATTGAAGCTCTGGATTTTACCATTTGATTTCAAATACTTCTAGTGGTACTAGCTTCGGACGATGAAATCAAATTATTTAATGGTTAATTGTGAATAATATAGGTCAATTTCTATTCTGATATTCAAGAAGTGTGCTGACCTGTTGACAATGATGGTTCAATATGGATAAAGGATTTTTTGGTTTGGGGGATCTTGTGTTGCGGCACAGTAAAAGATGAACATGTCGTAAGAAGGATTCTTGTAATTTGGTGTCTATGCCATAACAAATCATTACACATATGAAAGGTCCAGAGTTTTATATTTTACTGTTATTGGCTGGTTTAGATGGATTTTTGATCCTGTTTTGGTCATCTCGTAGTAGAAAGTTTTAGTAAGCACCAATCACCATCAACTTACAGTACTGTCAACACTCCTTTCTAATCCTCTCGACCTTGATAAATTATGAACTATTCAATGTGCCTGACTCGAGTGGCGTTGCTATCACCTCAGCAAAAATAAGTATTATTTTTGTAATCGTACACTGCTGATAATCTGACCATATGATGCAGGTTTTTTAAGTCTGGACTGTGGAGGTAATAATAACTTTACTGATGAGCTAGGTCTTGAATGGACGTCAGATTATCAGATGATCAGAGGAGAAACAGCTAACATATCTGTGGCAAATGAGACGAGAACACAATATACAAAGGTGAGATATTTCCCGGCAGATAACAATAAGTATTGCTACACACTTGGTGTCATTAGCAGGACCAGGTACCTTGTAAGAGCGACGTTCTTGTATGGGGACTTCGATAACAATGAAGTATATCCAAAGTTCGACATTTCCTTTGGGCCAACTCATTGGGCTACAATTGTCATTTCTGATGCCAATACGATAGAGTCTCAAGAGTTAATATTTCTGGCTAGTGATCCCACCATCAGCATTTGTTTGTCCAATGCTACAACTGGACGGCCTTTTATATCTACCCTTGAGCTCCGGAAATTTAATGGTTCTGTCTATATGAACCAATTTGAGAACGAGTTCTTCCTTAGTGTGTCAGCAAGAATAAACTTTGGTGCAGAAAGTAACGCTCCTGTCCGGTATGCCTTAAATTTTATTCATGGAAAGTAAAAGTGAATATGGTCTGAAGTATTTTATGTATTCCTTAGTGATTGTGTCCTATCACATTTATGCAACTCCCTCTTGAATTCTAGCCCTTGATTGGAGCAACATTTTCTCCTCACAGGTATCCAGATGACCCATTTGATAGAATATGGGAGTCTGACTCTGTGAAGAAAGCCAACTACCTTGTTGATGTTGCTCCTGGAACTGAAAAGATATCCACCAACAAGCCAATTGATGTTAGCAATAATGAAAGACCACCTCAGAAGGTGATGCAGACAGCTGTAGTTGGAAGAAATGGATCATTGACATACCGATTGAACCTAGATGGTTTTCCAGGTTTTGGTTGGGCATTCTCCTATTTTGCAGAAATTGAAGATTTGAGTTCAAATGATACTAGAAAATTCAGATTTCTACTGCGTGGCAGCCCTGATCTCAGCAACTCAATCGTAAATATCCAAGAGAATGCCCAAGGAAATTATCGTCTTTACGAGCCAGGATATGACAACTTATCTCTCCCATTTGTTCTGTCATTTAGATTTGGGAAGACATCTGATTCTACTATGGGCCCTCTCTTGAATGCAATGGAAATAAACAAGTATCTGAAAAGGAGTGATGGCTCTGTAGATGGTGAGAACAAACTGTGATTCCTTTAGGACGTATGCTAATTTTAGTATCTCCTCCAACTGTCAATATCTTGAATATTAATGATGGTTGCTGCTGTTATACCATCAGTGTGTTTGTTTGGTACGCATTATTGGATGAGACTCGACAATACAATATACTAGAGTTTATCTTCTTTTTCTTTCTAAGTATTGCCCATTGTTATCTAGTCCTCCCTGCCAAACATGCTATCTCAATATTTTGAATCGGTTCTTTTCATCTTTCTGCAATGAGCTTTGATGCTGCAGGGACCCCTGATACAAGTTCGCTTGATTTTCAGGACCAGTTGTTGCGGCTGTAACCTCTGCTTATTCATGGGCAGAATGGGCAAAAGAAGGTGGCGACCCATGCCTTCCAGTTCCATGGTCTTGGGTTCAATGTAATTCTGATCCCCAACCAAGTATAGTGACAATGTAAAGCTCTTCTTTATTTTTCTCTTAACCTTGTACAGTTTCATTCTACGATGGTTGTTGAGTATAAAAATAATGTTATTTACACATGTATTGCTGCTTTCTGTACTATAACTAGAATGTGTGATTAACTTGTTGGTGGCTTGTTTTCTGGTCTGTCAGTAAATTATCAGGGAAGAATTTGACTGGGGGAATTCCTTTGGCTTTGACAAAGTTGAACAGTTTAGTAGAGTTGTAAGTTTCGATCTCCACCATTGGTTATTGGTTCCAGAGGTCTTTTTCTTGTCTGTTTATGAAATGACGTGACTTATAGATGATCAACGTGTATATGTCTTGTCATTGCAGATGGCTTGATGAGAATTCACTGTCTGGTTCGATTCCTGATTTTTCTGGATGCTCAAACTTGAAAAAAATGTAATTGTTGAAATCTCATTTCCCATTCAGTGTTTTGTAGAGCTTTTTTGAATAATAAATGCATTTGCCTGCCACAGACATCTTGAAAATAATCAACTGACCGGCGAGCTGCCTTCCTCCTTGGCAAATTTACCAAAGTTGAAAGAATTGTAAGTTTCCAGAGCCACATTTTCTTCCATTATTCACACTTTACTGAACATCCGCAAGGTTCCTTGACATTTTAGATTATTCATGTGTGTCAAAATACTTGTTATAGATGAGGAAAGGCATCTTTTTGGGAAAGTGTTTCTCTCTTCTCGTAATAAGTATTTTCAAGCAAATGATAATTCTTGTCACATAAGCTGCTTGCTTCCATAATTCATGTTGTTTCGTTGCCTTGTCTACTGTGTTCGATCTGCATTCACACATATAGCTTCTAACTTAAATGTTTTATTCTCTCTTTAATTGACTGTCGGTGCAGGTATGTTCAGAACAATGTGTTGTCTGGAAGAGTGCCATCTGGACTTCTTGATAAGCATCTGATTTTAAAGTGAGTATCCATCGCTATTAGGTTAGGAGCATGAGACGATTTTTATCGTTAATAGTTGTGTGGAGCTGATTACATGCTAGCATCATATGCTGTATTTTCTCAAACCATTGAAATTATATATTTTTGTATAATTTGCTTCCTTTTGCACTGTTTTTCGCAAAAAAAAGGAAATCATATTTGACATATCCACTGTGTTAGAATCATAACATAATCACGCAAGGGATAAAAACCAAGGGTTTGCTGGAGGTCGTATATTAACCACAGTGGTTGCAAATTTAGTCGTATGGGGAGAGGATATGATACTGATTTTGAAGGAAGAAAGAAAAGAGGAGAAATAATTTCTGACTTCATTAGTTTGCGAATTTTTACAGGGATTATGTTGTACAATTATAAAAGGAGAGAAATGAACAGTCTAATCTACAGTTGACAATCCCTGGAATATGTCTAATCTATGGCTATACAATCCCCATGAATAGTCTATAATCTACTCCCTATCTAATGCACAATCATTGACCAGACCAGATTCTATGAATAGGAATACAGTTAATCGCACCTATTTTCCTCAGGTTCTAATGAAGTGATTTTCTTGGGTAATTAAAACAAAGAAGCTTATTTAAGTTGTCTTCGTTTGCTGAATTTTAGGCTTTAACATATTGCTACGCCAACTAGAACAAAGTTCGGGAAACCTGTGGTTATATGAGTATTAAGTTTTTCTTAAGGTGCTTTCATGGATGAATAAATGATTTGCCATAAAATCGTACTGTTTCAGCTCGTAGAAGGTCATTTTCACGTTTTATGTTTCCTGTGCTTCTTTCCTTGAGGACAGATGCACCGTGGATTGGATGTTGTACTATCATGCTGGGCTGTATTACTTTTGTGTTTCCCTTGATTTTGGCAACCCTATCTCTGTTTTGAACATTTGTGGTATAAAAGGCTATATATATGCCATTATTAATTTATCAAGAGATGAAATGAACAAGAAAGAGATTGACCCGATGACTCTATGTATAACTGCATCATGTTGCAGTTCTCAATTGTGCTCACTTCACTTCACTTCAATTATTTTGACATAGATTCACATTTATGGCATGCTTGGGGAAGATTGGATTTTAATTGAGCAGTATTACACAAGAAAAAGAAATTCAAATCATTTTCATTATAATGTTTAGTCATGTCTAGTACTACATACCAAAAATGCGCTTAAATTATTAATTTGGAAGTCATTGGCTGGATATGCTACATTTCTTGTACCCTATCTATTCCAGTCTTTCTCAAATGCATCTTCATCTTCCTTTTACCAAAATTCTCATCCATGGATTTGGTTTCAGCTATACAGGAAACATAAATCTCCACAAAGGGGGCAGCAGAGGCCACCGCAAGAAAATTATTATAGGATCATCAGTAGGGGCTGCGGTTCTGCTCATTGTTACTATTACCTCTTGCATCCTACTGTGGAAGGGAAAAAAGAATCGTCCTAAACGAGGTCGGAGATACGGTTTCATAACAAATTTGCAATATGTATTAAAAAAATGAGGTGGATCGACACTTGTGTTTTTCTATATTTCTTAGATAAACAGCTCCTCTCTTCCTTCGATGGTGCCGGGACAGAAGCTGCACATTGCTTCACATTATCTGAGCTTGAAGAGGCTACAAATAACTTCGAGAGAAAAGTTGGCTCAGGAGGCTTTGGAGTCGTATATTATGGGCAATTGAAACATGGAAAGGAAATTGCAGTCAAAGTTTTGAGTAATGATTCCTTCCAGGGAAAGCAAGAATTTTCAAATGAGGTACTTCATATTATCTTGAGAACCTTTGCTTGTATTTGGTGGAAGTTCAACCCATTCTTCCGTGTCTTAATTTGTTGTTTTTGAAACAATTTTTCTTCTAAAGATAATTTCTTGGTTATTTGAATCTCTTGGCTATTAGTTCTAATCAATTCAACATTTTTCCATAGGAAATCCTGATTATTATGAAAGTCAAAACTGCATTGTTTTAAACTCCAGCTTCATAGAACTGTTTGATCTATCAGTTTAACAGATTTCATTTTCCGGATTCCGACTCACATGAATCAGTTCCATTTCTGTTTGGGAATTTCAAAGTTAGAGCAGATTTGTTGTGACTTTTTAACCAGCTGGTCCAGCTCCATTCGGTTCAAA
Source organism: Fraxinus excelsior (assembly GCA_019097785.1). Classification (NCBI taxonomy): domain Eukaryota; kingdom Viridiplantae; phylum Streptophyta; class Magnoliopsida; order Lamiales; family Oleaceae; genus Fraxinus; species Fraxinus excelsior. Next base: position 5,992,511 of record CM032643.1, on the reverse strand, counting down.
GAGAGACCAATTGGTTCTTAGACTCCGTTTGCCACAAGCTAAATACAGATTTGCCTTTTGTTTTTAAATATTTAATTCAACAGCAATACAACAGACTTGATGGTATAATAAATGAAGTGTTGTAAAAGACTTGATCTTAGCATAGAAATAGTTACTTATATAAAACCAAGATATCTTTTTTGTCTAACAGTTCATCATTGGGTTCCTAATAAATTATTGAGGGGTTGATGTACATTTCTCTCCATAGTACTGAATATTAAATTTTGCTTGCTGAACATGCTCCAACTATTTCTGCAAGAGATTATGTCGATTTTTTTTGAGGTAGTAGAAACATTTTATTTCATAGCACTGCTTAATACTTCTTGTGTATTGCGTATTAACTAAATAGAAAGGTGACTCTTCTTTCCTAGGTGACTCTTCTTTCGAGGATCCATCACAGAAATCTAGTACATTTTCTTGGATATTGCCAAGAAGATGGAAAAGATATTCTCGTATACGAGTTCATGCATAATGGTACTTTAAAGGAACACCTATATGGTAAGGTATTTCTTCTAAATAAAGACAAGTAGATATAATCCTTGATTAACTCAAAATATGCTCATCTAGGGCCTTTGACACGTGAAAGAGGTATTAGTTGGATCAAGCGCCTCGAGATTGCTGATGATGCTGCAAAAGGTTGGTGAGCACTTATCAATTTGTTTTGCCTGATGAGTAAAAACCCCGTCAACAAAATTAGTCAGATTGGTACTTATTTGTCTTTAAAAAAGGATTGTTCACTGTTGTTTCCATTTCTTCAGGAATTGAGTACCTACATACTGGTTGTGTTCCATCAATCATCCACCGGGATCTGAAAACAAGCAATATTCTTCTTGACAAGAACATGAGAGCTAAGGTTTCAGATTTTGGTCTTTCAAAACTTGCACTAGATGGAGCTTCCCATGTCTCAAGCATAGTTCGAGGAACTGTCGGTTATCTGGATCCTGAGTGAGTCATTCTTTTCTCCTAGACTTTCAGCATTGTTCCTCAAGGACCAGTAGAAGATAAGAGCATGTTTGGCTAAGCTTAAAAAGTTTACTTATACGTATATGAGTAAGTTTCATTTTTCAAACTAAATATACTCTAGTTTTTGGCAGTGTTCTAAAAAGCGTAAAGCGTGGCTAGGCGTGGAGGCCAAGCTTCAAGCTTTAGGAGCCTAGGCGAAGCTTAAGCGTAAAAAAACGTTTTTTTATTTTAAATTTTTAATCATTGTAAAAAAAAATTCAACAATTCAAATAATACATACCAAACATCTAAAATTATAAAATACTGCATTTACTTAATAATTCCTTCATAAAGATAAGTTTCAAAATCATAATTACATAACGTAGATAACTTGTAACTTAAATCTTATTTAATCTAACTCTTTATCGGACTCTAATTTAATGTTTTCTTCTTCATCTATAAACAAACAAACCAAAAAAAGAAACAAAAAGAAAGGTACATTTAATGGAGCATAGTATATTTAAATAATTATTCATTGGCCAAAAGAAATGAGTCGTGTACATGCCTAGGCGGGAAAAATTGAGCCTCCGTGGGGAAAGCACGCCTAGCCGTCTAGGCGAGCTTAGGCACGCTTAGTCGCGCATTAAGCGGTCAACGTTGTCCGTTGACCGCTTAGCCTTAAAGCGGAGCGTTTTCATCCCGCTTCGCGCCTAGGCGTCACCTAGGCGCGCTTTTTAGAGAGAGGTTTTTGGTATATGCTTTGCGGGAATTAGACAATTCCCTTGAATCGAACTACAACTTGTCCAATCGGAAGGGAGGTTGAGCAGCACTAGATTCCAATCCTTTAGTATCTAGTTCCTAGGACTAGTAGGAAGTGAAGTCATAGTTAACAATAACTTTTTCATTGGTCAAAGGCGGAATAAGGTATTTATTTTGCTAGTTCCACGAGATTCACGTTCAAAATAGCTACTATATTTACTTAGAAGAAAATGTAACATATCTAAACATGTTTAGAAAAAAATTGTTACATTTTAAGTTACTTCTAAGCTTAGCCAAACATGCTGTCGTTGGATGTTTTCAACTTATTGTCTATGTTTTTTTTTTTTTTTTAAATTTCATACTTGCTTTACATCTGTTCGTGGAAATTCCCGTGGCACGCTGGCTGGCCTACATCTTTGTCTTGTATGAATAAACTGTAAGAATTACTAGGTTTAACACATAAACTCACAGTGGAATTTGTGAAAGATTTAGAAATTCTGCACAAAACACCTTTGGATCCAACATATTATTAGCACGCCTCTTGTTTATCAATGAGATGAACGGCGAGTTATTGATTCATAAACCGATCTCTATTTCAGCCCAAAATTTTCAGCTTGTTCACAGTGACATCTATTTGAAAATTAACTTTCAATGGACAATCTGGGAGTCTCTCTGCTTCAACTACAACATCAGAACAATTTAAATTTGGAATCTGTCCTTTCAGTTTGAATAAGAAACCTTAATCACCTATAGGAACCAAACTTTGCAAGTGGAACCAAACGTGCTCCTCGTAATTCGTCAATCAATTTTTACGTGTTATTGGTGTTGCTTAGAAGTAGCAGCAACTGTCATATTTATTTGCTTTTGCCGTCAAATTATTCTTTACTAAACCAGTAAATCCCTTCCAATCAAATAGTCACATCTTATCAGATTACTCAATATGAAACCGTATGAGCAATCTGCCACCGGCAGTGGAACCTGGTTGATTGAGATCCAATAATGACATGATTTGTAGATGCTTAACTAATATTGCTCTTTAATAATGAGTAACATATAGCTGCTAGCTTACATGAACTGTTGAGAGTTTATTGCATGATTTCACATTGTTACCAACAATTGTGACTTTTTCTCCTTTTCATGTCATGTAGGTATTATATCTCCCAGCAGTTGACGGATAAAAGTGATGTCTACAGCTTCGGAGTCATTCTCCTCGAGCTTATATCTGGTCAAGAAGCAATTTCTAATGTGAACTTTGGAGTTAATTGCCGTAATATAGTCCAATGGGTAAGATTGTTGAGACAGAAAAGGTTCTGAATTATGCTAGTGTCTACAAATCTCATGTTCGGATTTTGTAATGTACTTAACCAGAAAACCGATTATGGTCTGTGGAATTGTGAATATTTCAACGTAGTCATTAAAATTTTATTATCTATTCAAGTACGGATGATGTTAACGTTTTGTGTTAACTGACTATGGCAGGCGAAATTGCACATTGAGAGTGGGGACATACAGGGAATTATCGACCCAACTTTGCACGAATATGACATCCAGTCTATGTGGAAAATAGCCGAGAAGGCAACTATGTGCGTTCAACCCCATGGTAGCATGAGGCCATCAATGTGTGAAGTTATCAAGGAGATTCAAGATGCCATTGCAATTGAAAGAGGATCAGTTGCTAAACAAGTTAGTTCAGATGAAATCTCTAGGCACTCTGCTCATTCTTCTCTGAATATGGGATCGCTCGACCTTGGTGCTAGTGAGCATCATATGTCTATCGACGATTCTATCACACAGCCGGCTGCTCGATAAAACTTTTGTTTGGATCCTGTAGTTTTTTCCCTCCTATTTATTTGATTGACATGGTGAGAGGTTTTTGTGAATTGTTTATGGTAGAAAGTAAACTGTAAATTCTGAGCTTGTTGGTTGAGTAAATATTTGTAGCTATTCAGAAATGATTTTCCTAATCTGAAGTTTTTTGTAATAATATTTATTCTTATTTCTCCTAGGCTCCTACCTAATTACATGTTTGTTATTGGACAACACTAAGTTTTAATGTCAACACGTTATCTTTTTTTTTTTTTTTTTATTAAAATTTGAAAAATCCTTCCAAACTTAAATTTTGTCACAGGTTTTTACTATGAACCCTGCTAAATGAACAGGGCTTGTGGCGCCCCTTGTTGAACAGGGCCTCCCCCTTTCTTATTCACAAAGCCCCCGTAAGCCCCGTTAATTTATAGGAAAAAATTCATAAATCCTACTTCATCTTTACACTATTTCAAAAATAACAAAACATCTTTCACATTTCAAAAATCAGATTTTTTGACATATACATACACATATATTTATATATATATATAACCTACCCACCTCCACCACCCCCGCCCTTCTTACGACCGTCCTGCGACTACTCCGGCGAGCATTCCGGCGACTGCTCCGATCCGACGAATATTCCGGTGACAGCTCAGGTCACAAGTCACAGCCCATGTCACAATGGTCATAAATCGAAAAATTTTATACGTCACGAATTATTTCGAGGTCACAGTTCAAAACATTTATAGGTCACAATTTGTTTATCGGTCACATATCAAAAATTTTGGAGGTCACGGATTATTTCGAGGTCACAAATCAATAATGTTGTAGGTCAAAGATTATTTTATTGGTCACGGATCAAAAAATTACAGGTCACGGATTAATTTTTAGTCACAAATTGTCGAATTTTAAGGTCACAGATAATCCATTATGCGGTCACAGCTAGTCTAATCTATGACCACCGTCAACATTTATGACCACCGGTTCGACGCTGTCCCCGACAGCATCACCACCACCGTCCACCGCCACCACTACACCAACAGCACCCACGCAACCACCAGATCCACCACCATCATCCACCTCCAACGCGGCTAGAAACCACCACGACCACAACCAGATATACCAAAAAAATAGATACAAAATCGCCAATACCCTACAACCACCATCACCTCCCCTACGTCACAATCAGAAAACCACAAACGGAAACAAAAACAAAATCCAGGACCACTTTGCCGCCACACCGCCACCATCTCACGATCTGAAAACCAAAAAAGGAAACAAACACCAAAAATCTGGCACCATACCACAACAACCACACCTGCCGCCACAACACCGCCAGTCAGATCCACCATCGTCGCCACCACACATTGCCGCCACAACACTGCCCAGTCAGATACACCGTCTTCTACCCATCTACTGCTTCTTGTACTTGCAGTTGCAGAGCAACAACTCCATGGCGTTTCCTCAGTCCGTGCGTGAGCAATGTCGCCGTGGAGAGATGAGAAACAGACGGCGGTAATGAGAGAACGAGGGGGAGGGAGAAGAGTGGGTAATCGTGGGGACGGTGCGAGGTTGGGCTTCCGGCAGAGGGAGGGCGTTGCCGGTGAGAGTGGGTAGAGAAAGTCGCCGGCAAGGGTGGGTAGAGAGAGAGAGTAGAGGAGGGGAAATGATTTTTGTGATGAAAATGGTTAGGGTTTGTGAGGGTGGGTATGTAAATTAAATTAATTTTATAATATTATTATTAATATTAATTTAAATATAAAAAAATTGTATCTATATTTAAAATATCTGATTTTTGAAAATTAAAATATAAAATCTGATTTTAGAATTTGAATCTCCAAAAGTAGGGATTCATGTAATTTCCACTAATTTATAATACATTTTTTTTCTCTTTTTTTAATCACAAATTATTCAATAAAATAATATTATATATAAATCAAATTTATTTTTTCTTCTTCTTTAACCACATATTATCCAAAAAATATTATTTCTTTCATTATAAATTGAAATAATGAAACCCAAACATGGACTTAAATAAATGTGAATGTTTTTAATTTTGAAATCGTTGGTTTGAATCCTATCGGTCAAGAATATAATTTTTAATCAAACAAAAGTACTATTGGTGATGGCCGACGACATCATTGGTCAACATTTTCGTCTTTGTTGAGAAACGTGCGCCAATAATCACATATGGTATTATCGTTTGCAAATTTGTACGAATGAATGATAATTATTTATTTTCGTTGGTATAATCGTTTTTGACGATGATAAATTTTTCTATTCAAATCTTTTATGATTGTTTTTTTTAAATCCTTCCTCAAATATGCTTGCCTTGCAGATCGGATCATCCATATAATATACAAAAAGAAACTCCAGATATTTGATATCTTTCTCTTTGAATAAAATCTCAATTTCGGCAAGACTCCCAAAATTATTTGAGTCCCCTTTGAATGCAGTATTTATGTCACTTGTTTTCATAATATTTTATTATAACGAAGAAGAAGATTATATTTTATATTTGTACTAAAAAGGAGTCATGTTCATACTCTATCTCGTGCACAACTCTCAATCTTGACTTTAACATGGCGACCTTATACCTAAATCTATATGAATTTGACTAATTTTAAAAATATTTAAAACAATAAATGAAATCTCCTGAATAAAAAAAATTTAAATTTAAATCATTATTGAAAAAAATTGATCGAGGAGATGAGTTATTTATTCAAAAAGAACTGAACTCTAGGTCGCATAATGAGACTCCATTAAACGTTATTGAAAGTGTTGTTGAAATGTCATTCAACTTTGTACAGCGTGTGAATTCCACCCGTTGTTAATGGAATCTTAACTAGGGATGGCAAATGGAAGGATATGGGGTCGATCGGCCATTTCCTTCCCCCCATCCAGTCGGGTAATTTGTCACGTTACTTCATCCTCGTACCCGGTTAAAGTGAGATGAAGCGGGTAAGGCAAGGGTGTCCCATTCACCTTTTTATTTATTATGCTTTTAGTTAGAGAATATTATTACTTTTTTTTTTCAATTTATTAAGTATAGATCATGTTTATCTTTAAAAATGATGATAAATCTTTTATTTTTGTTTGATCAAAAACTTAAATTTAAAATTAATTTTAAACGAAGCGGGTAACGAGTGATGAATGCAGAGTATTTTAATATAATTTAGTGAGTTTCCATGGTGACCCATATTAAAATTATAATCCATTTTTATCTCTTCTTATCAACCACACATTCTCGAATAAAATAATATTACGCATAAACACAATTTTTTTCTTTTTTTTTTTAACCACAAATTTTTTTTAAAAAAAATATTATTCTAAAATTTATAATCTCAAATAATGGGCCAAACCGGATTTCTACTGTACGGTGGTCGGCGGTGGTTGTGACGGTCGACGGTGGTTGTCGTGGTAGTGGGTGATGGTGAGATGGTGGTGGTGGTGGTGGGTCGTCGGTGTATTGATGGATTTGGTGTGGACCGTGTGGTGGTGTTTTTCTGTTGATTTGTTTGAGGTGGTTGTGGTGAGTTGCTGGCTGTGGTAGCAGCGACAGAGTAGGGTTAGGGTAGGTAAGACGGTGGTGGTGGTGATGTGGTGCTGTATAGTCTTTGTGACCTATGTTGTGACCTTAGCCATGTGTTGTGACTTATGTTGTGACTTGAGCCATGTGTTGTGACCTGCAAAATATTCTATGTCCCATGCTGTGACTATCAACAAAAACCTGAGCCATGTGTAAAAATATGTTGTGGTCTGTGCTGTGACCATTTGAAATGAACATGTGACTATCAACAAGAACCTGAGCCTGTTGATTTGTTTGAGGTGGTTGTGGTGAGTTGTTGGCTGTGGTAGCAGCGACGGAGTAAGGTTAGGGTAGGTAAGACGGTGGTGGTGGTGATGTGGTGTTGTATAGTCTTTGTGACCTATGTTGTGACCTTAGCCATGTGTTGTGACCTATGTTGTGACTTGAGCCATGTGTTCTGACCTGCAAAATATTCTATGTCCCATGTTGTGACTATCAAGAAAAACCTGAGCCATGTGTAAAAATATGTTGTGGCCTGTGCTGTGACCATTTGAAATGAACATGTGACTATCAACAAGAACCTGAGCCATGTGGAAAAATATTATGTAACTTGTGCTGTGGCCATTTGAAAATAACATGGGACTATGAACAAAATCGTGAGCCATGTGCAATATATTTTATGACTTGTGCTATGACCATTTGAAAATAACCCATGAATATTAACAAAAATGTGAGATATGAGCCTAATCATGTTATCAATAAAAAAAAATGTGTTGTGACTTGTGACTTGAGCTGTGACTTGTGATCTGGACTGTGACTTGTGATCTGAGTTTGTCGTCGGAATATTCGTCGGAGTTGGAACAATTGCCGGAATCAGAGCAGTCGTCGGAATAAATTGACGGCGGAACAGTCACCGGAATATTCACTAGATCGGAGCAGTCGCCAGAACGGTCGCAGGAATCGAAACGGTCACCGGAATCGAAGAAGTGGTTGTCAGAATCGGTCGGTGGACGGTCGTCGAAACGGCGGGGTGGTGGAGGTGGGTGAATTAATTATATATATAAATAATATATAAATATATATGTGTATGTATAGGTCAAAAATCTGATTTTTGAAATGTGAAAGCTGTTTTGTTATTTTTGAAATATGGTAAACTTAAATTATGAGTTATGAATTTTTCCCAAAATTATATCGAAAATGAGAAAAGAACAGCGTGTTAAAACGATAAGGTCCGTTGATATATCGGTATGACACGTGGTGTAATCATATTGAATAATTGAATCATAAAACTGACGGTGTAGATAGACTGAATCCCAGTCCCAATCTCTCATCTCAAACGTCTCCTCTCTCCCCATTTCTCGACCCTCCGATCTCGCTGTTCGCTCTCCTCTTCTCCCTCCCAAATACAAATACACCCCTTTTGAGTACCGGTACTCATTCCCCCCTTCCTCTCTCTAATTTCTCTTTCTACTTTTACTTACTAATCCTCTCATCTATAACTGTATTCGTTCATGGTCACTGAGTTTGGATTTTGTTTTCTAGGGTTTTGGAGGTATGGCGGATGCTGGCAAGCAGGGACTACTGCCGGGGAGTCCTGGCGGCGGCAGCCATGAAAGTGGTGGGGACCTGAGCCCTAGATCGAATTTTAGGGAGCAGGACAGATTCCTGCCTATCGCGAATATTAGTCGGATCATGAAGAAGGCGCTCCCTGCTAATGGAAAGATCGCCAAGGACGCTAAAGAGACCGTTCAGGAATGCGTCTCTGAGTTTATTAGCTTCATCACCAGCGAGTATGCCAAAAGCTCAATTATGTGTTTGCTTTTTTCTTTTCTTTTTCTGTGTGTTTACGTGTGAATAATTGATCGAACGAAGGAGAGCATCGATGATTCACGATTGGAGTAAGAAGGATTGTCTGGCCTTTTTTTGAATTAATTCCATGTTTGCATAGAAATCCCAAAGGAGTTTAAACTTATCATTCCTTCTTTTATATATTGTTTTATTTATTTTATAGATACATTTGTGTGCAATTGATGGAATTACCTGTAACTTGTTGCAGGAAATTACAAACTTTCAATTTCGCAAACAACACACGCACACTTTGAGCATTTTTCTTGGAATCTGTACATGTTTCACCTTTCATGTGGACACGAAACCGTGTATTTGTACAAGTGTGCACAAGTATGCATATATGGGTTTTGTTGTTTTTTTATGAGTGACTTTGCAGTAATTTGATTTTTTGTGCAATGAATTCAATTGCAAATTGAAATTTCATCTGTTTCGGAAGCATTATATAATTGTAGATGTGTAAGTAATTGAAACTGTCTTGGTTGTTTAAATGTCAAGGGCAAGTGATAAGTGCCAGAGAGAGAAAAGAAAGACAGTTAACGGGGACGACTTGTTGTGGGCTATGGTGACTTTAGGGTTTGAAGATTACGTTGATCCACTTAAGGTGTACTTGGCTAGGTACAGAGAGGTAAGTGCTTCCTATGTATATTTTTTAAACAAAGTCCTGCTTGTGGTCTAAAGTATACTGCTTGCTTTTCCTTAGTCATTGCTAAGTACTGCAACTGATGGATTTTGTTTTTGGTTTCGGTGTTTTTTATTTCTCGTGGCATGACAGATGGAGGTGAGTGAATGTAAATTCAGCGATTTTTATATTGGTTTATTTCATTTGATAGCTTGATATTTTGACTCGGACTTTTCCACAGGGTGACACCAAGGCATCGACAAAGGGTGCAGATGGATCTTCAAGAAATGATGCAGTACAATCTAGTACTAGTTCACAGGTATCCTGTCACACATTCTCTTGGGTGCCTATCCAAATTTTTTATTTAGGCTATTTGTACAGGTATTTATTGCAATTACTATCCCTGTATGTGTACAGCTTGCTCACCAGGACCAGGGTTCATTTTCACGAGTCATTAATTATGGAAACTCTCAGGTATCCACCATCTACGTCTCTGTGTGCCACTCTATGTTCCCACATAACTGGGCCTGTTTACGCTATCAAACACTCATAATATGTATACTGTATGTGTCTCTTATACCTTTCCAACTCTTATATGCTATGAATAAACTTTTACCTTATGAGATTATATCCAATTCTCTGGTCTTCAACTCCATGTGTATCGAGGAAAAAACATGTCCTTGATTATGGTCACAGATGTTTTGTCTCCTACTGAGCATTCTTCTTCAAAAACAATGATTAAACTGTGCCCCATTTTATAGTAAATAGCTGGTCTGCTGTCTTCATCTTCTTGGACAAGAGAGATGATGGCGACATTTTCTAAACTGTTGCTATTGTATCTTGATAGGGAAATGGATGTACAAAGATTATGCTTTAAGTCATTGTTACCAATCCTAAGTACCGTGCGACTAAATAACCTTTTTTAACTTCTCCTTCAAATGGTTGTTGCAATGCTGTCGCTAGATTGTGGTTCGATAGGATCAGCACCATCGTTCGGACAAGTGACTTGATATGTCCTTCAGTAGGGAAAGCTGTTTTGAGTGTTGATTTCTAGAATAAGTGTTGATTTCAACATGATGAAGTTCGAGAGGATTTAACGAACTTCACCATGAATTTATGAATTCTGGCACAAGTCAATTTGATAAACCGAGTTTCAGAATGTCATGCCTGTCAATTTCCAGTGTACCTTTCTTTGTATAACTTACTGTAGGTCTAATCAAATAAGTTGTCTAGAGTCTCTCATGGAGTGATTTGCTAGTATTTCTTATTGATCTTCTCCAGTGATTAATTTCCATTGATTTTATTTTTTTTCTTTGCTTTTTGGCAAGTGATGGCAATTGATTCATGCGTACATATAAATACTCTTAATTTTTTTTTTTTTTAGTACAACAAACATATCCTCGAATGGTGAGACAATAATTAGAAGAATAAAAACAACTGTTAAGAGCAGTGATGGGGAATATTTGCAAACATAAACTCTGTTACGCTTTGACGGGGATATTTTTTTCCTTGTCCAGTCTGCATTCTGTAAGATTCTTTCCGGTTCTTCACCTGGACTTCAATCGAAACGAACAGGTGTAAAATATATTTTTCCTCTGTTTTACTATTATACTCTAGTTCTTAATACATGCTAGTTGCTACCTAGACTGAGAACACACTGGAAGTTTACATGAAGTCAGTGCCTGTGTTATTTTTGAACTATATTCTACTTGAACATGCAGCGGCATGTACGGTGTGTGGTATGTTGGGATGCTCAGTATTGCTAAACGCTACGCTCTAATTAAGTGATTAGCCTTTCTATAATTTGTGATTTAGAGTTGGAGCTGTGTTTCAGTACTTTGATTCTGGTTTATTATTCACCATAATTGTTGCTGTGCAATTGCTGTTTATCAACTTATCGCCTTCATCTCTGTGCATGAACGAAGTTAGTTTAATTATCTGCAGGTTACTTGAATCTCTTATCCATATAGTGGTTGGATCTGATTCTTGACTAATTTCATTTTATTTTCCGGTTTGATGTCCCAGTCACCAGCTCAGCATATGATGGTCCCAATGAGAGGCACGGACTAGCAATTATCATCATCTTCGTCGTGCTTGAGGAGATTGTCACAGTTGCAGAATGCATTGTTATATTTGTGCACTTAAAAAGAGCTATATTCTAGTGAAATTTGTATATTTGGATGACTTTTAGGAACATAAATTAGCGCCTGGTTGAGCTACATTCTCATTCTTCTACTCATTTTCAACTACACATTTTTCAATAAAATAATATTTTCAATCACGTTAATAATTTTTCCTTCTTTTTCAACCACACATTTACCATCACATCACAAAAAAATATACTCTCCTAAAAAATGTGCATTAAACACTTATAAGATTCGAGGGCTGACCTATTTTCTGGTCAAAATAAAGCTAGCTTAACATATATTTATACCTTTCTGTTCTGATTGTCCTTCTGCCATCGCCTCAGTCCTATTGTTCGACGCGTTAGGAGCATAGTCCAATGCCTTGCCATATGCTTCTTCGAGGCAATGCAACCCTTAGCAGTAACCTCGCATCATTTCGCTGATACGTGGAGATGTGACCTAAACTCATGGTCACACTACATGGGCTGCTTAGGCTAGTTAGTAAGTAAAATCATGAATTAATCTAGTTGCACAAACTTTGTTTGCAAACTAAGTGTCCACAAGATCTAAATTACGTATTTTCTTTGATTTCAAAAATTGTTTTTCAAATGATTGATTAAGATATTGTCAACACATAGTTTGTAAACCAAATTTGTCAACTTAATTTGTACAAATAGGATGATTCTAAAATCATTGAGCTTTACATATGAATTGTTGAGTTGAAACGATGTGTCAAACCTGCAAGGGCCTTGTCAACAAATATAATGCCTTATCCAATAAATACTTAACACGTGTCATTTGAAAGGTAACCTATATGGTATAATCTATACATGACTTACTTCACCTTTCGTGTTTTTTTCACACCCAAATATTGTTCGTAATTTGATCGAGACATTGGAATGCATACGATTCTTGCATCTTCCCCCTATGGAACGATGGATTGTACCTCAAACATGTGTATCCAAGTGTGCAGGTAATGTACGTTTGAATGAAAAAATAAGTTGGGATTTGTTGATGTCTAAGTATATTCGGAGGTCGTGGAGTGCAATCAATATGAATCCAAAGATTGCTGCATGAACTCTTTGCAAAAGGTGATTGTCCACAAGACTAACATGGTGATGACAGATATGTTACTTAGAGTGTGTTTGATTGCAAGCATATAATTTACATGGAAAGAATATGGAAATTGTCGATTAAATGTGTTTGAACCTTGAAAATGTTGTACTTTCTCATAAAGTTAAGTTTTTTGGAAAGTGTGAATTGTTTTGAAGATAAATATCTAAACGTATAAAAAATATTTTTCTTATTTTTGAGGAAACCTTGGTTACATGATTAACTTTTGAAAAATATTTTTTATCGAAAAAATGTCAAATCAAACATATCGAAAGTACAAATTTGGATGAAAAGTGACATTTTTCATAAAATAAAGTCAATCAAATACATCTTCATTGTTTCAAAATTAACAGACTTCATGAATTTTATGGAAATGTTCACTAATTTCAAGTGTCATGTCATCAAGTCTACTATCACAATAGACTAAAAAGACGCTTTTTAAGTTGCATAAATCAATAAGTATAGACGCTTCTCACACGGTGTAATTGTGAGAAGGGAGCCAGTTTTTTTTTTTTTGGGTTAAATTACCAATTTGCCCTTTCAAATAAAATTCTTTCTAGAAAAGTTGTGACAATTTCGTAAAAAGCCTCCTGTCAAGTCAAAAGCTGTTGCACAACTGGGTCCCACTAAGAGATATAACGGTCATAAATTGTATTCTCATTTTTGGCCAAAATGGTTACCAAACAAGGGCGTCGATAGGCTCTTTTATAAAAAACAGAAGTAAAAACAAAAACTCTGCAAAACGAGTCCGATGTTTGCCAAGATTGTAAAATTTGTTGCGGTTATTGTCCCTCCTCACTTGTGTTGTTCTCATCTGGCATGCCAAACGTGACATTATTATTGTATAAAGATGAAAATTGCAAAATTAAAGTTTATCCTGTGCATAATAAAGTTGTACATGGGCAGTGCAGACAGTATTTACTTTTTATGTTGTACTCTATGGACCACTTGGTCCACTGGGACTATTACTAAATGCTCAGTTCCCATCGGCATGGATTTCAGAGACAGATCCCACCATACCAATTTCTGTGATTATTTTTGAAAATGAATAAACCAAAAACAAAAGGGGTAGAAAGCTATTGACCAGCAAAATGACACTCGGAAGTTCAAATATGTTGTCCTCAAATAAAAACTTGACATCTTGTGACGTGTCAAAATTTATTGAGAGGACAGGAAAAATAAAACAACATATATTTGCTACAGATAATATTTTATATGACGACTAAAGATGGTATTTCAGACCAGACACTCTCTTTCCTTTCAAGCGACACGCTGCTCGGGATCGGCTCAAATGACGACAAACTATAGCATTCCTCCTATATGGCATCCTGCTGCATAGGGATTTCCTTTTATCAACCCCTATTCCTGAAGTGAACTCTAGTCGCCTTTTATGTTAATTTATTTTTGAAAAATACTACTTGTACATCAAGAATTGTACATAGTGGTGTACACCCCACTCACATGGGAGTGAGACCCACTTGTTTAAAATATTTTTTTATTCAAACGGGTCCCACTCCCAGGTGAGAGGGGTGTACACCCTTATGTATACATTGATGTACCGATAGCAAAATTGTTTATTTTTAGCAAGGATTAACAAATTATATTATGGCTCATTCCAATAGGTCATTTGACTATGAAACAAGCAAATACAAACAAATTAAGTCTATGTTTGACTCCCGTTGAAATAGAATTCTTTATTTTTCACACTCATTTTTAGTTTTATATTTACATAATAAAATATTTTACACGTAACTCAAGAATTTTCCTTACTTTTTGATCTCGTATTTCTCAAAAAATCACTATTTAAATCATTTCCCTCCAATTTCTTTTTATAATGACCATAAAAAATGGGCTAATTCACATGCGAGTTTCAATATTATTCAACCTATCGTGTACTAACACAACATATACATTAAAGGGTTGTTTGACAAAACTTTTGATAAAAACTTTAATAGAATTTGATAAAATTGTTGAATTTGTAATTAAGAAGATGCTAAAAATTGTGGATCTCGTAAATGTATGATTAAAATTAATTATTAATTGTTACCTCAACTTTTTACAAATATTTTAAGTCACCCCAAACAAGGGCACGTTCGGTAGAGATTAAAATTGAAAAATTGGCCGTTATTATTGACTTTTATTATACGAGTGAGACCCAATAACGACCATATTTTTAATTTCAGTTGAATTTTAATCTCTACTAAACGGAGCATAAATGAACCATGAACAAATAAAATATAAAAATAATGCTATTTATTATCAATTATATTAAGCCCCCGTTTGGGCCACATTTTTCATCCTTAAAAATGAAAAATATGACCGTTATCCATCACATCAAACCATCAATTTTGAATTTCTATCTCTTGCGTGGGACCCAATAACGGCTATATTTTTCATTCTCATTCTAAAAAAAGGTGGCTCAAACAAGGCCTAAATATTGGACTAGCAATTGTTGCATTGGATCTGATTCAATATTCACCAACCAGACCCACCAAAGTCCTCAAGTTTGAAAACTGAATTAAATTTTTTAATAATATTATTATTATCAACCCAGTATCTGGGATAATTTTTACTGTCTATCCTCCAACTATAGGAAAAATATCATTCAAGTATTGTAGTATGAAAATGTTATTATCTTTTTCGTATTGAGTTTTTATTTTAAATTTCCCTTGAATTCGTGTTTGGCTAAGCTTAAAATATTTACTTTTTAAATAAATACGTTTTGTTGTTTATTAATAGAAGTTTTACTTATTTTAATATGATGATAATAGTTACATAAAAGTAAGTAATATTTTTCTTTTTTTAGCCCCCATTTGACTATCTGATAAATAGTTTATAAAAATGGATACTAATGAATCAACGAAACGATTGAATAATAATAATAATAATAAGTAGTTATGAAAATTGTGATTAAAATTAATGTTGAATTTTGATTGAATTTATAAAAACATTATAAATTTGTATTTAAATGAGTAATTAATGTATGAAAGAAGTTGTCTCAAGGTGATCTCTTGCCAATTAATTCTGAGTCGGTTTATCGAGATTCAAAGCAAAATGTGCAAATGCTTCTAAGTTTTTATTTACCAGCTACATTTTTCATGGCTTTAATTTTGTTTAGAAATAAAAAATTAATTTCCACTTTTGCACAAATAGAAGTTACTTTACTTTTAAAATTTTTTTAACGTAAAAGTTAAAAATATGGTATCCAAATACGAGAAGGTTTGACACTTCGATGTTGACTCTTCGTCACTTGGAACTATACTATGCTCCAATGATTGCATTGCCTTTCAAAAGGAGATTCGATAGACAATCCGTTATCAATCGACGTCTTTTCTCAACCTAATGAGAACAAACAGGCGTAGCAAATTGTTGGTTAGGAGAAAAGACATCGGGAAAGTCAATTAGAAAATAAATCTTCATTACTCGTTCATTAGGCTTAACCAACAAATACAATGCTCTAAAGATTAAAAAAAACTAACTTTCATAACTAGAATAATCAAATATTCTATTTATTAATAAAAATTGAAAATAAGTACAATAAGATAAAACTCACTTTAAAATATATTTGAGAACAAGTTTTACTTATGTTGAAACTTAGTTGAACTGCTCGTAATAATAATGATCAAGACCCTGTTCGATAGAAATTATAAATTCAAATTTTAATTTGAGTCAAAGTCAACAACTAATTTTAATCACACATTTATAAGATTCAAAATCACATTTCATTAATTCTTATTAGAAATTATTAAAATTTTAATTTTAATCCCTACCAGTGTTCTAAAAAACGTAAAGCGTGGCTAGACGTGGAGACCAAGTTTCAAGCTTTACAAGCCTAGGCGAAGTTTAGACGTAAAAAAACGTTTTTTCAATTTTTAATCATTGTAAAAAAAATTCAATAATTTCACAATACGTACTAAACATATAAAATTATAAAATTTTGTATTTACTTAGCCCCTGTTTGAAACCCATTTTTAAGTGAATAAAAAATTTGAAATAGTGATTGATGTGAGAATGTGTGGTGGAAAAGTGATAAAAAGTTTTTGATTTGTGTGTAATATTATTTTATTCGAAAAATGTGTGGTTGAAATGAAGAATGAGAAAGAGAAATTAAAGGATGTCCAACGGGGTTTTAATAATTCCTACATAAAGATAAGTTTCAAAATCATAATTACATAACGTAGTTAACTTGTAGTTTAAATCTTAGCTAATCGAACTCCTTATTGGACTCTAATTCATTTTAAAGTATTATCTTTTTTTTTTTCGTTCTTTCGTCTTCTCAATTATCTGGAGTATGGAGTTTTTGAAATTTGAAGGGATAATGAGCTACTGAATTTGGACTATGGATTTTATTTAAAAAAGAAAAAATTGGATCTCCTTAAAATCTGGGCCCCCTAGGCACGTCTAGGCGAGCATTAAGCGGTCAACAACAATTTTGACCGTTTAATTTTTGCTTAGGTTCAAAGTAAAGCGTTTTCATCACGCTTCGCGCTTAGGTGTCCTATGCGCACTTTTTAGAACACTGACCCCTTCCAAATAGGGGCTAAAATTTTGAAATCTTAACTGGTGACAAAATGGTATTTTCTCATAGTTCAAGGGTGCTCAATGAAAATTAAATTGCAACGTGTACAAGCGCGTGAGTGAGGAGCGTAGATATAAATCTCAAAATCGAGTCTCCCTCAAATTAGAAGAGAGAGAAACTAACTCGGGAACTGCAGAGCAAAAGCACCACCCTCAGCCTCAGTTCATGCTACAGAACTAAGCCACTGCATAACATACCCTCTTTCTATACAGTATATTCTCTCTCTTAAACTTCAGCTTCTTCCAAGACTAGGGTTTTCTTATCCCTTTTCCATTCTTGGAAATTGTGTAGAAGCTGCTCTTCCAACGGTAAAAAGACACATTCCATTTTCACTGCCAAAAGAGGGTGATAAAAGGAACAAGTTTCATTTTTTTAAGGAAATTTTGGTAATTTCAGGCTGTTCTTGTATCTCTGAGCGTTGCTAATTTGCCTGTGTTCCTTTTCTGCATACTAAAAAAGAACTACCAATTTTAGTGGGTTCCGTATGATCTGCTTGTATTCGCTGGACCTGGGAGCATGGCTTTTTCTTGTGGGCTGGTGTTTTCTTTCTTTTATTTTAGCTCTCAGCCGGTGTGGAGTTTTTGAGTTTGTTTTACAATGTGGGTTGGATTTAAGCTTCAAAGTTCGAGTTGTGGATGCCATTATTATTATATAAACATGTATTTGTGTGTTAACAGAGCTTGCTTTGTTTAGTTTTCCCTTTGGATTTATTATAGTTCTTGAGATCTAAATTTTGAGATGAAACCTTTGTTAGTTTTTGCTGTATTATTTGAATGTGGCCATTATTTTCTCTCTCCTCGTGCTATTATGGTTCAATGAGATGCTTTTGGATCTGCCTGTGCATTTCTCTACGTATATTTTGCTTTTTGGTGAAAAGATTTAAGAATTCTTGTTTAGGGTGCCGAATACTTTAAAGGGAAATTTGAACAAGTTTAAGGTGGGACAGATATCTTGTTAATTGTACAGTTGGTTTGATTTATACATTATAACGGACAGTAGAATAATAATAATAATAATAATAAGAAACCATGTTCTGCACATTTCACATTGAATATTCATGGTGACTGGTGAGAATTCTCTTAGCTCTTACAATTTCTACTGAAAATCTGGGCTATAAATGTAACATTTTTGTTTATGGTGTTGTCTGAATGATGTCGTTGCTATATAATGTAAGCAAGAAGTAAAATGGAAGCAAAAGAAAAAGAAAGCAAAGAACAATTCGGGTAATGATATTTATTTTCCCTTGATAGCAACCTTTTTCTTTTTGCCTTTTGCCTTTTGTTTGTTTGTTTGGTTGGTGGAAGTGGAGGTTGTTTCTCTGGAGTTTCCTTGAAGGGATTGTATTGCTTGTATGTATTTTCTGTTTGGTCTTTCCAATTGAATTCGCTTAAAGGTTAATTTCCTTGAACTTTTTATTTGTCTCGTCTGATTTGTGTATATGTTTGTAGCAAAAGTTCTTTCTTAGCCAAGAATTCCTCTGAACTATTGCAGGTGCTGTGGGTCAGGTGGGCCTTTGAAGGTGAAAAGATTTAGTTTTCCATATTCTTCATTCACTACTGAACGGATAAAGTATGCAAACACCAAAAGCAAGGTAATTGTCACATATGAGTTTGTTTTCTGTTTGTGGTATCGTATTCGGGTTCTACCTTTGTGTTAGTCTATCTTTCAAATTCCATCAGATCGGATCTAAAAATCTTGCCTACTTAGGATGTGGGTAAATATATCTGCTGTGCAATCATACTCACTGTGAAGCATATATGCTTGCTGGTGATACTATCTTAGTTGCTAAAAATGCTTTCTGGGGACCAATGTGTATTGGTGTTCAGAACGTGGTGATGTGTGTTGGACTGTTGATGTTAATATTCTCTGTTAGAGATAGAATTAATTTCATTATATGATTTGATGCCTGGATGAAGAGTCAATGGTTCCATCTTTTTGGAAACATAAATATACCGTTCTTCGATTTTCTATCTAACCCAACTGAATTGTGCCTAGTTTTTACATGCCATTAAACAAAATCGGTAATTGGCATCCTTAGAAATTGTTCAGTAGCCTATATTTAGTTTCACATGTTGTGTCTCATTTATCTTATCATTGTTGTATCCATTTTGAGTGTAGACCTGCATCTCTGGATGTGTCTCACAAGGTGTCTTCTGCCACACCCCGGACAGCCCGGAAGCTCAAAACTCCAGGATCTGATTCTGATCCTGTTTCATCTCCAAATCCAGCAAGCAAAACTCCAAAAGATAGAAGTTCCAAGGTTGTCGTTCGCCGATCACCGCGGACTCCTGTGGCTGAGGTATATTTGAGCAAAACCCTCTCAACATTTGTCAGTTATCAATTGAAACGACGGAAGAAAAATCTCAAATATACCTAAAAATATTTTTCAGATGGTAAAACCATGTACTAGACTTGTGAGTCTAATTTCTAGGTTAAGTATCAGTTAGGCAGAAAGAAACTGTACATTTATCAAATGGAAGCTTTGAAATATCTAGATAGGTTATTTATTAGTTAAGCTGAAATAAACATTTAGTTCATCAAATGGAAGCATTGAAATATTGCTTCTTGCTATTACAAGTAGTGTAACTTCAAAATCCCATGTGTTCTGTTATTAATCTGAAAGATACAATGAGCTGCTTGTTGTCCGTCTTTGACATCCCTCCTTCTCCTGTAAACTTTCAGAAGCGACCAAACCGAGTCTCTGAATTGGAAAGCATGCTTTCTCAGCTCCAAGAGGAACTGAGCAAGTCAAAGGATCAGCTGAACTCATCTGAATCTTGGAAGAGGAGGGTTCAGCAGGAGGCGGAGGAAGCTAAGAAGCAACTTGCAGTCATGGCATCAAAACTCGAGGAGACTGAGAAGCAGCTGGTTGAGCTTTCTGATTGCGAGGACTCTCGTATCCAAGAATTGCGCAAGATCTCTCAGGACCGAGACAGAGCATGGCAGTCTGAATTGGAGGCTGTCCAGAAGCAGCACTCAATGGACTCAGCCGCTTTGGCTTCTGCATTGCACGACATACAGAGGCTTAAGATTCAGCTGGACAGGGTGGCTGAAGCCGAAGCTGCACAGGCTAGACGTGCAGAGTCAGCTCATTCTGAAGTTCAGAACTTGAGAATGGAACTCGCTAGGAATCTTGAGTTTGTTGAGAAATTGAAAAGCCAGCTAAGTAATAGCAAAGAATCGGAAGCTCAGGTGCTTGAAGAACTTACTAGAGCCCAAATACAACTGGACGTGGTGAAGACAACTGAGGAAACAGTACGTTCTGAACATGTCAATGCTGTGGAATCATACAAATCTTTGGTATTCGAGTTAGAGCAATCAAAGAATAGAGTGAATTCACTGGAGGAACTTGTTGGCGAACTCCGGGCTGATCTAGGCAACAACAACAAGATAACAGATCATCCAAGAACTGATTACATCTCTTCTGTGGACGGAGAATCTAATGAATCAGAGCTGCTGAAAACTGAACTTACTGATTTGAAACTGGAAGCAAGTCAACTTAAAGCTGCACTAGAGGCTGCTGAAAGAAGATATCAGGAAGATTATATTCAGAGCACGTTGCAGATTAGGAGTGCTTATGAAGTTGTGGAGCGAGTAAAAGCAGACTCAAGTGAAAGAGAAGCTGAACTAGAGACAAAGCTAAAAGTATCTAGAGCTGACATTGAGGAACTGAAGGCAAAGCTGATCGAAAAAGAAAATGCACTGCAAAGTATTTCGTTCGAGAAAAAAGCAACAAATCTGGAGGAGGAAGACCAGCCAACAGAAAAAGAAACTGAACTTGAAATTGAACTGAAAAAATCAGAGTCAGTTTTAGCAGACATGAAAACGAGTTTATTGGACAAGGAGATACAGTTGCAGAGCATAGCAGAGGAAAATGAGATGCTGAAGTCTGAAATCATGAAAACTGAAGTAGAAAGAGGCAAAGCAAATGATAAGGCTCTTGTTGTGGCAGAAGAAGCACACGCTGCAGAGCGAGAGGCCTTAATGAAGCTTGGATATTTAACTGACGAAGCAGATAAAAGTAGTGGGAAAGCAGCACGTGTTGCTGAGCAGCTTGATGCAGCACAGGTTTCAAATTCAGAGATGGAAGCTGAACTGAGGAGATTAAAGGTGCAAGCAGACCAGTGGAGGAAGGCGGCTGAGGCAGCTGCTGCAATGCTCTCAACTGGTAATGTTGAATTACATAGTTTTAAATTCTTAATCCGGTAGAGATGGGACACTTCTATTTTTTAAAATCGTGTATTCAACACGTCATATATCACATGCAGGCTAGATTTATATATTTTATTAAAGGCTTGACATGTGAACAATCTTCAAAAATCAGTTGTGTTGAGACTCGAGATCAAGACCTTTGTCTACTTTAATATCATATTAGATCGTGTGCTCAAAGTTTAAGCCCTAGAGAAGGGACACATTTATTTGGTTAAATTTATCTTCAACAGGTAATAATGGCAAATATTTCAAGAGTACGGGTTCTTTTGACTACCACACAATTGGTGGAAAATTGGGTTTACCCTGTTCTGAAGATACAGAAGATGACTCACCCAAGAAGAAAAATGGCAACATGCTGAAAAAGTTCAGTGTTTTGCTGAAGAAGGGCCAGAAATAGATTGAACATTTGACAGGTTCCATTCCCTTTTGCATTGAGCTCTTTTATTGATTTGTCTGTCATTATTTGCTGATTGCGTATATCTTTTCAGGCATGTTGGTTATGGGTACCAGCCGAGACACTCAAGAGAGCTCAAGTTGACATGTATAGTTATGTGGAATTATGAACTATCTTTGTTTAGACCTACCATTTATGGTGGTTTTTGGTGAAGTTTGCAAGTATTGCATATGGCAAGTTATCTTGTCTGATATATGCATATAGGCATTATTTAGGAGTAGAAACTGTTGTATTTGGTTGTTCTGAGACCTGATTTCTTTAGCAATCCTTTAATTGTCTAGTTTCATAAGGAAAAAAATCCCGTATTCTTTGTACTGCAATATTGAATTTTGGTAATAAATGAATCATCCTTATAAGAGTATCTACAAGAAACTCTCTAATCACGAAATACTCTTTATTTTAGAGAGTTAATCCTTAAAAATGTGTTTCAAGAAAGTTCCAAGAGACTTTCTATTTTAACTTTTTAAAATAAAGAGTGATTCGACCGTCTATATTTAGAGAGCTAATTTCACTTTCTATTCTTAATTAACAATTATTGCATTTAATGAGTTTCAAATTTCAATACTTTACAATTTAAATAATTCAAATCATATTTGAGTTGATGGCCATAACATATTAAAAAAATATATTTTAAATATGATACGAGGAGAAATTAATAAATGCTTATTGGAAAAAATAAAATAAAGAGTCAAAATAGAGAATTTGGCGGAGTGTATAAAAAAATTACTCTCTACATTTAAATATGTTTGTATAAGATGCTTTTTATAAAATTTGGATATGCTCTAAGACAAAGAAGAAGTGTCAAAATGTGATGGATCCAATATACAAAATATGAATGAATTTTACTTAGTGTACATAATATATGTACATATGAGTTTCCATAATCCTCACATGGATGGAGTCCACATTTTTACGGGCCCCACCACATATTAGGGTTATGGACACCCTATGTACATCAAAAAAATTTCAATATAAATGCTTTAAAAAATGACAAATGTTATTAGTCAAAAAGTCATAATAAAGTGTTCTTAAAATATGAGATTAATTAACAGATCATATGATTTGAAAAGTTCTAAAGCTCTAGCAAAATAAATTTTTCATTTTTTTTCTAACCAAAGTGTTGGTTCATTGAAATTATTTATAAATTTAACCTTGTTTGACCTCCATTAAAATTATAATTCATTTTTTCAATATTCTTATAAATTACACATTTTTCAATAAAATAATATTACACATAAATTCAATTTTTTAACCGTACATTCTTTAAAAAAATATTATTCCAAACATTAAAATGACAAATAATGGGGGCTAAACGGGCTTAGAATTATGGGAAGATTTCATAATTAACATGTTAGGTTTCCCCAATTTCAAGGTTTAAAATCTCAAATCTCATATTTTCTTTTAAATTTTATTAATTAATTAATTAAATATATTAAGGTCGCAATTCCATATAATTTGATCACAAATTTCATATAATTGGTCACAAATCACAATTTTTATGTCACAAATTATTTTAGGTCACAATTCAAAAATTTTATTGGTAACAATTTGTTCATCGGTCACAATTTTATAAAACTTATACGTCATAATTTATTCATCAGCCACAAATCACACATTTTTTATATAACATAATTTTAACGTCACAATTCAAAATTTTTATAGATCACAATTTTTATCACAATTTATATTTTTCATTGATCAAATATTGTCTATCGGTCACAGATTAATCAATTTAATGATCACAAACAACCAAATAATCTGTGACCACCATCAACACTTGTGACTACAACCTCACCACTGCTACCAACAACATGTCAATCGAAATCCCGTCGTCGGAACCACCACCACCACCATCTCCCGATAGCAAACCATCATCTAAAATATCAACATCACCACGACCACCACTACCCACCCACAACCACTGCACCACTACCACTAAAACCACAGAACCTCCACCACCACCAATCCCATTCTACAATCTAAAAAACAACCCTACCATCATCGCTATTGCCACCACCATCTCCATCACAACTACCATCTCCTCTATCTTCATCTCAACTACGCAGCAACCACCAACCCTTTAAGAAAATTCCTAAACCGCCACTGCCACCGCCACCGCCACCACCACCATGACCACCACAACAACCACAATGCCGCACCACGACCACCACCAACTTGCCGCCGCCAACACCCTCCAAAATCAGCACAACCAACAACTGCAAACACAAAAAAAACTAGAGATAAAATGGACGCTTATACTATAGATCCGCAACGTCATGCCCACATCGCACCACTACTACACACCACCACCACAACCATTTACACAGCCACACGTCGCGGCAGAAATAAAATGGAGAAGGGGAGGAGGGAGATGAGAGAGAGAAAGAGTAGCAACAACAAGGGTGCGTGAACGTCGCGAAGCCACGCGAGGCACCGTTGCCAATCGCGTGGCCAGAGCAGGCTTTATTTTATCTCTTGATGTCGAACAGGGGGGCGGGGAGGAGAGAGAGCGAGCGAGAGAGAGAGAGAGAGAGAGAGAGAGAGAGAGAGAAGGAAAATATGGGTAATGATTTGAGATTTTTAGGGTTTGGGTAGCATTAAAGATTTGAATTAATATCTGATTTTTGTATAAATAAAGATTATATCTTATTTTTGAAATTTAATTTTTGATTTTGTGTAATTTCCACTAGAATTATGCCATTGGAAAAAAAAAATCCAAATAAGGGAACAATACATATCTCAGCCTTTTACTTTATACCATTTCAAAAATATAAAAACAAATTTCAACTTTCAAAAATTAGGTTTTTAAAATTTTAATTTATGAAATAATAAATTATTAAATCAATTAATTATTACATATTTAATTCTAATATAACATAATTACCCCACCCCCATCTCACCTCCACCACCTCTATCGCTCCGACAACTATTCTAACTATCGTTCCGGTTAAAACTCTTCTCCGGCGACTGTACCGGTGATCGTTCTGATTCCGACGACTATTCCGATGACCGTTCAGTCGTCACTTTATTCCGACGACTGCTCCGATTCCGACAAGTGTTCCAACTCCGACGAATATATTAAGGTCACAGATCTATGCAATTTGGTCATAAATTCAAAAAAATTTAAGTCACGATTCAAAATTTTCATAGGTTACAATTTGTTCATTTTGTTCATCGGTCACGAATCACAAAATTCACAAGTCACACTACTTATTTTATAGTCACAAACATCACATTAATTAAACATAAATTATATTTATGTCACAATTTATCAAATTATTGGTCACAAATTAATAATATTTAGGTCACTAAGCATGTATTGGTCACAATTTATCTAATGCATTAGTCACATATTGTTTATTGATCACAAATCAACCAAATTATTGGTCAAAAACAATCTAATCATTTGTGACCACCACTTCGCCACTGCCTCCACCAACGGCACCACCATAGTCACCACCCAATAGCAACATCAACATCTCAAACAAATCAAACCCCACACCCTCCCACCACCACTATCACCACCCCCAAAAATCACATCCACCACAAAAAACCACCACTTCACCATTACCGCAAAGGTAGCGACGACGATGTCACCAACACCAATACAACCATTTCAACTCACCACTCCTAACAACACGGATCCGCCAAAAACGCCGCCAGATCCGCCATAGCCCACAACAAAATCGCCACTAGATCTGCCATAGCTCACCACAGCAACCACTGACAAACATCAGCCATACAACCACCATATCCATCCAATAAATCAAACTCGAAACTAAAAAATAAAAAAATAGATCAACGAGGCTTTACCAGCGCCAGTGGCCTGTGAGGAAGAGGGGAGAAGACAGAGACGAGAGAGAGATGAGGGGAAGAAGAGTCGACGTTGTGGCGTCATGGCGATGACGACGGCATTGAGAGACTGGAGAAGAGATGAGGCGGCTACTGCGAGTGGTGTGAGAGAGAGAAAGAGGAGGGGAAGAATTGGTTCAAATGATTTAGAGTTTTGCTGGGTCAAATGATTTTATTGTATATGGATATAAAAATAAAAATAAAAAATGTTTTAAAATTCTTAATTAAAACCTGATTTTTGAAATGTTAAACTTGTGGTATGATATGTGAAATTGGAAATCTAATCTTAGACCTAGGTGTAATTTCCTCTTTTTTTAAACCTATTTAACAAGATGGGGTGCCAAATTGGGCCTCTGTCCATTCTGCTCGTATTAAAAAAGAACTCAAACAGTCACCAGATGGGCCCAAGGAATGAGAAGCCCAATAAAGCAGGTCCAACTCCCCCAAGATATAAAATGTACGGGCAAAGCTCACTTATAAGTTTTCTTGAATTAGGGTTTTACGCTAACTTGGCGGCTCCTCTTCCTCTCCTCCAATCCCTCAAACACTAGGCTAGAATTTTGTTCACTTCAACCTGCAATCATGGGGTATGTCCACTGAATTTTGTACTATAACAATATATATAATTATGAAAAAAATATGGATTTTATTGTAAAGATTTTCAGTTGCTTTAGATTGTATTCTGGTTTAATTGGCTGTCGGCTATGAATAATATTTTTAATGTTTCTTGGTGCTTTATTCAATCGCGGTGCAACAATGGCATCTAGAATGCTGAGCGCTTTGATTGTATATATTGTTATATGGAAGAATATCAGAAATAGTTCATTGAAAGGTCTAAGAACAAATCAACCATAGATTTGTATAGTGTTAACATGTTATGGTACAGTTGTTTGCTGTAATTGGAATGCAGATATGGGCAATTGGTAACATAAATTCCGGTTGATGGTTATAGTTCTTCAAATGACCTAAATATGTATACTATATATCCTTCTCAAATCTTAGAGGAGCTTAACGAGAAAGAAACTAAATGCTTTGAACCTCAATGAAAAATGGATTAATGGATTTCCGTAATAATGATTATGTTGGAACTGTATGCATTTTGGCACCGGCCATCCAAAGAGCTATGTTTATAGATATTATTTATTCCCTTCTTGGGAAATATACGAATCCTGCAACAGTTCCTTAGCTAAGGGAACATGAAACATTTTTTAAGGGTAATTTAGTTAGCAATCCATGTGGTTACTTCCCTGGTAATTCAGTAAATCTATCCGTTTTGTGCCTCCTCAAGTAACCAATGCTGTACCTAAGCTCGTTCTTCTCTGGGTTAATAAACTAAGATATTATCATACAGGAAGACCCGTGGTATGGGAGCTGGTCGCAAGCTGAAGTCCCACCGCAGAAGACAAAGGTGGGCTGACAAGGCATATAAGAAATCCCATCTTGGCAATGAATGGAAGAAACCTTTTGCTGGGTCATCGCATGCAAAAGGCATTGTCCTTGAGAAAATGTTAGAATAAACCTTTGTTTTATTTGTTTTCATCACCGTCTTTCTTGATTTCTTCATGTATGGAACCAATCTTTTTACGACTTACATATCTCTTCTCATTGACAGAGGCATTGAAGCTAAACAACCAAACTCTGCTATTCGTAAATGTGCTAGGGTTCAACTCATTAAGAATGGCAAGAAGATTGCTGCTTTTGTCCCCAATGATGGTTGTTTAAACTACATCGAAGAAAATGTGAGTGATCATTAATTATATTGCTTGTGATTGTTGTTTGCTGTTTTACATTGTGATCATTACCTTTTGCTACAGGATGAGGTTTTGATTGCTGGGTTTGGACGTAAGGGACATGCTGTTGGAGATATTCCTGGTGTTAGATTCAAGGTGGTGAAGGTATCTGGTGTTTCTCTCCTGGCCCTGTTCAAGGAGAAAAAAGAGAAGCCAAGGTCTTAGTTCGCTGGTGAAATTAGTTCATCTAGAAATTTTGATATTTCTTAAGCATGAAGGACACCTGATATTTAGTTCGCTTGATTTTATTTCCTATTTTCTTTAACTTACTGTATCAGAATTTGTGCTGCTGTATTTGATATTTAGATAATCTCTCTCTCTCTCTCTCTCTCTCTCACTGTGTGCGTGCGCGCTCGCATCGACATAAGGATCTAAGTACTTTGAATAGGGCTAGATTGGCATCAGATGATTTTGTCAAGGGATCTGCTATTGTAATAGCACGAGGATGAGTTCACTTGTATCCAGCAATTTGCATAGGTTGGGTCTCATATCATTGTGAAATAGCAAACTCTTAATTGACATCTCTCTTGTGGCCATTTTGCAGTTAGAACATTAGCATGCAATTTTTTGATTGATATTGAATTAATATTTTCAGTTTTGGGAGGGCTCACATTTTGAAGATTTCATGTCATTGAACAAACAATTCAATTAATTTGGCCAAATTAATTGCAATCCTGTAACTTAGGTATGGCTTTTCGGACATGAATACATGATCGATCGCCTTTCTAAATGTGGACAAGAAACAATGCTGGCTTATTGACCCAGCTCGGTCGAGCTCACCTGGGCTAGTCGCGGAGGATAGGTACAGCTATTTCTCCTAGACCCCAGCTGATATTTTGTCCCAAGATAAAAGGCTATCTTTGCCAATTTTTTCGAACTTTCAGACGCTGATTTATTAGAAAAGTTGCAGCTTCTCCAATCTCTAAAAATTTCAGCTTCCCTCTTTTCTAATTTTATTATTACGTAGATTTATTTTCGTTAAAATTTTCTATTTCTTGTTCAAGTTTGTAGAATTTCTCTCACTTCATTTGCCGTCAAAAATAAGTTTGTTGATTCAGTTTGTTATAATATCAGTACATATTGCTAACTAATCTCAAGGTATTCCAAGTTAACTTATCTTAGTTTCCATTAATTAAGGGTCTGTTTGGGCCGGATTAAAATCTGATTTTAATTTAAGTCAAAGTCAAACAATCATATCTTTTATGGGTCCCACATCTTTTCAACCACACATTTCAAAAACCTCTATTACTATCCACTTAAAAATTGATTTTAATTTACACCAAACACACTCCAAATATTTTTTGTGTTTTTTTTTTTGGGTGTTCTGAAAGTTGGGTTAGTTTAAACGTGTTATTTCTAATGATTTAGTTCTGCATTTTACGCTAAAAAATTATACTTGTTACTACTCTGATTCAAATTGGATACTGGATAGTGCAAAAAGAATTATTTTATGATTCAGTTTATCTTGTTTATCCAGCTAACTTTAGCACGGGGTACTCAAATTTGATTTTTAATGTATCTTGGTTATTAAGGGCTTGTTTGGCAAGGTTAATATTTTTGCTTTCTATTGAATAGCTTCATGATAAAAGTTATCTTAGACCAAACTTACTCAAAAACTCGTGAGAAAGGTATCTTACTCTAAAAATTCTTCTAAATAGAAGAACATTTCTTGACAATTATTCAAAGTTCAAACATGTCCGAAAGCAATTTCTTAGTCTGCCAATAAGACGAAGTTGCACTCAATACAAGTCTTATAATAGAGATTTATTAACATTAGCATGGAACAAATGTTTGATTTACACGTACGAAAAACTTCTCCTTTAGCAGCTAGTTTCTATAATCAAATCTATGCATGAGCAGAAGTCACAGCATTATATTCTCTCTCTCTCTCTGTCCATGGAGCAAAATTCCACCCGCCGAACTTCCGTTAGTTGTGTACTTTTGTACCTCGAGATCCTGCACGCCGATGACCACCATAAGTTGACTTTCTTCTGAGGAGAAGGCGAGGGAAGATTTTACTTCTTAAAATTCAGTACTGGCGAGTCATGAGAGATATCAAGACATCCGTCATTACAGAGAATTCTTGACAGCAAAGGGGGCCTTGCCACTGACAGACTCGGAGGTTATTGCAGAAGAAGTTTTTGAAGCACAATCTGATATTTCACTAATAATTTCATCCATTTGGCCGTAGATACTTGAATTTTCATCCATTTTGTATTCGCATACCCCGTAAACTTGATCTCCAATATGACCATTTTCTTTTCTGCCCACTCTGTAAATTGGATGGGATTTCTTAGCATGCCTTGGAATTGTTCAATTCTGTCGTTCATTTCAATGAAATAAACAATATAAATTCCTTGTTTACAATCCATCTTTCCAAGCTAATTCATACTGCAGTATTTCTGTCAATTACAACTGCACTTTCCATTACATAAATGATAAATCAGACACCATATTCACAGCATTACAATCCAATTACACACTGAATCTTTGTCCTATTGAACAACATATAATCTTCCTGGTTGGTTGAGCAGATCTGGAACCGGAACACCATCTGCAGCAGTCTTCACAGCCAATAGATCTACAGTTGCAGCTGAGAAGAAGCCCCCAGCAGCACAAGCTGTAGAGTTATCATCTATAGATCCATCACAGGACGTCCAGCAGCCTGCAGGAACCTAACACAGTTCTCATCCGTGCTTGCCCTGGAACCTGTTTCTATATGGCAATATTTTACATCCACGGGAGAAGTAGAAAATTTTCCCGAAGTATATGATTTTTCCTCGCCGGGTGTAGGAGTGGTTTTCTGAATATCAGGATTTGTGTTTGCCAAAGCAGTTGGAAGCTTTCTAAGCTTTGGTTTTATGTTGGAGTTCCTGTTTGAACTGCACATAGCACCCCCTTTCTCAGGTAGCGTAGTAGGAATTTCAGATTGAGACTGCATAGTAGGAGTGTGAACTGACGACTTCACCTACATGACAGAATAACTTGGGTTGATTTATCTTTCACTCATAAAAACAGAGTCAGTAATAATTTATGAACCTCAACTACAAAGCATGGCAACACGAAAATTATTTAAATACGTCTTGATTTCTGTGAAGGATATCACACATAACTAGCCACTAGAATTATTCAACTAATGTTCATCGACTAAAAACTTGTCACTCAATTAGTCCAAAACTTGAAATCAAAAGCAAGTATTAAAAAAGAAGCAAACTAACCCCATCGAAGAACCCTATCTTTGGGGATGGCATTCGTAGTCCAGACACCTTAGGAGGAGGCTGACTAGAAAGTGTACCAGCTTGTGTTGAGGAATTCCTTGTAATTCCAGGTGAAGCTGTTCCCCGACTTTTATGTCCATCGGCAATTCTATCAATATTCTGATTCGTCAAATCCAAAGAAACTATATCACCATCAACAGATCGGCAAGAACTGGTATCAAGACTGTTCCTTGAGTTGTTGGACCTTTGGTTGATTGTAGAAGAAGATGATGATGATGATGCAGAAGACAGTTCACCAATAGAACTAGTTGGTGACACATTTGAGGCCATAGTGGACACCAGATAAGCTGACAGGGTAGATGATGAAGGATTATTCTTCAGTTTAGCTTTTGACAGGGTTTTGGGTATGGAACCTGAAGAAGCTGAATTAAGAGTGCTGCTTTTGATGGGATTTCTTCTTGCTATCATTAATGAAGATTTAGCAGTGGTTTCAGATAACACAGTACTGTTGCTCGAAGTGGAACTTGTAGACTGTTTCTTGCTTGTAGTTGAAGAACCCGAAGAAGAGGACTTGGAAGACAATGCAGGCTTTGACAATACCTTCCTTGTACCACTTAAGATAGGTACCTTTGATGCCCGAGTCCCTTCAGTGGCAACTGTCAGTTTCAAGGTAAGAATGTTACAGATGGAAATAAACTGTTGATCATCTACTGAACAAATCAATATGTCAGAATTCCGTTACCAGGACTGAGATTTGTGCCATCATTTTCAGTTTTGACACCACTACTCGAAGAAGAGCTCTTTGCTGCTACCGTCGAAGTTGGAATGGCCCTATTGATTGCCTTGCGTGGTTTGGGAAGTGATGAACTTGACCGCCCAATCTTAACAGTAGACTTCATCAAACAAAATTAGGGCTCGTGTCAGTCATTAATCATTATAACACCAGTTTCATAGGAGAAATTCTGATATTTAGCCCCAGTTAGTCCCCCATTCTTTCGTAACTTTTTGTTTTTTTTTTTTCATTTTCAACCACACATTCATATAATAAAATATTTTCCATGTAAACCCAAAACTTTTCACTATTTTTTAACCACACATTATCCAAAAATTCACCATTCAAAACAATATTTTTCCAAAAACAGGGGCTTATTAATAAGCAGAAGATGGATGTGAGTTTTGAGTCATGTTCTCCATATAAGTTGGTAATAGACAACAAATACCAGATGCAACAAGAAAAGAGACAAGCCAAATAAATCATGCCTGTATCACTTGATAATGCCCAGAATCCTGCTCAACTGCTTTCTCTGATCCTTGCAGCCCAATATTTTGCTTTGGTTGACATTTTGGCATCCTGATTGCTTGCATGCCAATACGTTTCTTTACAGCAGGTTTTGGATTTAGCTGAATGTTAACATTTCAATCTCCACTCATTACAGTAATCAGCAAAGTAATGATGATCAACAGGTGTGTACCACTTACTCAAACATACCTGATTCTCAGAAGCCAAGTCATCCTTCCTCAGACCTACAAATTATTACGGTATTGATTCGAGAAAATATAGTCGCAGATGATACACAGAGGACACAATATACTGGTTTCCAACTAATGAACAAACAAAGCAAGTAAAAAAGATTCCATGTACAGATTAGAAATTAAGCTCCAGCAAAATCCTCGAGTTCACAGAAACAAAATATAAATAGGATCTCTCCACTGTCAATATTACCCTAGTGCAAGTTTTTGTAGATCCAGATGCTTATACAGAGTCATAGATGATCTTGAATAATTTAACCTTAGTTCACCAAGAACATTTTTCTAAAATGGCTTCTTTCTCCTTTCTTTTCATTTTTTCAAAAATTGGAAAAAAAAAAAATTTAAAGTAGTTCGAATGCGCAATTGTGAATGTATGTTATCATGCCAAAAGTAATTCACTTGAGCAGAGTTTAATATGAATGTGAGACATGTATGGTGAACTTTCTTAACTTCCACTTGTCAAAATTAGGTTCACTCAATCTCTATATCTAAAACTAAAAGCACTGTGGTTGAATCAGCATGTGAAGTTATGAAACTGGTATCCTCCAGTACAAATGTGATTTTGGATATGCTGTGAAATGAAAATAATGTAAAACGTGTTATGAAACTATAATTTCAGTGGCACTGATATGTCACAGGGAAAATAGCAAAGGATTACTGGTGCTTTGTTCAGGGACGGGAGTCAGCTTATGAAAGACTCCTCAATCCATCCTGTGAGAAAGAGGCATTCCAATGGGAGGTACCAATGCTTTGGGTTGTTGCTTTCTATTCTATTTATCTAGTACTGAGAAGGAGTAGGAGCAAATTTCAGTATCTAAGTCACGGAATTGTGATCACAACCTGAAATGGATATTCAAACTGCTAAGGAAATTGGCCTACCTCATAATATGATTTTATTATATGCATCTCACTAAAGAAAGAGGGCACTCCAGAATAGGTTTTCGTGTTCTGGAAGTGGATTGTAAAGATATGGAGAATGATACAATGTTGCTAAGGTTACAACACTAATGTGGACATCAGAAATTGGTGAGTAAGATTGCTTCTCTATAAACTGGACATATCATCTGGTAAATTGTAACAATTTGCAATGGAAATAAGAGCCATGATGCACCAATAAGAAACCAGTTGTCAAGTTCAGTTCACCATCAACAAATTCAGTAGCCTAATTGCGCCTAATATTCTGCAAAGTGTAGTAGCATCTTCGTCTTACACCAGGAAAAGAAGTGGTCACTCACATGAAATTGCTTGGTTATCTATCACCACAGCATTACCGCTGGAATTTGTCATGGTGAATGCTCTTCTGCTAGAT
This sequence comes from Fraxinus excelsior, assembly GCA_019097785.1. Lineage (NCBI taxonomy): Eukaryota > Viridiplantae > Streptophyta > Magnoliopsida > Lamiales > Oleaceae > Fraxinus > Fraxinus excelsior. Next base: position 5,958,783 of record CM032643.1, on the reverse strand, counting down.
CTTTGGATTGAAGCTCTTATGTCCGCAAACAAGTCATCCTCAAGACTTTCAAGGGTCAAGCTATCGCTTTCTATCGTGGAGATCGACTCAGTTGACTTTCTTAAATCTTCTTCAATTCCAGGTAATAAATGTTTTCCGGCCTTTCCAGCTCCTTTAAGCATACCGGACAATTCTTCCGGGTCCAGAACACCTAAAGAAATTGAAGAGATTTGCATATTAGATACAAAAAGGATTTTTCTACCAGTGAAGGATGCACGATCTATCGAATGGACTGCCATGTTAATCTTCAATTTACAAAGAGTACCTGAACTAGTGAAGAAAGCACTATCCCAGGCTAAACTTTTACGTAGGTTACATCTTCCATTTCTTTGGCTGCTTTCCGGTTCAGTACACTCACACAGGTCAGGTAATTGGTCATTGCCATCACCGTTCATAGTGATAAACGCTTCTGTTTGTGCACCAATAGCTTCTGACAACTGAAGAGTCGTGGCCTCTGTCTGGTTTTCTGATTTACAATTCAAGCTAACAGTATCTGAGCAGATCAACAAATATACGAAAAATAATCACCTTACACCAAATTAAAATAAGATACTTGTATGTGAGCCCAAATTTCAAGAACCTGAAAATTGACAGTCTAGATCGATGAGACTGAGAGCATTCGTTTGTTGATCGACATCATCAAGCTCCTCCATTTCCCGACAAATAGAAAAATCAAAATTCGATCTTTGAGTAATTAATCTCAGATTTTCGAACTGCAGTTGCGAGTGTGGGGGAGGGGGAGAGACGGATCAAAGTGTGATGAGAAAAGGAAAGATAATGAGAGCGCAAAGCGGAATTTTTTGAACTGTCCAAGAGGCGGTTTTTCTTAAAAATAATAATAATAATAATAAAATTGAATTCAATAATTATGCCTGATCTAGTTATTTCTAAAAATTCATTTTTTCTCTCTTTTTTGCAATCACGCATTTTTTAATAAAATGAGATTATACGTAAATTCAAAATCTTTCCTTAGTTTTCAGCCACACATTTTATATCAATTTATTATTCTAAAATACATTTTAAAAAAAGGGCTCAAACGGGTTAATATTTAGGGTAATATACGCACCACATTTTAATTATAATGAATATTTCTAAACTTTTCTTATTTTTATACTTATGTTCTCATTTCTTTTTATCATTAACCTTCTATTAATTTTTATATCTTGTCTACGAAGACGATTTTCGTCCAAAATATTTGTTATGAATGCTAAAAAAACATATTTATCTTTCATATTTTTAAATAATTGAAATAAATAATTAATATAAAAATTAAACAAAATATTTTCTCATCTTTTCAGTGCACGTTAGTAGAATATTTGAATGAAAATTAAAGACAAAATATGTGTAATTAATTGAAGATTAAGAATAAAAATGTGACTAGAAAAAAGTTGAAATTTTTTCTTGTAATTAAAATGTGTTGTAGATATAAAAAAAAATTGTTGTGTGAATATAATTACCTTTATATTTATATTTTTTGAAAATAAGTGGCAGTGTTTATTAATCTCACTTGAATTGAGTGATTGGTTGGTAGAGTACTGATAAAAGAAAATAGAGGAAGAAATAAAGCCATTGTTTTGGCAACTATTTATATATTTTTAATATAATTGATCTAATTATTTTATCACCATATTTTGTGGATTTGCAGTATTTATCCATTTATTCGTTGCTTATATAGCCCCTGTTTGTCTACCATTTTTACGAACTCTGTTTTCTACGGTAAACAATCTCATCCACATATTCACTCAATAAAATATTTCACACACAAATTAATAAAGTTACTTTAAATTCCAACCACACATTCTCCAAAAAATACTATTCATTACTCCATTTCTCTACCAATAATGGTAGACAAACATGCTCTTATATTTGTTTATAATTTAAATAGACTATAAACAACTCCTAAACACAGACAAGACCCAAAAGTCAATGCATTTTTGTATAAAATAGATTCTAATAATACGTACGAAGCATATTTGCGTATTATAACAATAAAAGTTATTCGAACAGAAGTAGCAATGAAAGTTAAATTTGGTGATAAGTGTATTTTTGCACACTCATTTAATACTTAAATATACTTTTATTGATGAAAGTAGTGGATCTCAACTCATAATTGGATAATGTTGGCTTTTGTAGGTCATAATCCCCAAATGAAGGACCTGGGTGCACGGAGGACATAATTGGAAGAAAAGTCAAAACTTGAGGACCATGTGCAAATTTATAAAGGACTTGTGTGTAAAAAGAAAAAAATAAAAATGTTGAAACCATTGTCTTGGCAGAGAAGTGGCGCTAGGCCTCACTTTTAAAACTTGGGGGACTTTTTTGTTACTTTCAAAAAATCTGGGAGCTTGGATGCAATTTCAGAATAGCGTTTAAGAATTAAAAAATGGGGCAGCCACTGTTTTGACTTTTGAGGGGACTTGACTTCTTCCTTTTCGTTTTTGAGTAGTGCTATTTGTACAAAAAATTTTACAACTTTCTTAACAGGCGCTCCCCCAATAGGGAGTCGTCACTTGGCCATTTTTTGTCAAAAAGGTTGTACAAAATTATGTACAAATAGAATAATTTTTCTTTCTTTTCCTTTTCCTTTTTTTTTTTTTTTGAGGATAAAATCTAGAACACAAAAAGATTCAATCAAGTGAAGAAGTTTTGGAGAAAATCAAGAACAAAGGTTTTATCATCTTCAAAAATGAACCAAAGAGGATTTTATTCGTTCTCTTGTATTTAATCCACTTTTCTCCAATTTGTAATGAATATTCTCATTTGTTATCATGTATATAATATGAGCTAATTTCTTGTGTTGAGATTTATGATAGTAGTGTAACTTAACTTTAATTAATTTCACTATTTGTTTTTTAATGTTAAAATGATTATTTTTATGTGTATATACTATTGCATTTCATTCATTTCATTTATGTGACCAATTAATGATTATATTTAGTGGTTTGTACATCGTTCAAGAGAAGATTATGCATTTTAGACTAAATAGTGGAAACTTTAGATTCTTGTAGGGGGTTATACCTCTAGCCCCTAAGTGACCCATTGAATTATTTTCACAAAAATTTAATGTGGTTATTTTATTTTAATTGACGTAGAAATATAGTAGATTAAGGACGTGTTTCCATATTATTTTGGAAGAATGTATTATGGAATAATAGATTGATGGAGAATGTGTGGTTGAGAAATAAGGAAAAGTTATTGATGTGATGGAAAATATTATTTTATTGAATAATGTGTGGTTGAAAATGAGTAGAATAATTAGAATGAAAATTTTAATGTGGCTCAAACATGGGTTAAACCAATTAATTAGGATTAATTTCGCTCGAGAGATGTAATTAACTATGCCCCAGTTTGTCCCCCCATTAATAAATAGAATATATTTTTCTCTCTTTTTTTAATCACACATTTTTTAATAAAATAATATTATAGATAAACAAAAAAAAAATCTTCTTTTTCAACCATAGTCCATTGTCCACACATTCTCAAAAAAATAATATTCTAAAAATTATACCATAAAATAATGGGGACCAAACAGGGGCTAAAATTGAAAAGTCGGGCCTAGCAACGTAAATGAATAATTTGTTAATTGGCTCGTGGAGAAATTAATTAAGCAACGGTTAAGCGAAATCATAAATCTCAATCAAAGTGTTTTTACTTTCTTATTTTGAAAAGTTTTAGTTTATTTCTCAAAATCAAATTTTATTGTGTGTTTGTTTTTATAGTTAAAATTAAATTAATTAGAGTTGTGTAATCGAAAGTGAACATTCTCGAGGGACTGACAACTATGATTCAAAAAGTCAACTTTATTACTTGAAAGCGACTTGTGCACTTGCCGTTGCACTTTCATAGCGAACACTTGGCAACTGGCGTAAGATACACTTCAAAAACACTATTCAAGATGGTTTGTACCAACACAACATTGGCATAAGATTGTGATCCGTTGAAGTTCGAGACTCTTAACATGCTCTTTAAGAATTAAAATTGGGGGTCATCTTTGGTCAGTAATGTATCAAACGTTAGTGAGTTGGTCTCATCCTCTATGATAAACAATAAAGACAACGACAAATTATTTTTAAGCCGAGTCTTCCCTCTGTATCAAAAGAAAAACTATTTGAGCTCGATGCCCTCCAAGCTACAAGGTTGAAGATGAATTTACTTATGTAAAATGCTAACTCAAAGCGTGAAAGCTTGGCAACTTGTTGACCTTTAAAGGACAGAAATTTCTATTCCGTCTCAGCTGTTGGATCTTGTTTTTTTGAAAAACTAAAGCCAACAAGTTTGGATTAGAGAGGAGTACAGAGATTGGTTAAAACCAACAAAAAAAAGTGTTTGGCGTGATTTTCATGTGCTGAAACTTTTTTAGCTTTGGAATTTATTTGCCCCAATACGCAGGATACTGAAATAGGCACAATGATATTTCATATGCTTGTAACTATGATAATTAGTGGATCAGGGGCGGAGCCAGCGGTTTGAAGTTGGGGGTCCCAGAATTGAAGATGTAGAGATGAAGGGGTGGGGGGCCATGGGGGTGCTGCCCCCGGTTTTTTTTATTTTATTTTTTGATACCTTATTAACAAAAAAAAACATATAAAAGAAAGTACTAATATTTAACTTAGCAAAATCATATCTTATTACGAGTGTTCTTTTCGAGTTTTCATACTTTGAATAAGGAAACGAAAAATGAAATTGGTAGGGTTTAAGATTTTTAGAGAACAGAATGGTAATGATCCCTAAAAAAGGGTGGACTGCATTTTTGACGGCCTCCACCTGCACTGTCCTGAGCTTTGGTGAATGAGGTAAATCGCAAGTTATGCCTCCAAGGGTATAAAGTGGCATACTTTGCACTTACCCAATGGCCTGATCCATATTTTAGGATTCGAAGGGTCCTCTTGGAACAGTAGAGGAAGCTTCAGGAAATGATGGTGAAGAAGAGAGATCAGACCTCAGCTGATTACACATTGGAACAGTAAGTCGTTTGGCTTTTGATGCTACTATGTATATACTGCAGGGTGCTCCTTCCTTTGTCGAGCATAGAGGCAAATAACAATCTCAAACAAATTATACATCAGATTTGTTTTATGCATGACATCATCAGATAATGCAAGTTTGGAAAGAACCTACAACACAGTACGCATCATATAGTAATGAAAATTCTGGGAAGAACCAAATTTTCGTATTCGATATGGGACAGTACATAGCTGTTCGATCAGTTTATAAGATTTACACCACGCATTGGAGACTGATCGACTCCTTTTGCAAGATTCATAGTTAGAATATATCACATTTTATCATAAAGCTGTTTATCTCCAGAGACAGCTCCTTCTCTGGACACGTTGATGTTAATGCTCTCATAGTTTGTGTTAATTGCCATTGCTGTCCATTTCTGTCATTTGCTTCACTTGTATTTCTTCTTCTTCAATCTCTAGGGACTTGTAATCTTTCTTCTTACCCCAAATAACAAGATAAAGGCCCATAACTATTACAATGGCTCCAACAACCCTGTACAAAAGTGACACCAGTTTCATGTCTTTAAGGATTTGTGCACCCTCACATCATGTTGACACACAAAAGTAGACAAATACTGAACAGATGGTAGCATTTTTTCTTCTTTAATACTGTGCACTTCTCTCGAGTTTAACATACCAAACATGCTATAAGCGTATAGATAAGGTTCTAGGGAGAGGTTAATACTCACCTTCCTAAAAACATTTGCTCGGCAAAAATGAAGGAGCTTAATACAGCAACGATAATCATGTTCAATGGGCTGAATGCAGTTACAAAAACTGGGCCCCTCTCTTTCATTACCATTCCTTGGACGTAATAAGTAATCCCTGAACAAAATATGCCCTGAAATATTTGGTTTTGAGCTATTCTGGGTTAAAAATGTTTCCTTTCAATTATCGGAAAGTAGATTTATGCCCTTGTGGAAAGAAATTTAATGATCTTGGAAAAATGTAGTCATTGTAAAGCTAATGGTCTAAGCAAGGACAATTTGGTTGCACTGAACCCGTATACTTGGTACGTTAGACTGGCATGATTAGTAAGTTCTCTGTCAAGTCTTGTCTAGTTCAATGTATCAAACATGTCATTATAGATTGCCATTTATTAAAAACATGTCACAATCAAGATAATTTTTTTTATATCTAACAAGTTGGTCGTGTTCAAAGTATTGTCATCAGTGTCCAAATTATTAATTAGAAGTAAATTCTTTCAATATGTTGCTCTTACAGTATAGGCAACTGCAAGAAATTTGGTGTCCCAGTTTATAGATCAGACCACAGCTTTCCCCCTCTCCATTACCAGTGCCACTATCCCTCCCTGGGCTGTTCCCAACAGGCATATCCAACCTGAGAGAGAGAGCTCAGCAGGATATGTTCTTAATGTGATAGCCTGGAAATACACAGAACAGGTAACAGTAAGCACGAACCTAAACGACGTGTTTGATAGGTTGGACTAGATGATACTGTTGGATAATAATAATAGTAAAGTGCAGAAAAAACTTATCAATAGATCGAGTTTCGTGACAGCACGATGTCCTAAAGCGAAATTGTCCGTCGATAACTGTTGCGACCTCCGTGGACAATCACCTCCAAGATACAACAATCAAATAAACCAATTGTGCAGCAATCACAAAATGTTTTCAGAACTCTCAAGTATACTCCAGAAAATATGAAAAGACAATTTGAGTATAATATTTTACTGTATATATGAAGAGACAATTTCGTTTTTATTGTAGTAGTTTTCTAAAGTCCAGAAGTGAGTTTATATAGCCAGAAAATAGAGGTAACTGCATACCCCATGATCCAGTATTTAATTACAGTTTTAATGGCCAATGGTAATGGGTTGTAAATGCTGGACAGTTAAAATAATTATGTTTTACTGGCTAGTTGACCCACTAAACAATTTCGAAAATAATTAAAAATAATAATTATTTTATTAGAATCAAAGACTTTTTAATATAGTGCGTGAGGCGTGGCTCGAACCGCTGACCTCCCACACAAATTTCACATTTTTTACCAGTTGTGCACTTTATCTTAATTAATTATTTCTTTCACATATTATATTTATTGTATAAATATATAACAATTCCCCACATGAAAGAAATAAGATAGATAAAAATAATATTCTGGAGTACGGTAGAAATCACGCAGGCTTAGGTGTCTATCGACTTGAACCTTAGCTTTGTATATTCTATCGAGCTTGCTAACTGTAGAGTGAACTATGTCTTGAACTCCACAATTATGATTTGCAAACTGAGACAATAAAACACACACATGATTTCTAAAACAATCATCGAGTTCTCGCGGTTGTGTTCATTTCGGCCGTGAACTTTCCCGATTTCTTTGAGTGCTCTAGAGAATTAGCATCAATTCTCATAGGAAGCGGCCCCACTTCCACACTCAAATAGGTGCTTCTATCAAGGATGCACTGTATTTAAACACCCCACTGAATATAAGTTATAGAAAGCATTAAGAGCATTTTCTCATCCTCTAATCAATACAGTTGGTACTACTCATCATAGGGAGGGGTTTGAAATAAATTCAATGTAGTACCTCCACAAATCACTCCAATAACTTTGTTATCACATTGAACCTTATCCATGGGATCTCCAATCGCAAGGTTGAGTTTCCATTATAGGTGATCTAATTTGTAATAGGCTTTAGCCCCATTCCCCTCGATGTTTTCTGAACTAGCTCTCTAGCTAATCCTTTGGTTAATGGGTCAGCAATATTATCACTTGACTTCACATAGTCAATAGCTATAACCCCATCCTTAAGCAGCTGACGCACAGTATTGTGCCTCCTACAAATATGTCTAGACTTTCCATTGTAGGATGAATTTTGAGCTCTTGAAATAGCTGCTTGACTGTCACAATGGACATAGACAGCTGGAAGTGGTTTGGACCACAAAGGAACATCCATAAGAAAATTTCTTAACCATTCAGCCTCTTCACCTGCCTTATCCAATGCTATGAACTCTGATTCCATAGTAGATCTCGCAATGCAGGTTTGCTTAGTAGATTTCCAAGATACAGCACCACCTGCTAATGTAAAAACATATCCACTTGTAGATTTAGTTTCATTGGTATCTGAAATCCAATTAGCATCACAATATCCCTCAAGTACAGCAGGATATTTAGTATAATGTATTCCCCAGTCTAAAGTGTATCTCAAATACCTCAAGACTCGAATGAGAGCATCCCAATGTTCATTATTAGGATTACTAGTATACCTGCTAAGTTTACCGACGGCATATGCTATATCAGGTCTGGTACAGTTCATGAGATACATGAGACTGCCAATCACTCTAGCATATTCTAAAGCAGAAACACTAGGACCTGAATGTTTTCTCAAATGATGACTTGCATCATAAGGTGTTTTAGCGGGAATACAATTATATTGTTTAAACTTCTTAAGCACTTTTTCTACATAATGTGATTGGGTTAAAGTAATTCCTTCGGAATGTGTTACTATTTTAATCCCTAGAATAACATCAGCAACACCCAAATCTTTCATTTCGAAGTGCTTTTTCAGAAACTGTTTAGTCTTATTAATCACATCTAAACTAGTTCCCATTATAAGCATATCATCCACATATAAGCAAATTATAACACCACTATCCCCCACAAATTTGCTATATATATACATTTATCTGCTTCATTTATCACATAACCATTAGATGTCAAAGTTGTATCAAATTTCTCATGCCATTGCTTAGGGGCTTGTTTAAGGCCATAAAGAGATTTTTTAAGTCTACACACTTTATCATCAAGGCCTTCTACCACAAATCCCTCAGGTTGATCCATATAAATCTCTTCTTCTAAATCTCCATATAAAAAGGCAGTCTTGACATCCATTTGATGTATAATAAGATTATACAATGAAGCAATTGCAACTAACATCCTAATAAAGGTAATTCTAGTAACAGGTGAATATGTATCAAAGAAGTCAACTCCTTCTTTTTGTTTATAGCCTTTAGCTACAAGTCTTGCTTTAAATTTATCAATTGAACCATCATGTTTCAATTTTTTCTTAAAAATCCATCTACACCCAATGGTTTTACATCCTCTAGGCAAGTCTACTAATTCCCAAGTGTTATTAGACATAATGGAATCATATTCACTATTTATAGCTTCCTTCCAAAATATAGAATCTGGTGAAGATATAGCTTCATCAAATGTAATATGATCATCCTCTACTAAGTATGTTAGAAAGTCAGGACCAAAAGAAGTAGCAGTCCTAGGTCTTTTGCTCCTCCTAACTTCAGCTTCTTCTAAATCGATAGGCTCTTCTCTAACTCTAGGAGGAACACTAAGAGAGCTACTTGGTCCTGCAGATTTTTCTTTAAAAGGAAATCTATTTTCAAAAAATTCTGCATCTCTAGTTTCAAAAATTGTGTTCTTTTCAATCAAAATATTTTTGAGTCAATTACTAAAAATCTGTAGGCATTACTATGAAAAGCATAACCTATGAACACACAATCAACAGTTTTTTGACCAAGTTTATTTCTCTTAGGTGCTGGAATAGATGCCTTAGCTAAACACCCCCACACTTTAAGATATTTATATGAAGGTATTCTACCTTTCCACAATTCATAAGGGGATTTATCATTTTTCTTACTAGGAATTCTGTTAAGAATATAACATGCAGTAAGAAGTGCTTCCCCCCACATGTTAAAATGTAATCCAGAAGAGTTTAGCATTGAAATAACCATATCCTTTAGAGTTCTATTTTTCCTTTCAGCTACACCATTAGATTGGGGAGAATATGGTAGAGTAGTCTCATGAATAATACCATTATCAACACAAAATTTATCAAGCTCATCTGAATATTCTCCTCCCCTATCAGATCTTAAAATCTTAATAGTTTTATCTAACTGATTTTCTACTTCAGTTTTATATGAAATAAATTTTGAATAACTTTCATCCTTACTCTTAAGAAGATAAATGTAACAATAACGAGAGTAATCGTCAATGAAAGTTAAAAAATATTTATTTCCACCACGAGTAACATATCCTTTTAAATCACATAAATCAGAATGTATTAAACTTAAAACTGAAGTAGTTCTATCAACATGTGGAAATGGTTTTCTAGCATACTTGGATTCAATACACGTTTCACATTTTGAATTTGGGAACTTATCAGTTTTAGGAATGTTTCCCAATCTCATTAATTTTTTAATAGAATTCATGTTCACGTGTCCAAGTCTAGCATGCCATAAATCATAAGAATCCAGCAAGTAAACAGAAGAAGTAGAAGCTTTATTATTGATCACAGAAACATTTAATTTAAATAGACCCTCATCTGCATACCATTTCCCAACAAAAGTACAACCCTTAGACATTACAACTGACCACTCTCAAATACAATTTTAAATTCCTTTTTGATCAAAATAGATCCAGACACTAGATTTTTCCTTATATTAGGTACATAAAGGACATCCTTCAAACTAAGAATATTTCCAGAAGTAAATCTAAGTGTCACAGTTCCTTTCCCCTCGATTTTGGAGGAGGAAGCATTCCCCATGAACAGACATTCTTCATCACTATTAGGAGTGAATGAAGAAAATGCACCTTTCGTGCAGCAAATGTGTTTGGTAGCTCCAGAATCTACCCACCAGTCTGTCATGTTGCTCACTAGATTAACTTCTGTCACCATAGCAGAAAAATTCCCATCTTCCACTATATGTGCCTGATGCTTCACAGTTTTTCCTTTTCTATTTCGGCAATCCTTTGCAAAGTGACCTGGTTTACCACAAACAAAACAATCACCAACAGTTTTATTTTTAAATTAAGGCTTAGACCGATTGTTCTTTCCTATGAATGGTTTCCCCTTGAATCTGCCTTTAAAATTCTGACTTTTGGTAAAATTTCCAACAGCTTTCTTACTATCAGAACCTCCTTCAATAAGATTGGCATTTGTACCCAAGTCTGGTCTCTCCCTACGTTCTGCCATTCTATTGTCCTCCTCAATCATAATTCTGATAATCAAATCCTCTAATGACATTTCTTTTATTTTATGCTTCAAACTGTTTTTATACTCTTTCCAAGAAGGTGGTAGTTTTTCAATTATAGCAGACACTTGAAAACCTTCACATATTTTATAACCTTCAACAATAATTTCATGAATTATAATCTGTAATTCTTCAACTTGACTTATCACCGTTCTAATATCATCCATTTTAAACTCTAGAAATTTTCCCACAACAAATTTCTTAGTTCCAGCATCTTCAGTAGCATATTTCTTTTCTAATGACTTCCATAATTCTTTAGCAGATTTACACGACCAGTAAACATCATATAAATCCAATGTCAAGCAATTCAGAATATAATTTCTGCACATATAATCATTACGTTCCCAAATAGCTAAATCTGATGTTTCATTATCCGTAGGCTCATCAATAATTGCAAAAACAGGTTTATCAGATTCAATAGGATCTACAACTTTAAGAGTTGTCAAATAAAACCGCAATTTCATTTGCCATCTCTTAAAATTCTTTCCAAAATAATTCAGGCTTATCAGAATACTTAGGAACAGATATATCTACTGCAGCCATTAAAAACGTAGGATTTCGCTTTAGAATGTTGGATAATAATAATAGTAAAGTGCAGAAAAAACTTATCAATAGATCGAGTTTCGTGACAGCACGATGTCCTAAAGCGAAATTGTCCGTCGATAACTGTTGCGACCTCCGTGGACAATCACCTCCAGGATACAACAATCAAATAAACCAATTGTGCAGCAATCACAAAATGTTTTCAGAACTCTCAAGTATACTCCAGAAAATATGAAAAGACAATTTGAGTATAATATTTTACTGTATATATGAAGAGACAATTTCGTTTTTATTGTAGTAGTTTTCTAAAGTCCAGAAGTGAGTTTATATAGCCAGAAAATAGAGGTAACTGCATACCCCATGATCCAGTATTTAATTACAGTTTTAATGGCCAATGGTAATGGGTTGTAAATGCTGGACAGTTAAAATAATTATGTTTTACTGGCTAGTTGACCCACTAAACAATTTCGAAAATAATTAAAAATAATAATTATTTTATTAGAATCAAAGACTTTTTAATATAGTGCGTGAGGCGTGGCTCGAACCGCTGACCTCCCACACAAATTTCACATTTTTTACCAGTTGTGCACTTTATCTTAATTAATTATTTCTTTCACATATTATATTTATTGTATAAATATATAACAGATACTGTACTGAATTAGCATCGTTTGGTACTGTGTACTAAACATATCCTTAGTTATTGATTTTTGTACGGTTTAGTCACCTGCAAATTCATGAAGCAAGCCCAGCTGAAACATCCGATTGTGATCATTAGGGAACCCTTGATTGAATGTCGAAGATTCATTTCAACTCTTTGTTGTTCGTCGCTGCTGCTTCCTTTCGTCCATGGCAACTCTATAAGTGGACCTTTTAATAGGGTCATAAGCATGGCTCCTGCCACAGTTGCTACAGTGCCAGCTAACTTAGCTTGGCTATGGATGCTCTTTACCTTAAATTTCTCGAGCCTATGACAAAAATATTTAATAATATTTGGTTTGCATTTGTGTAAGCGGTGATTCACATTGTGTAACAAACATCACGATATCAACCTGAAGATGCAAGCCATGACGATTGATGAATGTAACGGCAGGAAGAACGTTGCACATAGCAGCTGCAAATGTTGCTGTTGTGTATTTCATCCCGAGAAAGTACAGGTTTTGGTCTATAACCGGCCTGTTATGGTACTCAGAAGTTTATTACATGGATAGCTAAAAATCAAAGTTTTAGTAGATTTTAACAAAAGTTGATAAAATGTGATTGAAAAATGATGGCCAAACATGAACTTAGAGATTTACTCCAATAAGGCGAGAAGCATTATCTTGCCAAATATCGAAAAAGTCATCTTAGGCCTTATTTTCCTGTGGAAAAGAAGTAATGTTAGCCTGCTAACTTCACTTGAACTAGAATAAGTAGAGAAAGAGAGATTGACTTGTCCAGAAGGAGTGCAAAAGGGGCCATGACAATTGTGGCTATGGCATGGCGATAGACGACAAATACGTAGTTACTCATTCCTTTATTTAATGCTGCTTTAGAGAGGATATCCATTCCTGCAAAACCAAATTGCAGAAAAACTACAGCAAAGAAGGGTTTAGCCTTGTGAAATCGAGTGCACATTGTCTCTGTTGATAGAAGGTTCTTCATTTCACCCAGTTTTGGTCACCACATCGAAATCTTCGAGACGACTCTTGTAAACATATACTACGAATAATCAACCCTCTATGAATTGGGACTCGAGTAAGTTCATGAGAATTAGTACCTACTTAGGTTCTTGTCTTAATTTATAGTAGTCCTCTAAATTATTCTGCATGCTTTTTATTTTCATTTGGTCAAAAGCAAGTGAAATTACACGATTTATAATGATTCACTTTAAATGTGAGAGTTACGTTGACTCGCATCCACTTGTTACCGTGAGGTTTTACGATTCTGATCACACGTGTCACTCTCAACCGAGAAAAAAGAGGCTCTTCACCTTTAAAACCTTTTATTTAAGTAGGGAGGAATTATTATGGCTTAAAAATAATTTAATAATAAAAAAAGTTCGACAGACCTTTGTACACACGTAATAGAATAGTTCATTCAAATCATGACACATTTATAACCATTTAATCTATTATTTTTGATAATTTGCATCCAGTACTTTGTTTTTCTTGTGCTTTCTTAATCGATGCATTGCGTCAGATATTCCAATTCTTTTCTCGAATAATAGGGAAGTGAATAAGTTCCTGATTGGATTCCTTGGTGCATGCCAAGATTCAAATCCCTAAATAGTTCCAAATATCCTTATTCGAAATTAGCATTCAGATTATCTTTTCACTATTGGAATTTTCAGTGACATCAGTGGATGTGTAAAATCCAAGAACGAGAAATTATCAGGGTTCTAAAAAGTATAAAAGCGTCACAATGCGTGAAGGTCAAGCTTTGAGAGCGAGATCAGAAGAGATCTAGGCGTAAAAAAACATTTTCTTATTTTAATATTATTTTAAAATTTTAATCAATTTAATAATCATTTAATAATTAAAATAACACATACCAAACATATAAAATTATAAAATATTATATTAAAAAAAGCACCCATAGGCGCGAAAAATAAAAATAAAAACGCAAAATAAAAAAAAGCACGACATTTTGAGCCCACTTCGCACCTAGGCGTCGCTTTTTAGAACTCTAAAATTTACTAGTGCATACTTAGCTAAGCTTAATTTCTTTTATTATAAGTATGGTATAATACAAATAATTTTCTTTTTCGTAGTTCTTAGCTAAAAGTTTCATATTTCAAAATTACAGTCTACCTTACTGTAAGGGAAAAAATTTATATACAGAATTTACTTAGCCCCTACTTCTTTGCTAAAAATCAGATTTTTAATAAATTTTTATAAAAGTTTATGAAATATATAATAAAAATTTAATAAAAATTTTAAATCCCATAAAACATATTATTAAAATTAATTATTAATTTTAACGGTCCATTTTTATGGACTTTTTTAGATAAATACTTGGCCGAAAATGCCCTGAATAAAATGATGTGCACGTTGTTGCTTTCCACGCAAAGTGATTCTAAGCATCCCATGGTGGAACTGCCTGCCAATAACGAGACATTTTGGTACAAATCAATCAATTCGAGCATTTCATCTTTCCAGCATGTTTGGAAAGTTCTAAACAGTTTAAACCCTGTTTGATAACCATTATTTGAAAACTCTGCTTGACAACCATTACGTGAAAACTCTTTTTTCAACCACACATTCACACAATAAAATATTCTATATGGAACCCAAAAAAAATTTCCTACATTTTAACAGCACATTCTCTTAAAAATCACTATTCAAAACATTGTTTTGACCAAATAATAGTCATCAAAAATAAGTTTATTTTCAACCACATATTCTACAAAAAAAAAAATCACCCTCAGGGCCACTAAGGTGAGAAACGGCTGTAAACTTCAGGGCCCCGTGGGATTAGTCGAGGTGCGCGCAAGCTGGCTCGAACATCCACGGTTATCAAAAAAAAAAAAAATAGTAAATAAGTGTGCAATGCTTTTAAATCCCTCAAAATGTGTAGACATAAAGTGACTTGAGTTTTATATAGTTACTAGAGCATATAACATCTATCAAAATTTCACGAATGCGAAACTGAAATCACATTTATCAAATTTGTGTGTTGCACGGATAATCTTCGGCATTCAGATAGTATAGTTTAAAGAAGCAACATAGATAGTATGGTTTAAAGAACCAACATATATGCTCAAAGTTTGCATTTAACCATCAAAATCCAATGCAGAAGTAGAGACCGCGAAAATAAAGAATAGCAGCAGACAGTGGATTGTATATCACAATTCACTAACACTTTCGAGTTTGGACCAATATAAAGAGAGCAGCTTCAATATTACACTCAAATCAGCCATAAATAAAACCAATTTACTAAATTATCATCTTCAGTCAACCCAATGAAGAAGAGTTCATGAGAAAACTTAAATTATTACTTTCTCAAATAAAGATTCACCCAAAACACAATCGTGTAGAGACTGTATTAAATGAGAGACAACATAACAAGCAACATTGGTATTGTCATAACATTAATTCCTCCCTCAAAATGGTTATGTAATTGGTCGGCCTACCTTCAATGCAAAGGATTGCTCAAGAACCACAGCAAGCCGACTTTTGTGCTGCTTGAGCACCCCCTGCAGTTTGGTCCGCTTGGGTAATCCTAATGGATGGAGCCTGCAATAATCAAATTTCGGATAGGTCAGTGCTGAGCACTAATGAGCATGTTCGGCTAAACTTAAAAAGTTGCTCGGGAGTAACAAGTATAAAAATAAATAATATTTATTGTCAAAGTTGAAAATAAGCTAATTATATTGATGGTAAGCTACGAGTTACTTTCAAAATAAGTGAATTGTTATTAAAAAGTAAGTTATCCTAATACGTTTGGAAACAAAAGTAACTTTTACTTTTTAAGCTTAGCCAAACATGCTCTTAAAAATTCCCCAACAAGGAAAAAAACAGTACCTCAGGTCTTGAGTCCGTCTCGGAAAGTCTTTGTTTTATATCCCTGCCTATTGAGAAGAAAACCTCCTCCACATTCATATTTGTCTTTGCACTCTGTTTAACATAATGTCATCAGAATAAAATTCTGGCAAATATTTGCAACATCAACAACAACTCAACAAGCACTACTTACAGTCTCAAAGAATTTAATTCCATATTCATCAGCAAGTGCTTGACCCCTGGATGTCGGAACGGCCTACAGAAAGAAGTAAGCCAGATCAATATTAAGCCCTTGTTTGGGCGCAATTTTATCCCAAGATAATTGATTTTCACATCACATCAATGGCCCCCACCCACAATCTTGTAAACCAGCTTTCAAAGTACAAATTGTGGAAAAAAGTCTTTTTAACCCCCCCATTTTCAAAGTCTGCATTATTTGAAAGGAAAGTGGTAAAGGGGGTACAATTGACAATGCAAGGTAAAAAGCAATGAATACCACATAGTTTTATCAGGTGAATGTCAGATTATTTGGAATAAAGAAATGAAAGTTTAACATTCAACGGTCAAAAATATGATTAAAATTTTTTAAAAAAAAATTCGCCCAGACAGGTGCTAAATAGTAAAAACAAGCTAAGTTACATATAAAAGACGTATAATTGATATGTGTTTGTGTCTATCTGATGTAAAGTCGCCCATCTAATTATTAGTATCCTATATGTTAAATACGTTACTGAATTATTTAGTGAGCAATATTGTTCCACATCCAAAATTAATGACTCAATTGCCTAACAATTGATATCAAATTGAGAAAAAACCTTGTAAAGTTTAATAGAAAGGAAAATTAACTATTTATCAATATATTAATGATTTTACTTTAAGCACAGACTAACTCATAGTAAGTAAAATGTTGATTAGTATGCTGCCAGGCTTCCTATTACCAAGTTGCAATAAAATTAGAAAAATGTGACACCATAATTTTACCCAATTGAAGATTTCTCCAAAATCCAAAAGCACATTTTGTCTGTCTCTACTTCATAAATTGTTAGCATGCACAAAGTTTTTCATTTTTAGTATGCAACTCTCCCCTTTATAATGGTTTCTATTTTTTTTAAAAAAATCAGCTTCACTTGCATAGTTGATCAAGAAAAAGACCAAACAAAGCTTTTACTTAAAACACTTACTATATGCTTTATTAGTCAAATTGATATGGTTTATATTACCGAGGAAAAAGAAACAATTTGTCTAATTAGATTTTGATTTTCTTCTAAGGTTTATACTTGACAATGGTTTACACATTATAAAGCATAATTTCAAATGAGGTTTCAACACTTCCAGAAAATCCTCATTAAAAAAAAAAAGGTTGAACAACTTAGTTAGACTTTGGTCGCTTTTGCGTAGATTTCAGGATGTTGAAGGTATATATCTACATTCATGAAGAATTTCAACTCTTTGATTCGATTATTAATGAAAAGTCATTAGGGTTTATTTTACAAATAATTCTAGTAATTTTGAGATACTTTTATAGTTAGGTTCTACTTAAATTAGACTAGTAGAAAATTTATAATAAAGAGGGTTTATGCATTGCCATAGCTAGACTTTTGATGAATTCAATAAACAATACTTTCTTTCCCATATTCTTCTCTTGGCTTCTCCTTTTTCTTTCTTTCTATCTCTCTCCTCTTCTCCTCTCTTTCCCCTTCCTCTACAAGTCTTGTTCTTGTTTGATTGTGTTCTTCGTCAGGAAATTATCTCCTGATCCATTGAGTATACGAAACTTAGTAATAAAAAATCTCTAGAACTCAAAATTATAGATTTTCAGAGGGCAGACTGTATCCAAGGTGGGATCCATCTATACTTCTTTAATGCTTTTCATGTGCCATGTATCTTTAGGGAAAGCTGAGAATGCGTTGGACAGAATTACTTGGTGTATGAACACATGCATTTCATTTGTATAGACACGCTTATCAAATGCCCTCCTAAACACACCCACACCCACAGACAGAGAGAGAGAGAGAGACCCTCCTGCTTTCATCCATATCAGCCTTGTTACCCACCAATATCTTGTTGACATTGTCAGAGGCATGCTGCTCAATGTTTCGAATCCAATTCCTGATGTCTAAACAAAAGAAGGGTTAATTTTGACAAGATAGAACATTATTCATCATGAGAAGTTGGTTGTACCAATTCAAACTCTAATTGGGGGGCGAGAGAGAGAGAGACCACAAGAATTCAAAAGCCAAAGAATGGAAAAGATCTATTCTGTGCAATGACAACAAAGATATCTGATACCCAAAAATATAAGATGACGAGAAGGCAGAGTAATTACTGTTAAAAGATGACTCATCAGTCACATCATACACCAGCAATATACCCATTGCTCCACGGTAGTAAGCTGCACAAAATAGTTCTATTTAAATAAATGTCTTGGAAATTTCAAGAAAGAAAAATTATGTTTTAGATAATCTAAACGGTTACAAGCACCATATGAGAAAAAATAAATGACGATAAAAACCTTAACCAAAGGCAAAAGGAAACATGTCTCTTTAAAATGTTATGTATTGGCCAACTGCAATTTCCCCATATGATATACAATCTTACTTCTATTCCTCTTATCCTTCCTTCCATGACTAAATGTAGAAAAACACCCGCTGATATTCGGAAAACTCAGTTGAAATAAGCTCTTGGAAGAGAGAAATTCTACCATAGAATTAATTTACTCCCTGCTTCAGAATAAAAAGATAAACAGGTATTTAAATTTTCTGCAGACCTTGGCTATTTAACAAATTTGAAAAGCTACAGTAATAGCCTTCATTACCCTTTTCTAATCCTGTGCCCGTTCATAGCTCAGTTCATTGTCCTACAGAAAGAGATCTTGACCAAATAGCAAGCATAACACACTACATCAAATTTAGTATTGTTCTTTTGACATGGTTTATTTCAAGTCAAACCTGCACTTCTCAGAGTTTCCTCTTCGATCCAACTTCATCTAATAGTTTTGAGATATTCTCTTGAAGCTAGTTACAATAAGAATTTCTTCTTAAAATGCAAATATATGTTTAAAAAAAAAAGCTTTCTGATGAGATTGTGCTTCAAATTTAAAGAGAAAACTGAAAGAACAATTAACAAACTGCAATGCAATGTCAATGAGAAACGAGTTATGTTTTCCATATACACAAGTATAGAATTCCATTTCTATCAACATCCAGAAGTTGAATTCTTAAGTGATATGGGATTTATTTATTTTGGGTGGATGTACTTAATCAATATAGGTACCTCATGCCATCAAATTTCTATGAAATCAATCCATCTCAAGCATATCGATGCAGCTATAGAGAATATTCATGCACCGTTTGAAAAATGAAAATGTGCAACAGAGTAGTGAATTCTCTTCACTCATGTCCAGAGAAGGGGGATAGGATATTTGGCCATGGTCATGCGCATACCAGTCGTGATAGTTCTGAATCGCTCTTGCCCAGCAGTATCCCAAATTTGCAGTTTGATCCGTTTCCCATCCAGCTCTATGGTCCTTATCTTGAAATCAATTCTGTACAATAAATTCAAATCTAAGGAGGCTAGCACAAGAATGTTCTGAAGCCATACCGAAATATTACATTTTTTATTTCAAATAGACATACCCGATGGTGGTAATGAAACTGGTAGTGAAAGAACCATCAGAGAAACGTAAAAGAAGGCAACTCTTACCCACACCTGAAAATATAGTATTATAATGTGACATAACAATATGTGAAGATTATTGATAATCCTAATTTCAAACCTGCAAATTCTATGAAATAAACTATACCATAAACAGATTGAACTAGACTAGGAAAAGAAAATCAAAATGAGGAGTATATTATCATTCATTCAGTCTAGAAAGTTTTCACAGAATAGAACCAACACTTTTCAATAGCTGTGAAACATCACTGACCCTACTAGTGATCAAGAGCATTGCTTTCTAACATTTATGGGTTAAAAGAGTTAACCTAAGAGACATGCAACATCGACCAGGTCATAGTATATTAATATCCCTCAAGCCTGATCAAGTAGTTTAAAATATTTGGTCAGATTCCAGCTTGAATATGAAGATGTCAATCATTAACCTTTCGGTAATTTTAATCAGCTTTCTCTAAAACACTTATTAGCGTGCACTGCTGCTCCATCAGTATCTTATCCTTATACTACAATAAATTTCTCATGGCTCATTTCTTTTTCTTGGCTCAAATCCTTTGAAGTTGCTAGTATTTGCACTTATTTGCAGATCAAAAAGCAACTGAATCGACAAAATGCCTAAAATGAATAATCATCTCAAAACACAATTTCAAGTAACTAAACACGGAATCATAAGCAAACACGTGCTTTTGACAAATTTAGCCTCGCCGAAAACAAGTTTTGCGAGACTATGCTAATTAGCCAACCAAACATGCCTTTTCATTAAAAGCACGTCAGACAATTGACAATACAAATGCAATCCCCCACGCAAAATCTGTATCACACACAAAAACTGAAAATACTATTTGACCATTTCATTTCCATAAACATAAAGCACATCCACTTCCATAATCATTTTACGTAAAATTAGAAGCAGCAGCAAAATCATTTCACAAATATGAAAAAAATTAAAACATAAACAAATTTCGAATCTGACGATAAATTATTCAAAACCTACTCATCCGAACAAGTGTGTGTGAGTGTTTATATTCCCAAAATACATACCGCTATCGCCGATCAACAGGAGTTTAATGAGATAATCGTAATCGGCTCGAGCTCTAGCGGGTGGAGCGGCCATTTGATTTGATTTTTTCCTTGAAAAGCAAACCCTATAATTCAACTAATCAAGTATTGTGCAGATATTTAGAAATTGAAACTCTACATAATAAAATATAGACAAGAAACATGTGAAAATTACCAGATGGGAAAGCAAGAAGGATATAATAAATTGGAAAAAAATATAAAAATGGCTTGGTCAACAATTACATATTTTGACGGTAATCTTTTGTAGGTTAAAAACAAAGATACACCTAAATACCTTGTACAGTTATAAAATATTGTTTTGTTTAAATGATAATACTGTCATTTTAATTAATAAATAAAAATCAAATATTTTTCACTTAAAATTTCGAAATTCTCTAACTTTTCTTATCTCCTTATTTCAATACAGATAAAAACTCTATCATCTTTCACCTACTTCGACCTTAAAATCTCATAAATTTATCGAACGCTAAACAAGAAAAATATTTTTTTATATCAATATTTCATAAGTATATTTACGTATATTTAATTTCTTTTTCATTAAATTAGTATATATTTTTAATAGATAAATCTTATTTCGACATAGATTAATATATAGATGATTTTTAAACAGCTTTACCATATACAAGGCAACTCAAAGACTAGGTATTAGGGCAAAGACATCGTTTCATTGTTCAAGAGAGCAATCGAAACTTACAGTGTTGAAGAATATGATAAGTTCATTGTTGAAATAAGAAGTAAATCATTTCAGACATAGGAGTATCTAACAAAAATGAGGATTGGATATTGAGCGCACTTACATTTTTCAAGATGTCGATACAACACGATGACGTCAAATAATACAGATTTTCCCAATGCATTATTCAAAAAGAATCGAGAGTTATCGACCTTTGCAATGATTGAAAACATTTGTAACAAGTTGCAGCAGTAGTCATGACCGACGTGCATAATCATTAAGTTGTACGAGTGTGTTAGCGCCGGCTTAAGAGGATAAGCTCTTCAAGACTGTAGATGTTGCGAGGAAGTTGAATGTAGAACCACTAAATGATTTGCGCATCTCCGTGAAATGTGCATGTAATATCACATACATGGTAGACCTGACTGATAACACCTACACTCATAGTCGATTTCAGTTGGAGAGTTTTTCATGTGAGCATGTAACCGCAGTGACTGTGTATAAAGGCTTTGCAGCAAGACCTTATACTCTTCTTATTACACGACTAATTATTTGAAAGTATTGTATGTTGAGACTATATTTTCTGTATCGAATGAAGTTGAGTGAGAAGTTCTCGACCATATTCTCTCACTTAATAATTTGTTGTCACATGAAGTTAAACCGCATAATCCTAAACGTTCACGTACGTCTAGAATATTATCTACCAAAAAGTTTCATCGCCCACGTAGGTGTGGTAGGTGCAAAGCAATAGGGCACACTCGTCAATTTTGTACAAATCGAATTTTCCTAAATGACAATTAGATGGATGTGTAATGATATTGTTGTTAAATGAATAATATTTTATTGTGAACATACCACAATTGCTCCTACAATCAGGGCTCGCCGTGGGCCGGTTCGGGTTTTTTCAGTTCCAAAAGTTTCGGGTATTTAATAAATGGAACCGTCGGGTCCAAATATAATTATGGAACCGTTTGGGTTCGGTTCTGTTCCGTTCGATTTCATACCATAATTAAATTTTTTTAACATTTACAATAACACTACATAAATACAACTAATGACATTTTCATTCGTAACTTTTACAAATTAACATAGCATAATTTAAAAACACATAAATAACAAGATGTTAAATAAGATTAATTCAATTAACACAAATACTAAAAAGTAAATACTATATTAAAATATCGATGATACACATTAATAATTCATTTGTTTCAAACAGCCTGCATAAAGAAAACGAAATATAAATTAAGTTATCAAAATAAAATATTTTTTAATTATTGGTAATACTTACCAACTATTTGGTAAGAAAACGCAGAAGCAAATCATCAATAGCTTCGTGTCTTCGTTATACTTGAATAAAAAATTATTTCTCTGAAGAACGGTGAGCAAGTTAGGCTGAATCGGCTGGGGTAGAGGGCGGACTTCGACGGTATAAGGGTTTCGAAATTTCGATAATGGCGAAGAATTGGAAGAACTCTACAAAAGATCGTGTACATGGTAAGGGTTTGAGAATTTGTTTTAATTTTATATAAAGTTATAAATGACAAATTGTGTTTCAATTTTTTAAAATGGGCTTGAACAGGCTACTAAATAGCAAATTAGGTTTTGTAAATAATTTTTCAAATGGGTTTGAACAAACTAGTAAATAAATATATTATAAAAAATAAATTTGTCTAGATTAATGTGTTAATTTGTTTTAAAAAAATTTAAATTTTTAATTAATCCAATATAAAAAATATTAAAAAAATTATTTAGATTCGGGTCTTATTTGGTTCTTCGGTTCTTGAGACCCGACCCAAACCGTTCGGTTCTCAATTCGGGTACCCGTTCGAGTATTTAATTTATGAAGAACCACTCGGTTCGGTCCAGAAACGTTTGTCCAACCCTACCTACAATTGAATATTAATTAGTTAGTTTGGTATCGTGTAGTTAAAAATCAAGTTTTCAAATTTTAAAAAAAATTATAAATACTTATGATTTTGAGTGTCTCGTCGTCGTCATGTCCCGCGCGATGGTTAGTTTATCCTACACAATCACCCCACTCATCTAGTTATAAAAGGAACGATCACAGACATTGACCTAGGTTAAGCTCGAGCTGACCTTGCGTTAGACGGAAATGATCAGACTCGTACACATATATAGTGGAATAAGCAAAGACGATCTCCACACATAGCAATGATGATTGATTCGCGATCACTAGAATGTACATATACGTACATCTCTCCCATGACTTTCCCTCAACACTCGACTACATCCCTATGACCCAATCGAGCATATATTCGGGCACTGTTTACTCATTACCTATAAGTTGGATTGACTGGTACTCAATAGCAACGACACGTAGGAACTTGGTACTCAATATAACTCGACCATAAATGTCAAATGATCTCGAATATCTTTAAGTCTGATCTCGCTACAAGTCCATAGCCAAATTGATGTGCTACATTAGGAAACATCAGGCAAAAAGAGGATGTTATTTCATTTAATAAATAAAAAATTATGTATACATAATAAATGATAATTGCAATATTACACTTATATCGTCGACGAGCCAAGCTCCTGAAATCATGATGTCATGAAATCATTTATAAGCATCTGAGATCGTTCTTTGTGAAAGCTCAAGATTGGCTAACCAAGATGGGGTGAATTGATTTTTAAAACTTTTTCAACAATTAGTCTCAAAACAATATAATACACAAGATATAAATGCAAAGTATAATACTAGAATTAAATATGCAAGTTCGATAACTTAATTCAAGTTGGATATAGCACAATATAAATGACAATGTAAAGTAAAGTGCAATAATATAAAGATAACAAACCAATTTAATAGGGTTCGACCCAATGCAATGATCTATGTCTCCGTTACCAAGCTCATCACGGGCAAGGCCAAATGCACTTAAATAAAAGGAAATTACAAAAAATGAGGTATATAATTTACACCAATTCAAAAATCAGGGTAGAAGTTTAATTATTCAAAAATCAGGTATTTTATTTTAAATATTAAACTCAAATCATTTCAAACCCTAATCCATCTATAACTCTCTCCCTCTCTTCACCATTTATCTCAACTCCACTCCACCGGCCGCCGCCTTCTCCTCTCCTCCCATCCCTCCCCTCCCCCTTCCCTTCCCTAGAAGCGTCGAGCAGCGCCTCAACGCCGATGTCTGCAATTCACAGCAACAGTCGTAGCAACGCCTCTGCTGCTATGATTCCCAACCCTGCTGCTGGCAGCCGATGTTTGTGTGTGAAGTTGTGGTGCGCCTGTTGCGATTCCCAGCGCTGTTGCTGTGTGGGTTCAAATACAGGGTTGCTGTTGGCAGACGGTGTCAGTGTATGTGAGGTTGTGGTGGTTGTTGGTTGAG
Source organism: Fraxinus excelsior (assembly GCA_019097785.1). Taxonomy (NCBI): domain Eukaryota; kingdom Viridiplantae; phylum Streptophyta; class Magnoliopsida; order Lamiales; family Oleaceae; genus Fraxinus; species Fraxinus excelsior. Next base: position 5,933,917 of record CM032643.1, on the reverse strand, counting down.
ACTGTGTGTGTGAAGTTGTGGTGATTGTTGGTTGCGACTGTGGTAGTGGTTGTGGTTACAGTGTGTGTGCTGTGGGTCTACGTGTGTGCTGTGGTTGGCGACGGTGGTGGTTGTGGCAATGACGACGGGATGAAGAGTGTTTGTAATTTTGGTTTCGTGACTAAAAATATGATTTGTGACCTTAAAATTAGGTAATATGTGACTAACCAGTTTTTTATCTGTGACCTAGAAATTATATAATCTGTGACCGTAAAAAATTTGTGACTAATTAATTTGGAAATATGTGACTGTGTGGCCTATAAAATTTGATCTGTGACCAATCGTAAAAATCTGTGACCAATTAATTTGGAAATCTGTGACGGCGTGACCTATAAATTTTGATCTGTGACCAATTAATTTTGAAATCTGCGATCAACGAATTAATTGTGACCTATAAATTTTTTGAACTGTGACCGCTAGAATAATTGTCGAATCGGAATCAGAGCAGTCGCCGGAACAATCGCCGAAGAAGAGTGGTGGTCGGAACGGTCGTCGAAATAGTCCCCAGAACAGTAGGGGGTGGTGGAGGTGGGGTGAGTTAATTATCTTATTTAATAATTAATTAATAAAAATATTTTTAATTAGTAAATAAATACGTGAATTTTGCATTTTGAAACTTAACACCTGAAAAATGAATTGTGTCAAAGTTAACACCTGACTTTTGAATTCTTCCCTTAAGTAAATGGTAACTTATAAACAAGGAGTACCGATCATTTTACAACGTTGAGCTTTTCGGGACCTCAACACGACCCACACTATTGAGCTTTACGGAACCTCAATATGACCAACACGGTGACTTACGGCAAGACGCACCAAACTTTATACAATGTTGATCTTTAAGGGACTACAACACGACTCACGATTCAAATGGATTTTACAATTGAAGTCTTCTCTTCTTTATGAATAATAAATTAAAAGTTGAGAACAAGAAGAGAAGAGACAAATACTTAAATAGATAGCAAATGATAAAGTTCAAGTGTTGATGTTGCAAACTTTGATAAATGATGAAATGGTTTGTATGTTGTATCAAAGTTTTCAACCAAATGATCTCTCTTAACAAATAATACAAGTTAAGTGTAGAGAGATATTTACACTTCAATGTAAGTGTTGGTAAAGAAAATTTTTATCAAGAATTTAAAAATAGATGAGATTGAAAAGTTTCTTTGCAAAATAGAATTTTTAATAAAATAGATAAAAATTAGTTTGGATCAATCAAGAAATTCTTTGTTATGAGATATAATATAAATACAAGCAAGCTCGATGATTTTCAATAAATTTGCTCTTTTAATTTTCTCTCCAAAGATGTTCAAATTGAATACAAAGAGAGTTGGCGTTTATAGATGAAAATCTGTCGTACCGGACAGTCAATTTAGACCATTGAAAATTTGACCGTTGGACCAAAATTTGATTGTACCGGACGTCCGGTAAAACTAGTTTTGGCCCGGAACGTCCTCATTTTAGTTTTTCTCAAATGTAAGTGTTGGAGGACATTTAAAAATGTTTTTCAATGTATTTTTCATATTTAAAAATATGTGTTTTGATTTTTACTTTTGAAAAACATATTCTTTAAGTAAAACATTTTTGTTGTGATTTATCGATTATAAAATCAAAACTTTAGCTCATCACGAATCATTGCCAAGTATTGAAATGTTTTACCTTTACATATAAAAGTCTAAGTACTTTGTCTTCAATGTCTCGACGTACATGCTTGATCATATTTCGAATTTTGTCTCGATTCTTGTTGAGAAATCTTTTTGCGGGTTTTACAATATCATTTTTCATAGCCTCGTTTGATCAATTTTGTATCCGCGTCGAGCGTTGTATGCAAATTACTTGACCTCGAACTTCGTATCTTCGATTTTATTCTTATACAATAATCACTATATACACTCGAAGTCAATTTGTTATAAATAAACATAATTTATTTGTGATAATCAAAACGAGATGTCAACCATAGGTCAACACTTTGAGCTATCATGTGGCTAGCTTTGAAAAAAGAAGTAGAAAAAATGTTAAAGAAGTATAGATGACTTAGCGTAGCGTACTTTACTAAAATCATAAAATACTTACCTTGGCATAATTTTTCTCTATTCTATCTCGAAAGCTATCCACTGGCATGGTCCGCCTCCCAGAAGAGATTGGGGTACGTCCCATCGACGAACATCCTCCTCTTCTCTTCAACTGTGAAGAGAGAAACGACATACTGTGATGGCAATCTAGACCTCTTGCTGATCACCTATTCCTACACACCAACAACAAACTTTTTACCCTCTATCACGACGGATATCCTCTCTTCATCAGCCATGCCATCCGCTCCGGGGACCTCCACCTTCTCCATCATCAGGGCTACCCTCTTCGTCATCTCCTCCTTCGCCACCTCTCATATCCCTATAAGGGGCACCCCCCCCACTTCACGAAAATAAAAATGATTCTAATACATCATCATCTGTCCACAATGGTATATGACCTCAATCTCCGTCACCCCCTCGTCTGCCTGCTATATCGCCTTAGAGTGCTGTAAACTCATCCTAAAGGTCTACTATATGGCCTACCATCATCTGTCTACAATGATGTATGACCTCAATCTCCATTAGGGGTGTAAGCGGTCCGATTTTTGACAAATTTTCAAACCAAACCGTTTAAACCGGTTTAAGAAAAACTCAAACCTAAACCTAACGGTTTGGTCCGGTTTTAAACTGTCGGTTTCACCGTATTTTTTTTGTCCATCTACTTTTATGATATTAATTCATTGAATTCAATATATATTTATATTTTACTAGCAATAAATCTAAAACAAATTAAATATATCTACTACAAATTTAAATATCAACTAAATTAAAGTGAAATCACAATAAACTAAAATATAATTTTTTGTTTGTCATTTTAGGTTAAGACGTTACAATACAAGTCTACTAAACTAAATATAAAACCCAAAAAATATAATGATGTTCAACAAGATCTCGTGATCATCATATCTGAAAAACAAAACTATTGATTAGACAGAGAGAATAACCAACCATAATAATAAATCAATTGTTTATAATATCTAAACATAACAATACACAAGCTTACCATTGTATTTTGTTACGGATTCAGTTTCTCACATATACTCAAACACCAATTGTTGTCACACATAATTCATAGTCTCCATTGTCAAACAAATGCATTCGTTATATCATCATAATATTGGATACTAGATAGATAAGAGAATCTTTAAAAATATGGCAATACAAAATATAAACTACCTACCACAACTTTCATTGAATCATCAAATGCTTCTACTTCATCTAAATATTGACACAACACTATATGTTCATTCTTAGTCTGCAACCAATTCTTTCCGCATATACAAGTCTCAACTATCCTTACACCTAATAAACTCCTAAAGGAATCAAGTATCTGATCTCCATTTGAGAATGCAGACTCAGAAACAATTGTAGAAATTTGAATTCTAAGGAGGAAAAGAGTTTTTAATAGATTATGTTAGTCTCGAGATTATTAGATATAAATTAGGATTATTTGGTAATTATTATATATATGTAATAGAAAATTATAAATTGACAAAAATACATACAAATGACAAAACTATTGAATATTTGGATGAATTTTCAAAAAAAAAAATCATTATTTTTATATATTTTTTCACCGGCCCTGTTTGGTTTTAAACCGCAAATAAAATTCTCAAACCTAAACCAAACCGATTTTGGTTTGGTTCAAAACCATTTCGTTGACGATTCCACGTGGCACCAAACTGACGGTTTCTAAAATGCGGTTTCGGTTCGGTTTTTCGGTTTGGCGATTTTTGCTTACAGCCCTAATCTCTATCCCTCTCTCATCTGCCTGTTATATCGCCTTGGAGTGATGTAAACTCATACTGAAGGTCTACTATATAGCCTCGTAGCACTGTAATATCATGGCATAAATATGATACCTCGTCTATCAACTCTTGTCACAGCATCTCTAACTCCTCTCATAGTGCACCCATCACATCTCTCAACTCTTGTCGTAATGCGCCCACCCCTCCGCCATAAATCTAGTCGGGGGACATATAGATCATCAAAATAATGATTATGATCGTGTGCAAGAGATCCACGGGAGAGGTGTATGGATAGAGGAGAAGGAGATCTCATCAGTGGAGCTGATCTCATTAGTGGAGGTAATCCCATCGACGGAGGTGATCGTCGATCAATTAGACCGCACTCTTACACAAATAACAACTTTAAAAATGATCAACTTAATCAAAATAAGCTAACTCATACAAAACAGTAATCAACAAATTATATTCAATTCACATATCCAATCTCGATCCAAGATGGAATCTAACATCTGATTGAATATGTGGAACAGTCGATTCACACACAAACCTCAACCCCCTCCTCCGTCGATGACGTGAACTCATTTAGGACTACAAGCTGACATATCGATATTTCAACATTTCATGATCATGTGTTGAGAATATAAATCGCAAATGTATAATATTCACCTGAAGATCGTCGATGAGAGCTGATAATTGTCTACCAGATGGATAACCGTCTGCTCGAGATGCTCGCCATGATGCATCTAAGGACAATGTATCTCCCACTGCCTCACAAATCAGGTACAAAGAGGAAGACGGTCTCATATACACATATCTGCAACACATTCAATTAGTATATATAAACTCTTACGCACTATGCTAGAGCCCACGACACATAAAAGGCTCTTACGCATGACAATAATTAAATACAAGGACTTAAGATGACCCACTACCGAAAGGATAGAATTAGGCTACTAAGTGCCAATCACTTAACTATTATCTATGTCGTTCTAAGCATCTTAACAAATAATGATTTACCGACAGGGCAAATTCACTATCCGTATTGATCTTAGTATAATGTCATGAAGCGGAAGCATGAACAATATAACAATCTCGATAATTTATCATGCCTTCTATCAAAAATTTTGTCTAAAAACTCCCCCACATAGTGCTCGACAATGGGAATATGAAGGCGAAATTGGAAACTCAGCCACAGGCTTTTGGTCCAAGATATCTAGGTTACCGAGGTAAATAGTAAGCAGGACTCCATGGAGCCTCATTGTCAGAGTAGCTCTGAGAAATTGGTTGTTTGGGGTTGCCTAGAACCCAAATGAGGAATTGCAAGCTAACGCATATTAACATACGCTATAGGCAACTCTACATTCATCTGACCATGCAGGCTACCCTCTAGACACGTCTGATTAAAGAGTGCTCAGCAATATGGACGTCATCTAATGACCCCATTACCTGAGGCACACCTAGCTGATTTCCGAAATGTGGATTCGCCATTGGTTGAATTGAGTGGTTGTCAAATTCTTCGAGCGATAAGCTAGCTATGACATGAGCTCGATAGTTGCTTATAGCATGAAAGCAACCTCAAGCTTGGCTCGAGGCATGACCCTAACCCCGACGACTTAGATATTTGCTATCTTTTTTTAACCATTTCACAAATATTGGACACAAGAATCTAAATATAAGCACATTAAGTAAACTTACAAGTCCACACAAACATATAAATGCTACATTTTATAGTAACCAACTTCTTCATTTAGAAATGTTAAAATTAACTTTTTATACTTGAATATCTATAATACACAGTATTGGACATAGCTGAATAATATTAAAGTAAAATTTTAGTTTTTTTTTTCTTTAATTCTATTTAACAATAAAAAACCAATCTTTTCGCTTATTTACGTACGTGCCTTAAGAGTGTTTATTACAACTTTACGTGCAATTAGTGTAAGAATTTTTTAATCGATCATATGGGTTTATATGTTAGTTATTGTGTATTAAATTAAAAGTTATCAATTTTGGTTAAGCCAATTTAAAGTGACCTAATAATGTTTCGATATTTTTTGTTTTAAAACATCTAATTAAAGTGTGGGCTTTTATGTGTACATATCAGACTTGTTCCTAATTTCATGATGGGCCAACTTAGGTTAACAAACCGTTAGTGTGTATATATATACACGATTATGGTCCCCAGATCACATAGTGATTGTTCTGACTCGTCAGAAAGAAAAATGGACAACGTGATAATCCAGAAAACTAAAACTACATAACTTATTCATTGCATTAACCATGTCTGATTTAGGTAGTTCCACTTTGGTTCATAAATTCTTGGTGATCCAACATGAAAGACCAATATGACGGTAACAGTTTTTTTCCCTACAAGTGGTATTAAAGCTTATTTATGTTAAATCATTGAGAATTGAAATTCTAATATGGTTATTCTCGTAATTTCGTTGTCTTCAAATTTAGCAATTCCGAATTCAGTTTTTGTTGAATTTGAAAACTTTTCGGCATGTCTTCCATGATTTAGGTTGAGGAATTTCAGTTTTTTTTGGGTTTTAAGTTTTTTTTAAAATATTTTTGGAAGTCACGCGAGCTGCAACATAGCAGCGCCGCCGACCAATCGAGCGCTATTGGGCAGGTCAGTGTTGTGCGCGAGGCAACGGCGATGGGCACTGCTGCGTGTTCCAACGGTGCCCGTCATTGCTGCAACAGCCAACAACGCTAGCTGATGCGTATGCTGTAGTAGCGAGTGCTGGTTCCAGCCACCGAGGGATGACCCTGTCCCCGTGATTTTCTTTTGTCTTAGGGTTTGGGTCATTTTGGGGGACGAGGCCTAAGCTGCAAATTTGATAATTTCAGGTCATTGCTTGCAATTTCATATTAGGGTTAGGGTTGCAATATTAAAATGTCTTTCTAATAATTCAACCCCTAAAGTTTAAAGTTCATCCAAATTGGTCAATTAAAGTTCTGATTTTAATAATTAATCCTTGAAGTTTGAAAATTAATTAATTTGGGCCATTAAAGGTTTAAATTTTGTAATTAAAATCCTCTAAGTTTCTAATTTATTCAAATTGGCCCATAAAGTTTTGAATAATTAATTTTCGACCTCTAAAGTTTTGGATTATTAAACCTTACGCCCTTAGGCCCCTAAAGTTTTAAAATAAATAAAATATGCAAATTCGGTGATTTTCTTTTCAAGTTTTGGTACAAATGACTCTTTTGAAATGTATAATATTTTTGAACTTGCGTGTAATATTATTTTATTGAAGAATATACGGTTAAAAAGAATAGATAGAAAAATATATTTTGGAAATAACGAGAATCAAATAAGGGCATAACCTGTATTATTTTTCTAAAGAATATATATAAAGTTTAGCACATGTAGGGATTTAAATACACTTTAATTTAAATCGAAGTTAATAATTAATTTTAACAACTTATTTTGTGTAATTTATAATTTTTCAACAACACATTTTATTTACAATTTATTATAATTTACTGAAAATCTGATTTTTAATCTCCATCAAACACGGATTTAATCTAACAAAATAGTCTCCTATGAAACAAGAGGAAGTTTTGCAATTAATATAACACAAGCACTATAAATCAAGCCGATCTCTATTCTCTAAAAATTCATTTTTCAACAAATTCATTTTCGATCACATTTTATTAATAAAATAAATTTACATGTAAATTCAAAAAAAAAAATTTCATACTTTTTAATTACATGTTCTACACAAAAATACTATTACAAATTCTTCCCCCGAGATGCTCTATTTGAGTTATTTTTTAAATAATATATTTTGTAACGGTGTTTTATTCGGAGAGCATGTCATTAAAATATCGAGAGATGATATATGGCCAAGGCCATATATAGGAAATTTTTTAGGATTATGAGTAAAATTATTATTATTATTATTTTGGGAAAATGTGTATTTAAAAATAAGTTTGAAAAAAATAATAGAAAATGTGTCTCAAAAGGGCAAATGGGGTCAAACAGAGTATAAGTGACTAAGCAAGACAAAAATGTGAATAACGGTGAAATGATCTTATTCGTAACCCACGAACTTGTTATTTGAATTTCGTTCGAACAATGTGAGAAATATTGAAATCTACCAATTAATGAAAAAAAAGAAGTAATATTGTTAATAAAAAATGATTGGAAAGTTTTTCAAATCCTTAACACATATTTAAAGAGTCAAAACGAATAATAACCAAAGCGAAACCATAATTCAGTAAACTAATTCGAATAAATTAGGAAATTACAAAACAAATCAAAATGGAACTAAAATATTGCAAAATGAGGAAAATACTCTTAAACCGACTCAAAATAGAAAAAAGCTAAAACGGAAACGATGACATCTTCACCTCGACAAAACTGTAGAGAATCGAAAAAACCTTTTAAATTCTACTCACTCGCTTAAATTGACTTCTGAACTGAAAGCCACACGTTTTTTCGTAAATCCTTCTTATTTCCCATCTCTTTCAATTGATTTAGCTCATGTTTGACCCCATTAAATTAAAATTCTTTTTTTTTTATCAACCACACATTTTTTAATAAAATAATATTATACATACACATTTTTCAAGAATCCCCTTTTATAATTTGGAAAAAATGGAGCCCCAAACAGAGGCTCCGGATATTCTCTTATACTCCTTCCGTATCTGTTGACCTTTGCTATTTCCGTGTCAGCGCATTCTCGAAATTGGAAAGAAATTCAATTTCATTTTTTCCATTTTTGAGAAATTCAATTTCATTTTCTCCTTTTTCCCCAGCTCATACGATAATTGGATAGCCTCCTTTAATGTCAAGCAATGAGATGACTTGAAACAGACTGAAACAGTCCTATACTCACGATAGTTTTTCGTTTACTCAACTGCTCCTTTTCTTTCTCTCTCTCTCTCTAAATGTAAATGCGTCTATAAATACACTGAACTTGTCTTCGTCTTTACGTTGAATTTTCTCTTCGAGATCTGAACTCTGTTTTCTCTATTTTAATCATTTTAGGTACGTTTCATTTCATCTTTCTGGGATTTCTGTTTTCCTTCTGTTTCACGCTGTTTTGCGCACTCTTTTCTGCATATGTACTCTTTGTTTCCGACGATTTTGTATATGCTTCAGTGAATTTTTTGTTCTCGCCAAGCATTAGCTGCACCAGGACGAAATTATAGCACTTCTTGATCGATGTATGCTCACACGTCTTTCGTTACAGAATTTCTGTTTTTATTTAGGCTATTTTGTTCGATTTTTATAGATATTTTCATATTCAAGAACGGTCTAAATCGCTCCGTACACTTGTAAAAAATTTGATGTATAACTCGTTTATTTTTTTTAAAAAAATTATACTAGCAAAAATACTCCCCTCTGCACACCTTATAATCTTTAGTTTCCAGCTCATATGTGTGATCCCATTGTGGACCATTTGTGATTGGACTGCAAATCATGGCAGCTGTTTTCTTCTCCCTTAAGAGTGCTCTGTCTTAGGCTTTTACCATCATTTTTTCCATTTATTGTTCGAATACTTATTATGATAACGTCTTATAGCAACATATGGCTAGTTGTTTGCTATTTTTGTACGGAAAAGAGTTTATAGTTTGTTTGATTTCAAGATTTTTCTCCCCAGACGATTGTAAGCATTTTTTTTTTCCCTTTTTCTATCCACATAGTTGTTGAAAATTATGATCCACAAAATCCACTTACCTAATCATGACTTTTTCCATATAAACTCATTGATTCTATGCTCAAACAGAAGCAAGAACAACAATGGCTATTTAAAAGGAGTATACTTAAATTTGCATTCTTTCTCAACTATCTCTATTTATAGATTTTTACGTCCTTTGTGTGTATACCATGTGGCAACCATTGATTAGTGAGCTTCTAACTGATTCTGTTAGCTTTCTACTTTTTATTCACACGTCCACGTGTTCTTCATTCATTCGTTATGAAATTATGCTTTACATTCATATTGACGTGGCTTTGATAACGATTTTTACTCATGTGAAATAGCTGGTGAAACCAGTCACCAGTTATGTACATTTGCTAATTTTGCTCACTGTTTACAATTGCTACTAATTATAAAGCTTCGCATCGCAAATGTTTGCTTATTTTATCATGGGCTGGCACATGGTTCATTTGACTTTGATAAGGTTCGCTTGACAAAGACACGAGTCCGCTACTAATCTTTTGTAAATTTTAATTGATAACAAACAGTCCTTGAAGTCCGAGTCTAAGCATTTATGTTTAAGTTTAGGACTTGATTATTTAATTTATGTTATGCAGACTTACAAATGTTTTGATTATATTTAATTTTTTTTTTCATGGTACAAGTTTTTCATATTTTATTGCGACAAATGATCCTAAAAAAAATTATAATGACCCTTTTGACTTGTGGTCTTGTACGGTTTACTTCATTTTGTGTTGGAAAGAGGTTAAATAATTAACAATAGCGTTGTTACTATTAGAATATTTTGTTCTTCTGAATCTATTCTTCCTTTAGACTAAAACAGATACCCAGTTGATGTATATCACCACACAGACAATTTGTGCTTGTGCCTGCTTATCATATAAAGTAGATTAAATGCGCAATCTGGATTGCAAAGATAAATAATGATTATTGGATTTTATGAATCACTTGATGTAAAAACTTAATATGTCAGTGAGGCCACGTGTTATTCATTTTAATTTTGTTTTCAACACGTCCTCGTGTGTAGACGGGGTTCAAATTTTTTCTGTCAAAGCGTTGACACGTGCACACATGATTTTGAGGCGAAAAATTATTAATCCTTGTATATTAATTCACAATATATCATGTATGCCCTGATACATATTCAAGTCATGGTATACATAAGGTAATAAATGAAAATGGTAATGCAATCAAATCACCTAAATCTAAGTAATTACATCTATTCTCTGCAGTTAAGGATTTTTCCACCAATTTCAATATTTCAATTTAAGGATTTTCAAAAATTTCCCATTGCTGCTTCATAAACTATGCAATGAAAACCTATTTATTCGATATGTAGAAGATTTTGTAATCTATTGATGTGTGTGGGTAGAAATTTGTTCTGGTTGTAGTTTTAAGTTATAGCTTCTTCTCCATAGAGCATGCCTGTTTTATAGATAGTTCTCTTCTTTTTACTTCACCTGTTCCACTGCAAACCTGAAGTTTGTTTGATCGGTTCCTTTTTTTGTGACATGCTATTTTTCTTATTAGCATTAGATTAGCCAAGTAAGTGCATATGGTTTTGAAAAGGAAAGAGGCTTTATGGCGAAGAATTCAATGAACAAAGAACTAGAATTTAAAAGGGAAAGGAAAAAGAAGAAGAGAAGAGAAGCACATGTTAGAGGGAGAACATGTGTTTGTAATCAATAGTCAAGTTCAAGTATTACATTGCGTAGACCCTCTATTTAGAAAACTATAATAAACTGAAATGAGCTGATCTAAATCAAACTATATTTATTCCTAATCTACTAAGAATATCTTTTATTCTTCATTCCCCATCCGTTCAATTCCTATGTGATTTTTAAAATGAAGAGACACATTTATTCCATGTCCTGATATGCAGCTTGGAGTTATGACACCACCTATTGAGACACCAAATAAAGCTCTCTACCCTCAGAAGTTATCACATCCACCTCTTAATGAAAGGATACTCTCATCCATGAGCAGGAAAACAGTTGCTGCCCATCCTTGGCATGATCTTGAGATAGGTAAATAACAATTACTACATCTTCATTTGTAATATCTAGACTAGTGTGCTAGAGTTTAATATGTCTTTGTTATTATTTGCAGGACCTGGAGCCCCAACAGTTTTCAACTGTGTAAGGATATTGAGTTCTCTCTAGTTCTTTACATTATTATTGTTGGTCTAAAATAGAGAAACTAAACTTAAGTTGAAAAATTCTCTATGATTCTATAATTTCAGCTTGATTAAATGTGAATGTCATCTTACGGTAAAACGGGTCGTAATTCATAACACTTTAGATGAAATAATCTTATTTGATAAGCATGCCAGTCTGCTTTTAGGCTTGAACTTATAAACCCTCAGTAAAAGAGAAACATGTAACTTGCCTGACTGAAATTGTCTAAGCTTTCCCCGAGCTGACTCGTGAAATAATGTATTGCTATTTCACTCGATCAAATCTTCTATTTTTTTATTTTTGCTTTGATTGCATTCTATGATAATTTTGATCCTCCTCAGTGAACCCTTTTTTTCCCTACTATAGACCTTGTTTGATTCCCATTTTTTTCAAAATACATTTTTCTCTCTTCTTTTCAACCACACATTTTTCAATAAAATAATATTACACACAATCCAAAAACTTTTCCTTCGTTTTTAACCACACATTCTCAATCAATCTACTATTTCAAAATGCATTCTACCTAAAAAATGGGACTCGAATATGCCCATAGACTATTTTTCGGATTTTCTCTCCATTGAATATAATCCAATTTGAAATGTTGTCAACCTATCTCTAGTCTACTCTGTTATTGGTGCCGCGTATTGCTACATAAATTGATATTTATTGGATAAAATGTTATCAAACCTATGCAGTTCACTCTATTGCTGTAGACTACATAAATGCAGTTTGCTTGAAATAGTTATCTTGTCACATTTAAGATTTGGGCGCCAGATGCAATTACACCAAAATACTTGTGACATTTTTCAATGATATTGTATCTTACTTGTACTTCTACAAGAGTTTATTCTTAAAATTGCTAATAGCCACCCGACTCTGCTCCACATGGCCATGTAAACATGTCAACTGAGTATTATATGGATCAAATGTGTTTTGGTATTTTCTTTATGCTTGTATATTCTGTCTGGTTTACCAATTTTGCTTGCAAAAAAAAAAACTTTTTGGTTAATGATTTTATCGGGTCTGATTCATTAGTACTTTGTAATTTACATTCATTTTGACTTCTAATTTGAATTTCTTTTACTAAAGTGGATTAGTTGATAACTGTCTACTGTCTTCATGCTTTCCTTTACGCAAGTTTTGGAGCTGAGACGAGTTTGCTGCTCGTCTTCCCTCTTCTCGATTGATTAAGTCGGGGAGAACATTGGTCTATTTTATATTTAAAGTACTTAAATAAATTGAATTAATCTCTGCAGGTGGTTGAGATTAGTAAGGGAAGTAAGGTGAAATATGAACTTGACAAGAAAACTGGTCTAATCAAGGTACCTGGTGCATAAACTTCTAATGCAAGCTGTAATAAAATAGTTGTGAGTTCTGAAATGCTTACGCTACTGCAGGTTGATCGGGTTCTTTACTCATCGGTTGTATACCCCCATAACTATGGTTTCATTCCTCGTACTCTTTGTGAGGACAATGACCCTATGGATGTATTGGTTATCATGCAGGTATGCACTTTATCTACAATTTTCATACTATTAGCAAGACTATACATTTGTGATTTGTGAATGTGAAACTGCAATAATTTGTTAAGATGTATGTAACAAGTATACCTTCAACCCAGGATAATTTTCAAATTTTAGCGATTGAATAGCTATCAAGATGAAAGCATAAAGTATCCTCCTAATTTTTAAGAAAAGAAAACTTCAGAAGATAATGTGCAAGACTAAAGGTGCATGTAAAAATACAAATTTGTATCCGAGCTTAACATAAATGTCACAGAGAAATTATGCATCTGACCAAGCCCCTGTTTGAGCCCATTCTACAAAAATTCATTTTTCCCCAAACCCATTTTCAACCCCACGCTCTCTCGATAAAATAATTTTACATGTAAATCCAAACTCTTTTCTAATTTTTAACCACCCTCTCCCCAAAAAATCACTATTACAAAATATATTTTCCCCAAAAATGGGGTTAAAAAAACCTTAAGCCTCCGTTTGTTTCTCATATTTCATCTATAAAAATGAAAAATATGACTGTTATTCATCACATCAGTCCATCAATTTTGAATTTCTATCTCGTGTGAGGTCCAATAATGGCTATATTTTCCATTCTCATTCTACATTAATGAGAATCAAACGGAGCGTAAAAGAGTAATATTAATTTTTGCCTGCTTCTATGCTGCACACATGGATGTATTTGAAACTTCAAACCTGCAATCCTAAATTTGTATCTGAACTTAGCTGTTTGGCTTTAGACTAGTAAAATAGCTACGGATAGTTTCTACCCCTTCTGAAACTGTGAAGTTCTGAAACGTTTTTAACTTTCAATGACATTGTTTTTTCTTGTATGCAACTTTTTCCTGATGCTTAACTATTTGGATACATAAACAGGAACCAGTTGTTCCAGGGTGCTTTCTCAGGGCAAAAGCAATAGGCCTAATGCCCATGATTGATCAAGTACATTTTATATCTTACATGTAAATAGTGTCATTTTATCGTTCAGAGAAATATGAGTTTGCTTTGGAACACAGGGAGAGCAAGACGACAAAATAATAGCTGTTTGTGCTGATGACCCTGAATATCGAGACTACACAGACATTAAAGAGCTTCCACCCCACCGTTTGGCTGAAATTCGCCGATTCTTTGAAGATTGTATCCTTTCAAAATACAACTTAAATCCTATATAGCATTAACTTTCTATTTTGCTCACTATTAGGCTGTTTTGAATAGGCAGCGTCTTCAATATTGACGATCTGAATACTTTCTCTTTAACACTTGATCAGACAAGAAAAATGAGAACAAGGATGTTGCAGTTGATGATTTTCTGCCAGCAACCAAGGCCTATGAAGCTATCCAGCGTTCCATGTAAGTGGTGATGAACATCATTCATTCCCTTTTTTCCATTTCAGAATACGAGTTAAACGTTGCAATGCAAGAAATTGCTAAAAACAACTATAAACAGGCAACATTTTTGCTTTCCTATAGATTTATAAGAGGAAACATGCAAAGAAAATGAAATTACCTAACTTCACTCTCCTACTAAGTAGGACATTCATTCAAAAAGGTGTACATTCAGCTTAACATATGCAAACTTGAATGTATCTTCCACTTTCATGTTTCACTATTTTTTACGATGCATGTACTATTTGCTACTGCAGTAAATACAGCTATACAACACATTGTCAGTCTTTTTGACAATTTTTTGCCTATAATTAAGTGGCTTTTATTCAAAGATCATTGATTTCATCGCGTGATCATGGACACACAATTGACTGGCCACAATTTTGTCATTTGTCACTCGATGCCTTGCCCATGTAATTTTGGATGTTGCCATTAGTCGTTTGACTGGGTACATATTTTTCTTCTTGTGCAGGAACCTTTATGCAGAATACATAGTGGAGAACTTACGACGCTAGTTCATTCACATCTAGCAATCAATGGGTGAACCATGAAGCTCATATTACTACTCAAATGGTGATCTATACTATATTATTGATGATCATGAAAAAACTACATTTACTACTTTTACAACATTGAACCAATATAAAGTAACAAATGTTTGTGTGTCAGTGCAATTTTTAACATATGGTCTGCCTGTTTGGAAGACTGCCACTGTGTATGAAGATTATAGAATTAAGCCCTTTTTTGGTGGAAATTAAAATCAGGTTTTTAGTAGATTTTGATAAAAATTGATGAAATGTATGGTTGAAAAATTATGAGTCCTATAAACTATATGATTAAAATCACTACCAAATAGGGGCTAAGTTTCGATGCACAATGGATCATGCACCTGGACAATTACATCAGCATGAAGCTCAAATTAATTTTGACATCATGAAGAACTGATACAATTGTTTCTTGTCATTCTACTTTACAACTCAGGTTTTATGCAATATGCTCTCGTGGTGCACAAAATTGTACCAACACAAAACGGAGCTAGTTGATTCCAAAGGAATATTGAGCATGTACCTATCAATACTTGTTAATTCAATCAAATATTGAGAAATACAAATTTGGATCCAAAGAACATGGAGAAATCTCCCAAGAGTTACATATTATAATAAAAAATACCAACAAACTAGGCCCTGGTTCTTTTTATAAGAAAGCACTGAGACGCAAAAATAACTAAACAAGATAACACAGAATAACTCTCTCTATTTCAGAATGATTAACAAAGATCAGACTCCTAGCCTTTAAATTCGTTCACTTTGTGCTATTTGTTTCTTTCTTTTAGCAATATTATCCTTCCCAGTTTATTCATCATAATGCTTAAGACACTTTTAAAAAATGCATTTTGTCAATGTATGCAAACCATGAGCAGGTGCTAGATGAGAGAGACATCAGTTTCTGCATATAGTTTTAATCTCAGCATGTTTAGTACAAATACCTGTGCTGTAAGGGCACATTTGATACTCACTATCAGTACAATTGACAAGAATTCAGTATATGTTCTTCTAAAACTCTGTTACCAAACATGTAACAAGTGAATTGTTTCTGGTTAGCTCGGAGTCGAGTCGTCAAAATGAGTGACATCCCTAATGGTCATCAATTTTCTTTAGGCATGTATTCGATTCTTAAGATGGTGTTCTGTGTGAGTGATGTTCTACAAATCATCTACTTCACACAAAATAGTGACAGTTTTCAATGTAATTGGACTCAGAGAAACTTCTCACAGTACATAGTATTGAATATGATGTCATTGTCAATAGATTAATTTCTGCATAATGCTTGGAATTGAGGCAATTAGTTTTATTGTACTTCTTTAAAATTGGCGAATCAATTCCATTAATAAACCCAATTCCATTACAGATCAGTTCAAAAAATGAAATAAAAAACAGATCAACTAAACTCTATAATTTCTCCGGTCAACAACAGTGAAGGGATAACCATTATTGTTATTCTAAGAACTTGTAAATTTCGTAACAGCTTTGGTACCTTCAGAAACCGCATGTTTCGCCAACTCACCCGGCAAAACAAGCCTTACAGCAGTCTGGATCTCGCGAGAAGTGATCGTAGGTTTCTTGTTGTAGCGAGCCAATCGCGACGATTCCATTGCGAGCTTCTCAAAAATGTCATTGATGAAACTGTTCATGATTCCCATGGCCTTACCGGAAATTCCAACGTCCGGATGCACCTGCTTCAGAACCTTGAATATATAGATTTTGTATGTTTCGATGCTCTTCTTAATCTTTTTCTTCTTCTTACCATCGGCACTGGGGCCGCCTTCCTTCGAGATCTTCTTCTCCGCCGTCACCGGCTTCTTCTCTGCCGGCTTTTTCTCCGCCTTCGGTGCCATTGAGAATGAATGAACAGAGGAATTGAATGACAATTAGAATGCGCTTTGGATTGGTGGAGGAAAGGTACGGGAGGCGAATTGTTTATATACAGTAATGGTGGATTCCCATTGGCTGATTGCAGGGTCTTGCGGATCCATGACTTGGCTTTTGTTTGTCCGTTAGATTGGGATTTCGGGGTTTATGTCGTCAATTGCACGGTTGATATGTGCCACAATTAGGTTGACAAGCTGGATATTGTAAGAAATAGGGACCACTAACTCAAACTTTATCATATAATATAATGGGCAATGCTACATGTACCCTTTGGGTTACATGTAGCTTTACTCGGGCCCACGCTTCCCCCTCACAATGGGGGGCCCCGGTGATTATTTTATTCACCTCGGGCCCCCCACATTGTGAGAGGGGCGGTGGGGTCAGGTAACCCAAAGGGTAATCTAAAGGGGTCAAGTAGCTTAATTCTAATATAATAGGTGGATCATGTCTAGGGATAATAATGGGTGAACTTTTCCCCGTCCATAAATGAGTTCGCCAGAAAATTGCTAGAACACTCGTATGAAGTGGGCTTTACGTGAATAAAATATTAAAAAATATCCGCTTAGCCCATGTTGTGAGTATTCTGTTTCTGCTGCTTCTATATGTGCAGCAATGTTTTGGATGGATCGAGCTAAACACATGTCAACTCCCCAAAAAAAATTTGGCTCGACTCTACTAATCACATTGGTTTTCTGTGGGTTAGACAAGTTGAGTTGAATCGACTTGCCAGTTGATTGTCTTGAATTTTTAATTTATATCAATATTTATTTCTATATTATAAAAAATAAAAAAAAGTTCCAAATTGAAATTCAAGCAGCCGTCTGTCGCCTTGAATATGATTTGGTGGCACCTAATCAGCAGCAAAAGTAACCACCTATGGCAAGCTCCTAAAGGGCTCGTGTAGGCGAGCCAACAAGCTGCTTCGGCTCTTCTCGGATCTCGGAGAACAGTTCATTCGAGATTTTAGGCTTATCAAACGAGTCATTTCCAAGTCTAGTCGAGCCACGAACAATTCATTCCAACTCTCGTCCCATTGTGGGTGCATTCCACTAGTTTGAAATTATTATAAACGATTTAGCACTTGTTTTGGTGGCTATTTTACCGAATTATCACTCTTCTATTAAAGGAGGGGATCCTCCCTACACTGTTCATTCATGACATATTTTATCTTCTCATTTTATCCTCATTCGTTTACTGTTCATGTAATCTCTAAAAAGAGAAAAAGGTGAACCAATCAAATTATAAAGACTCGGTAAAAAATATAGGCGGTGAAAGGCAGTGACGGTAGATAATTAATATATTGTTCATGTCTTCCCATTTTATCCCCACCAATTAATGATTTTTTCATTTTATCCCCATTATTTACTGTTCATTTGTAAAACATTTTTATCATCATTTATCAAACAAAAGGGTAATATAGACTTCCTTACTCACAATTGTTGACTAAAACAGATAAGAAGGAAAAGAAAGGAAAAAAAATTGAAGGGTAGTAAAAAAAAAAAAAAGAATAACTTGATATGTTCCGCATGATACGGAGCATGGAGCCTCCGCGTGCGGAGGCATGCTCCGCACAATGTGGAGCCCATTTGCTCCGTTGTGCGGAGCAATTATGATTTTTTTAAAAAGTTTTTTTGCTCCATTCCATTCCATATCTACATATAATAAATTCATAATTCATTTCTTATCTCTGCACCCGCGCCTTTTTATTTCATTTTTTTCTTTTGCTTAGAATTCTACTTATTTATATTTTACGCAAATATAAATATAATTTCATTTATTAATAATTTAATTTAAAAATATTAGAAAATATTCAATTCCATATATACATCAAAATCAAATTTCCTTTCAGGGGCGTTGCCCCTTCGATCCCCGCAACCTGGCCGGGCAGGTCGATCCCCCTTCGAGGGCGATGCCCTCGAACCCCCACGAGGGGCGCTGCCCCCTTGACCCCCCGCGACCTGACCGAGCAGGTCGATCCCCTCAAGAAGGGCGCCTGTCAATTTGGGAAAAATATGTAACTTGCTTAAATTTACTTCATATATTCGATTTTTTTTTTCTTATTATGATTTTCTTTACTTGTCATATTTTTAGTCATTCCTAATTTAGTTCATATTGAAATTTGTTTTAAAAAAAAATTAGGTTGCAAGATATCATTCTCAAAATAAAAATATTAAAATTTTCTTTATGCTAATGAATGGAAGTTTAGGCATATAAGTTTCTAAGATAGTCTTTTATTGAAAAATTCACTTTCGTGTTGTCTTTAGTATGTTTTTATTAATTGGATAGATGATTGTATGATTATATCCAACATCTGGACAGAGTAGGACAAACACAACAAGGTGGTGGGTGATAGTACACTTAAGCATACTATTGAAAATGTAATAGCGTCAAACGAACAAATAGATGCAACATAGGATGATTGAAATTATGAAGAATTATTGTTTTCATACTTCTCTGGATGTATATTTGCCTTTTGTTTTATTTTTACATAACAATTTCGAAAGAAAAATGCTCTATGGATCTTGTTTTTTTTTTTTTTTTAATATATTGCTTCGCCCTCTTTGAATGTTTTATAAATGTATTCTGTGGGTGAAATTATATGTAAATTTATTTTTTTTCACTTAAAACTTATTTTGGTAACCTTGCTTATACTTTTCATCTATTATTTACATTAAGTAAAGTACATCACTAATTTTTATGTAGATAATAAAAACTATTTTTCATTTCTATAGAGACTAAATGAAGCTGAGAACTTCAAGATAATATTTTTCATTATTAAATTTTACTAATTATTATGGTAGATAAAAACTTACTACCGTTAATATGATACACTAATATTACCTTAAAAATACCAAGCTCGTGCATCGTATGAGCGCACGACTGGTTATAATGAAAAACGATACAGTGAAGGGAATAGGGGTTGCAGCCATTGTTGACTTCTTCTCACAAATCAATTAACATTTTTGAAGAAAGATTATTTTGCCCTTCAATTGTAGCATTCAATCTACTTAATTGTAGCATTCAATATATTAGACTTATGAGTATTTTGGAGATTTACAAATAGAAAAAGATGACTGCTTGTGAGATTGTCAAATATTGCGGCTAGACTGACTGCAAATTATTGTTATGTTCGATTTTTTTATTAAAATATGGAAAGAATGGCACCAAGCACTTAATTTCATCACTAAACTTATGTCTGTGTGTTTGACATTTTCACTACCCATTAAACTTTCAAATGTCAAGTTTTAACCACTAAATTTAATGTAACATTGGACTTTACTTCGTTCAAATTTTAAGTGCTGCGTCAATTATTCATACCATGGCAGATGAGGAAGAAATGCAAAAGATGGGAAGACTTGCCTTGTAACGGCCCAACCTCTGTGTCAAATAGTTATATCATACCTATTGACCGTTTTAGAAGAGCCTTTGCTCATCTTATCCCTCACAAATTCTTCGTGTTCTTAGGATATGATCACAGACCTCTACTTCAGCTTAATTCTATAGGTCTTGAGTTTGAATTTTCAGATGCAATATAAAATCGTACCAAAGCGAAAAGTACATAAAAGAACGGATTGAAAACAAACTCATATCGTTAGATGCCTCCTTGTTCCCTTTACCTATGCCGTGATGCTCATGGGCAGCTTAATGGAGACCTTGTGAATTCTAAGCTGAATGGAGAATTCCACTACATCATAGTGAACAAAAAACAGACCAGAAAGAACAAATATACTTTTCATTCATTCCATTCACAAAGAAATTGCAAAATGAGATTGAGAAATTACGAACAACAATCTACCAGAAGCAGGAGAATGACAAGTACAATGGTTCTAGGTATAAACAGACTTGCTTACATACCAACAACAGTAAATCAAATTACATACAAATAACTGAAAGAGAGACCAAGTCAATTAAATTCAATACTAGTTGCAGCCCCAAGACTAGGCCTTCTTGGGAGATTTAGTTGCCTTGGTAGGTGATTTCGCAGGCTCCTTCCCAGCCTTCTCAGATTTCTTAGGCAGAAGTACCGGATTGATGTTCGGTAGAACTCCTCCATAAGCAATTGTCACTCCGGCTAGAAGTTTTCCG
The DNA here is from genome assembly GCA_019097785.1 of Fraxinus excelsior. Taxonomy (NCBI): domain Eukaryota; kingdom Viridiplantae; phylum Streptophyta; class Magnoliopsida; order Lamiales; family Oleaceae; genus Fraxinus; species Fraxinus excelsior. The sequence continues at coordinate 5,912,791 of CM032643.1, read as the reverse complement.
AGCTCCTCATCATTCCTCACGGCGAGTAGCACATGCCTTGGTATGATTCTGTTTTTCTTGTTATCTCTGGCTGCGTTGCCAGCCAATTCCAAAACCTGAACACAATTTCAATGAATTCAGATTTTTTTCCTTCCAAGATTATAAATTCATCTACATTTTTGCGTGTTTAAATGATGTTTTGTTTATTACGACTCTTGTAATTGAGATTAGAGAGATTAGGGCTTATGTAATGAATCTAAAGTTGACCCTAAATCCAAGTACTTAATCTAATTTCTCCAAAAGTAATCATCCACACGACAGAGAGATATTGGCTCATGTAATTCAAGAAAACCAACTCAAATCAAACACAAATTTTAATAGTTCAGTTCATTTACTGTTCTTTTCTGATTAATTAGTACCAGTTAACTTACCAAAAAGCTAAAAATTCAACAAAACTCACAAAGTGCATAATTATTCAACAAAAAAATCACATTTACAACAATAATACATGGAATTTGAAATGAGTGCACATCCTGAGATGAAAAGGGTTTTTATACCTCAGCAGCAAGGTACTCGAGGACAGCAGCCATATAAACCGGAGCTCCGGTACCTACACGCTGCGAGTAGCGACCTTTCTTCAAGTACCGGCCGATCCTGCCGACCGGAAACTGTAGACCTGCCTTGACGGAGCGAGAAACCGGCTTCTTCTTGGGGCCGCCGCCCCTTCTTCCTCCGGCTCCCTTCTTCAGTTTACCACCAGTGTCCATTACAAATTCTATTCACTACAAATAGTAGCCCTAAAAATGGGTTTTGTGAATCGAAATAATACTTGAGATAAAGGAGGAAACTGTTCCTTCAGATTCCAATAATGCACACTTTGGCGTCGTGGGCGGATTAAGTAACAAGTGGCTTTGGACTGGGATAGGGTGGGTGAAATACTTGCAGCGTTGGATTGGATCTTATCGAGGGCTGTGGAATAAAGAAGTGGCTATCCGCGTGCTTTGAAATGGACCAATCAGCGAATGACATTGTTATGGGGATTATAGGAAAGAAACACGACGTGTAAGGGTTAAAAACGTTGAATAATGCTATTTAACCGAACTGAAATTATAATTTTAATCAATGTGGTGTGAGGTGATAAGTTAGGGAGGGTGTCCTTAATTAAGATTGTAATGAATTTTAAAAATCCTTATAAATTTAGGCGTTTTCAATTGAGATTTTAATGAAATTCATTAAAATTTAGGTGCTCACAGTTGAAATTTTAATGAAATCTATTAAAATTTAGGCATCTTCAATAATTAATGGATTTATAAAAAAATCATTAGTATAATAATTTCAAAAGATTTGGATGAATTTCAAGTTTAAAAATACATATAACCAAATCTTTTAAAATTTATCAAAATCTTAATGGAGGACACCCCTGTAAATGAGAGTGACATTTAATTTCACTTATCATTTAATATCGCATTAGCACCACATACATTGTGAGTATAACTTCACTAAGACTAAATAGTATTAAAAACACATCACGCTAAATAGTATTAAAAACACGTGATGATTGGGCTTAGGGTTAGACAAAAACCAACCCAAGACATTCAAACCGCCCAATCCAACCTACATCGATCGGTTTGGGTTGATTTTTTAAATTCGATTGGGTCAGGTCGCGAGTTATGAATTAAATTCAACTCAACTCAACCCGATGAATTAAAAAAAAATTAAAACTTAAATTGAAAAAACACAAATAGACACAATAGTGAAAATAAGATAATGATTTAGAATGTAAAAATGTTCCTTTTTTTACATAGGTTGATTGGTATGAATATTATGTACAAATGAAAAATAATTTGACGATAAACTAAAAATTAAAGACGTGATAATGAAATGAATAAATATCAAAAAAATTATATAAAGAAAATTCTTCGTAGTTTCAAACATATTTATAAATTAATTTTTAGAAAGAATTCCTTATATAGATTAAAAATAACAGAGATTTTCAACTGGATAAACTTTAAATATTGTTTAAATTCAACATAAAATAATCGAATTTGAATTGAGCTCAAGCCCAAACCGACCAACACAAGCTTGATCGGTTTGGGTTGGGTTGGATTTAAACTAATAATTTGATTTTGTTGGTTTGATTTTATATTAAATCGACCATGTTGAGTTGAGTTTGGGTAGGATAAAAACTCAACGCAATCCAACCATACACATGCTGTTAAGGCTCCTATTATTGTGTAATTAGTTGGCCTGATTTAGTTCATGATTCAGTGCTTATCACTGTGTAAATTAGCTGGCCTGATTTAGCTCCCATCCCGTAATTAGTAGCTATGCTGTAAATCTGTAACAATCCCACTAACCATGATGTAAGTCCCTATATATATATTCATCAACGTCAAAGGAATAAAATATTAAAAATCATTTTCCAAACTCTGAGTTTTGTCATGGTATCAGAGCTCTTGCTCTAAACAATATTTTTTTTTCTCTTGAACCCTTCCTCTTCACTCATGGCTAATCAACTTGTCCTTGCCTCCACCACTTCCACACATGCTCTCTCATCATCGTCTACACATACCTTCTCTATCAAACTCAATGGTAAAAACTACCTGGCATAGCGGGCTCAATTCATCCCGCTTCTTCATTACCAGAATCTCTATGGCTTCATCGATGGTACCTCCGTTGCTCCTCCACATACTATTGCCTCAACAACGACACCAATCACTCAAGTTCCCAATCCTGAATATGATCTTTGGTTCAAGAAAGATCAACTTCTCTTGTCTTGGATTATCTCCTTCCTCACCGAAGATATTTTCTCATATATTATTAATCTTTCATCCTCATTTGCTGTTTGGGAGCACTAGCACGTGCTTTTGGGTCGGTTTCGCAAAATCGTCAACTACAACTCAACATTGAATTACAGGAGTTTAAGAGGAATGATCTTTCTGTTTCAACCTATTTGCAACGTGCACAGGCCTTGGCTGATGAACTCAGCACTGCTGGTCACTCTCTTTCATCCGCTGAATTTAATGCGATCGTTTATCGCAATATTGGTAGTGACTTTCACAGTATTATTACTGCATTTGAATCTTCGACCCGATCCTGTGCCCTTCTACGAACTACATGCCCAACTCGTGGCTCATGAAATACTGCTCAAAGCCACGCAGGAACCACCTCTTGCTCATGTTGCTATGCGCAATCCTACTGCTCCCTTATTGCCTACCCCGCAACACCAATCTGCTCCTGCATACTCCAATTATGGTTTTCAACGTCGCCCTCGTGCACTTGCCAAATTTGTGGCTGGCACAACCATACAGCTGACCGGTGTCGTCGACGTTATTTCAGGCAACCCTCCTTCGTACCTCAAGCAAACTACTCCTATGCTGGTCCTCAACAGTCCACACCTCCTGGCTATGGTCCGTGTCTCACAACCTGTTTGGATACCTCGATACCGGCGCCACCAACCACATCACTCCTGATCTCTCTACATTACAGATAAGCAATGAATATCGTGGTAATGACACTCTTCGTGTTGGTAATGGCCAAGGACTTCACATTGCTAATACTGGTATGACTTCTATCCCTTCGGCAGGTGGTGAGCTTGCTTTAAAATCTGTTCTCCACGTTCCTAAAAGTGATAAAAACTTGTTGTCTGTTCAAAAGTTCACTTCCGATAACAATTGCTTTTTTGAATTTCACCCTACTTATTTTTTGGTTAAGGATCGCTTCACCAAGAAGGTACTCCTCCACGGTCTCAATGAGAATGGACTCTATCGCCTTCATCCTTGCATGAAGTTTGCCTACCTTACCACCACTTCAACACTTCAACAATGGCATGAACTGGACACCAAAATATGCGCACTATCTCTAATATTGTCAAACGTTTCTAATTTTAAGTCTCAACCATGTTCTTCTTGTTTCTTCGGAAAAATGTCTCGTTTACCTTTAGCCAGTGTCGAGCATAAGAGTAATGCTCCTTTTGATATTATTTTTTCTGATGTTTGGGGCCCTGCTCCAGTAATCTCAAGTCTTGGGCATTGTTATGTTGCCTTATTCATTGATGATTATATCCGATTTACTTGGGTTTATTTTTTGAAAAATAAAAGTGATATCTACTCATGTTTTCTTAATTTTCAATCTCTCGTTGATAGACAATTCCATGCAAAAATTAAAGCTTTCCATTCCGATTGGGGTAGTGAATATCAAAAACTAAGTAAACTATTTCAATCTATTGGCATTGTTTATAGAATTGCTTGTCCCTACACCCATGAACAAAATGGGACATCTGAACGGAAAATTCGCCATTTAGTTGACACTAGTTTAACTTTGTTAGCTCATGGTCACGTTCCCCTAAAATATTGGAATCTTGCTTTTACAGTAAGCATTCAATCCATTAATCAAACACCAAGTCCGATTTTAAAACACAAGTCCCCATACCAAATTCTCTTTGGCAAAGATCCTAATTATCTAGACATGAAACCTTTTGGATGTGCCATATTCCCTTTAGTTCGACCGTACAATCGCCATAAATTTGCTTTTCGATCTCTACCCTGTGTGTTTCTTGGTCAAAGTACAACCCATAGTGCATATCATTGTTTAGACTTGGAAACAAGTCGCATATACTTAGCACGATATGCTAAATTTAATGTCACAATTTTTCCATATCAATCACGTCCAACCCCCACATCCTCTCATCTGGACAATTCTTTTTGGCTACAGGTTATGAGTCATTCAACTCACTGGGACTCTGAGGATCCTTTAGGTACGGTTTTTAATTCCAATTCCACTTCTTCTTTCTTATCTCTTTCCCATCAACCGCATCCACCCACACCGCTATCACACACTACGTCTCTTCCCACTTCTACATCCCATCACAACTCTCCTGTATCTCCTACATCCTTATCCCCTACCATTACAACCTCTCCCAATTTAAATTTAATTGTTGACTTATCATCCTACACCAACCAAACAACCTCAATGTCCACTTCTCCTACTCCAACACCACCCATCCGAACCCACCACATGAACCTTCGCCCAACTACACTCCACAAACGCCAAGCTCACCTTTCTACTCGAACAACAACACAATTTTTAACACAGGAATCGAACACTTACAATAAAAATAGGGAAAATTCATTTCTCCTATTTTTACTATACATTATTTCAAAAATAAGAAAACAACATTCAAGTTTCGGATATTTGACATATACATACACTATATATATAAAGATATATATAATATAGTTAACCCACCCTACATCCACCACTCCTACCGCTCCGCACGACCGTTCCGACGACTACTTCGATTCGGCGATCGTTCCGATAACTACTCCGATTCCGATAACCGTTCCATCGACTTCTCCGATTCCGACGACTATTCCGACAACAACAACACCATACTTTTAAAGTCACATATTTATACAACATGGTCACAAATTACTTTCTGATGTCACAATTAAACAGTTAATGGTCGCATATACATAATTAATTGGTCAAAGATTATTTTTGAGGTCATAAATTTTTTTTATAGATTACAAATTATTTTGAGATCACAAATCAAAAATTTTATACGTCACGGATTATTTTGGGGTACAATTCAAAAAATTTATAGGTCACAATTTGTTTATCAGCCATAGATCAAAAAATTTGCAGGTTACGAATCATTTCAAGTCACAAATCAATAATTTTATAGGTCGCAGATTATTTTATTGGTCACGGATAAAAAATTTACAGGTCATAGTTATCTATCAGTCATATATTTTCAAATTTGTTGGTCATAGATTAATTTTTAGTCACAAATTGTTGAATCTTAAGGTCACAATAAGTCCATTATGTGGTTACAGTTGGTCAGGAATCACACCACAGATTCAAACAACTGCCGCCCACACCGCACTACACCACCACCATAAAAAAAATAGCCTCAGTTGCCTGCAAGAAGACACCATCTCACCGTCAAACCGCCGCCGCCGCCACCACCACCTCAAACAACTCAGCCAATCACAAAAAAAAAAAAAAAATTATTATAGTCACCACCACGACCACAGATCAGGACACCACCATCGTGTCCACAGCACCACAACCTCACCCACGTACCACCACAACCATCACCAACAAAAAATCGAAGCAAAATTGAAAACAACACAACCACCATCAACACCAAAACAACCACCAGATTTCTCCACTACAGCAGCACGGCTAAGTAGGTTAGATCGAAGAACAAAATCACTCCAAAAAACCTCTAACTCCCACCCAAATGTTCTCTACTGCAGGCGACAAAAAAAGCCCAGATCCATCCCTAAAATTTTCTGCAGCGACGAGTTCGAGCAGCCTTACGCCCCTGTTCGACATCGCTGCGAACGAACAGATCCCGCAACTTCGTGGCTGCAATGACGACTCGCCATGCATCATCATCGGGTTGCCGATGGGTAGTGGAGGGAGAGAGAGAACGAAGGTAGAGAGAGATTGTGGTGGTGACGACGAATGAGAGAGGAGATCGACAAGAGGGATGAGATGTAGAGAGAGAGAGCGGGTTTGTAGAGAGAGAGTGGAGAAATGTAGATAGAGATAGGACAGTGGAATTAATTATGGTTTATGTTTTTAAATAATTAATTAAAAAAACTTCTGATTTTTGAATTAACAAACTTTCAAACTGATTTTGGAAGTTGAGTCTTGAAAGATAGGGTCTGGTGTAATTTCCACTTAAATTAATCCAACAACACACATGGTTGGACAAAAACTAATTCAAATCGACCAACACATTCTAAACCGACTGATTTGGATTGATTTTTAATTTCCTTGGATTGAGTTGGGTAGGAAAATCAAATTAAGATCGGGTTGGGTGTCGGGTTATGAATTAAAATCCCACCCAACCCAATCTGATGAATTTAAGAAATTAACAACTAAAATGAAAAATTTAAATAGACATAATAGTAGAGACAGAAGGCTTAGAATGTACAAACATCTCTTTTCTACATAAGCAGATTGTCATGAATACTATGTACAAATGCAAAATTATTTGACGATAAACTAAAAATTAAGGACGAGATGATGAAACGAATGAAGCCCAAAATAATTGTAAAAAAGAAAATGCTCCATAATATCAAACTTATTAATATTTTCATAAAGAATTTCTTATATAGGTTAAAAACGACGGAGGTTTCAAACTTTAAAAAATTGTCAAAATTCAACAAAAAAATAACCGAATCCAACTTGAATGGCTCAAGCCCAAATCAACCCATTCAAACCAAACCGATTTAAGTTTGGTCGGTACGGGTTGAATTGGTTTTAAACCAATAATTGAGTTGGATTAATTTGATTTTAGATTCAATCGACCATGTTTGATTGTGTTTGAATTGAATAAAAAATTGACCATACTCTACCCATGTCCAACCCTAACAAAATTCAAAGAGCAATCTCAAATCGAACTCTCTTCGATCATCAACCCCACAAGTCAGCATATTTCTCCAACCAATCACACCAAGCCACCAACATATCCTACCACCCCAAAATATTCCAATTTAAACGTCCCTGAACCCCTTTTCCACTAGCGGAGGAGGAGCCAACCGCCGGGTTTTCAGCTTTCTAGTAAGCAAATAGAGAAAAGCTCTCTGCTACACACCACTGACACCAGGCATCAAACCTCAACTTCTTGAACCTGATTCCACTACCTTTTATCGATCCTTCAAAATAATTCTTGTTAAAAATTGCCTCGTAAAACAAATATTATATTGTGCAATATGGACTGGACTTTTATTTTAATAAAATTAGTTGGACATTAGCTTAACATTAACTCAAGGCCCAAGAGATTATATATGATCATAACTGGTATTTTGGGCTTGGTGCACCTGTTTGGATTTTGAATTTTCTTTATCTCTATTTTTCATTACAGCTATTGGTCGATCGGGAATCTAGTAGTTTATCAGACAATTAGGACCATTTTGTTAGACGATAATTAACTCCGAAAATTAGTTAATAAATCGATAATTACCTAGGTTTTAAACTTTCATTCGCTATCAGAGCGGGTTCACTTTGTTATACGTGAGACCATCTGACTTATGTATGATCTTTTTTTTCCTAGAAACGCCCACTTTCTTAATGGAACAAAATATCCTTTTTTATTGACCAACGAGACGAGACATCTTCATCATCGATCATGTAACTCTAAGGTACGGTATCGTGGAGAGATCTGAATGACAAGATAAAATGTGACGTTCCCCATCGAAAAATAGTTAATTGAACTGTATGAGAGGTGCTCTTTTTAGGCATATGCATTCTATGTTTGTGGTTTCAACTTCATAGAGAGATTATCGGATGGTGGAAGAAGGTAGGAGCTCAAGCTAGGTTCTTTCTCATATGGTGGAAGACTGTATGTGCTCCAAATGGGTCTTTTTCGTCTGCGTTGACTTTTGGATGTGATTTTAGGGTACTATAGGGTTACTATTTAAAGGTTGAAACCCATGTTTGGTATAAATTAAAATTTTCATTTTCATTTTTCTACTTATTTTCAACCACACATTATTTAATAAAATAATATTTTCGATCACATCAATAATTTTTCCTTCTTTTTTAATCACACATTTTCCATCAATCTACTATTTCAGAATACATTTTTCCAAAATAACGTAACTCAAACACACCCTTATTTTTCGTTTGAAGAGTCATGATAAAGAAGGAAATATCTCGATTTGCTTGAAAATTGTTGTTAGAATAATAAACATGGGCTAAATAATACCTCGTTTTTAAAATTCAATGAAAATTGATTTATTTTACTACACACTAGAGGTATTATTGGAATATAAAAAAGATTATGTAAAATAATTTTACTAAAGCCTTTATTAATTAATCCATTAACTACTAGAAGTGCCTGCCGTGGATTATTTTATAACCCAGACATTATATTTTATTATCTATTTAGGACAAACCCAAAGCACGTGTGGTCGGTCCAAAATATCCCACAGTTTTACTGTGTACAGAAAATTGTGCATACCAAAACATACCCAACACAGGTGGGGCCCCTTATATTTTTCAATATTTAATTTCACGTGGAGCCCACCTCCATATGAATTTTTCTGTTGAGTGTTGAACTTCTATAGTGATTTTTCTGTACAAATAGAAAAATCCAATAAAATGATGATAAAATATTTAATCGTTTTATTTTTTTTTTGTTGATTTAAAAATACAATAAATAAATGAGTTTTTTCACTATATCTTAAAAAAAAATATATTTGATAGTAAAAAATGCGATGAAAAAGTTAGAGACAAATATTATAATATGTAAAGATTATTAACTTTTCATGAAATTAAAATTTAATTTAATTATTAAAAATTGTGTTGCGAATATATTGAATTGCGCTACACAAACATGATAAGTGACGGGGATTAAAAAGGGACACATGTCAACATTTTATCCAGTGTGTATTCACGGTGGTCTGACCTCCGTTGACAATAGCGACCGCGAGTTCCTCCGTCATAAAAATAAATAAATAATCTATAATCTAACCCTATTCAAGTAGCATCACTAGATATTTAGCCCAAGAAAATATCAAGCTTTAATTTACGCGTGACGGCTACGATTAATTTTTATGACAATCTTGTCCTCGTTGACTTGACGCTACGCTGTATACCAATACAATACAAACATATTGATAAATTAGTTCTAGAAACTACTATTGGCACACCATTCCTCCACATATTTCTCAGAAACCATTCTCCCATGGCATTTTTTTTTTTTATCAATTTCAATAACACATTCGTACAATCAAATATTTTGCATATAAATTTAATTTTTATTTACTTTTTAACCACGTATTATTCTAAAAATCATTATTCAAAATATTTTATTCCCAAATAATGATTATTAAACAGAGTAATAGCCATTGAATTGCATATAATTTTTGCATAAACTCTTGACAAATTTTAAAAAATATTATTGAAATTACGGTTCTAAATAACGACAACTTAGGTTGTATTCATACATGGTCACATAGCTTTTATTAGTTCTCAATTAGGTCCAATTGAATCGCTCAATTTCATTGTTTCAAATTTCACCACATGTTCAACGAGTCTTTCAAATCATAAATTGCTTAATTCACGATCATACCGCAACACATCTTCCACTTTATCGTGTGGGATTTTCCGACTCATCTCCATGTCACGATATAAAAGTGAACAATCACACCTGTTAACCTAAAAATGTTATCATAATCCTCATTTTACTATTTACGTATATAGAATGCTACAAGTGATTACGTGAATTATTAATTGTGATATGACTATCAACTAAGAAATTTTCTTCCGGTTGAAGAATTTTAGGTGATGAGTTATTAACTTGGAAATTAATTTGAAGTTCAATGCTTTAATTTAGACAAACTTTTTTAAAAAAATTGATCCAATTGAGATTTCACCAAGGTTGAGTGAAAAACGCGGATGAAATTTATCCCCTAAAAATAGTAATACTGGGGGCGTGGTAGTATAAAAAAATCCACGAGCGTAGAAGAAGGGTATATTAATGCATATACATTTTTTATGTATAAATTCTCGGTCTAACCCATTTTCTACTTTTTCAATGATTATGATGCCGATCTTGCCGTGAAAATCCTGTATAAATCCTGATCCGTCTAATAATCTTTCAAAACTTCAAATAGTTTTATCTGCTCAGTATCGGTGCTGTGTGCTGCGTTTGATTTAGAGGGGATTTAAAATCCTGTATAAATCCTGATCCGTCTAATAATCTTTCAAATCTTCAAATAGATTTATCTGTTTAGTATCGGTGCTGTGTGCTGCGTTGGATTTAGAGGGGAAAAACCTAAAAATAATTTGGGAAAAGTGAATTGAAGAGCATCGAACAATGCATTCGGTGCCTTCTAAGGATCTGGTGTTGTTCACACGCCCTTTCGCGTCCTCTTTCTATGGCGGATCGTTTTCTCATCGTCTGAAACATCTTCAGAAAAGTGATCGGCGTGGTAATATTAGTAGTTAATATTTGGTTTTGTTTTGTTTCTCTTAAAATCGGTTTCTTTTTCGAGGGTTTTTACTTTTTGTGGGGTTTCCATCGCCAAATTTCAATCGGCTATTATTATATAATAGTACTGTCGATAATCTGGTGTTGAACTAAGCGATCCAATTTTCCGATCTTTTAATTGGATCTTATCTTTTGAGAGCTCGGTTCAGCTAATATTTCAGAGAATTGTCTCGAGGATTCCTGGGTATACGAGGTATTCACTTAACCAAACATTTATTTTTGTAAATAAGATATGTGTTGGATCTGATGTGGATGTTGATGCTATTTATTTCTGCAACGATTAGGTTTATACTGATTGCACCGATGAGTTCTCAATATATTTTTTTGGAAAAAATGAACTAGTACAGCATTGAGTTTGATGTTAAATAACCGAGTTATAGCTGAATAGCTAACTTGTAATCATCATGAATGAGTATAAGTGACACGGTGACATGGATTGCAAGATGAGTTGCTTATCCTGTATCAATTATTTCTTGTCAATCAACTTGTGGTCAACTTTAACATATTATTTTCGGTAGTTTTTTATGGCTTCGAGGATATAATATTTTAGAAGACGTGTGTTCATTTTGTAATTATAGTTGTTCAGTTGTTCTGATTTGTGCTTTTGCAGATCTTTTCTGCAACTTTTCACTCTTGTAGTGGAGGGACAGCTGCATCCCACATAATGTCATCTGCTCAAGACATAATCAGCCCCGGCGAGTCATCAACAGATCCACCTGACTCAGCTTGTCATGATTCAGCATATCTTTCTATGAACGATCTCAAAAACTCTTTGAACGAGTTTGTAAAAATCGAGAACTTTAAGATAGCAACTCGTGGCTTCACTCCACCTCCCGAGGAGAATGGTATAGGCAATGAGGAGGAGGAAGTTGAACATAACCAATCCCGTGGGAGGAATTCAAACAGTGTAGCTTCTGAGAAACACTTTAGCAAGTGTGCCACATTTCCATCTCCAGCATCCCCTGGTGAGCATAAAAAATTCCCTGCTGAAGTATTGTTGGAGGGGAAAGTGAAGCAGGGTAGTGATATAACCACTGAAGTCTCGATATTGAATGGTGATGCCGAATCTGCTAATCAGTCATATTCACGTTGCATATCCTTGCCTGTAAGTTTTACTTTTTCATAGCTAGTTCTTAATCACATTCTTTCATTAATGTACATATTTTCTCTTGACCAATGGATCCCTCCAAGGGAATAGAGTGTAGATTCTATCCAATGTAGTTTTTAGTAGTCTTTACAATAAATATATTAACACGACAGAATTTGCACTGATACTATATATAATATATTTCACGAATTCCTGGAAAGTAGTAATGGGTTTATTTTTTGTTTGGGTTTCCATGACCATGAGGTACGTGTCTGGTGATGTGCACAATTGTGAGTACCTGTGGGTTCTTCCATTTTGTTTAATGTTGAGGGTGATCATTGGTATCAGTAAAGAATTCTACCTGATTTAAGTTCATTTATGATGCAATAATTATTACTGAGATTATATCCCGCCTTCATATTTTTAGTTAATTATGTTTTTATGATGTTGCTAAATGTATTTAGATTCTTTTGCCCATTTTTTGACATCCGAAACACTCTTTCTGGATGATCCAGGCAAGTAAGCTTTTGCCTATGTTTTTTGAATTTTGAGAAGAGGAATATTTGCTTACATCAGTAGTGCAAGTTCCATTTTTTCACTCTTCACGTTTTCATCCTCCTGTTCTTTTCCTGTATTTTGAACAGTGCTGCCAAATTCTTTTTCGACGTACAGATAATCCTTGTATGGCGACATTTAAGGGTTTGGGTATATAATACTGGAGACGTGTGTTAACAGATATGTTTTTTTTTTTTTCTCTCCCGTTGATGTTCTATTCTCAGACACCCATGAAGCTTGTATCTGCCATGAAAGGTAGCCGTGAAAAGCAGGGAATACCACCTAAAAAGCTGATAGTAACGTGGGCGCCCGAGGTGTACGATCCAGTTCCTTCAGCAGTGCCACACGTGGCATCAAACAAGCATCATCGCCATCGGAGTGATAGCAGGAAGTACGGTAAGACCAAACAGAAGGGCGGTGGTAAATCTTCACGAGGCAGCAAGGGAAAAGACAAGAAGCAAGCTCGGAAGAATGTTGGAAGTGCTAGCTGTTCTTTCAAGTCATTCAATGATTATTACATAGTGCATGGCTTTGATGAGCCTCTTACTGGTATTGAGAATTTTGATGTTGGCAACCCAGTGGCATTCTGCGGAAGTAGTTTTCTTAAAAAACCGGCCACCAAGTTGCACTTCGCAGTAACAGAAGCTACATGAGCCCTCACCTGAATCAATACGGCTTCATTTTCGTTTCACTAATGATGTAAATATAAATAAATTTGTGAGGTTTTGTTGACGAGTAGACTTCTGACTTTCCTCTGAAAATGTTGACCAGATGGTGGAACTGCCATGAAAGCTTGGAGACCTTTTTCATGGTGATGTGCATTCATCTTGTTGTATCGTATCATTTACATCAAGTTTGTTGTGATGTTTGATTGTTTTTGGTAGTATTCATTTCCTATGTTTTGTTGCTTGGGATCTTAAAGAGGGCTGTTGCGAAAATTGCTTGAATTCACTTTTAGTTATGAGCACTTGGGATAGGACAGGGTTTCGTGCTGAATTGAATATCAATATTTTGCTCCAACCATTTTGTCATAACAATGACTGCAGAATTTAACAATCTTGAATCAGGTTTTCAAACGGGTTCGATCAGTTGCAAAGGAAATTGCAGAATCTTGATTATTCACTGGGACAATAACTAGATTTAGGGGTATGTATTCAATCGAGACTTTTAAAGATTCTCTGAAAGTTTAGGTGTATTCAGTAGTGATTTAAAAGTCTCTAAAAGTCACGGGGTATTCAATTGATTTTTTTTGAATAAGTTACGAGGTATTCAATTGATAATGGCTTTTAGGGATTTTATAATTTGCTAGACTTTTGGAGACTTTTTATAGAAAATATGAATAGAAAATCCCAAAACAAATATCTCATTCTACCGTGAGATTTGTCAAGAGCCGGCCATTTTATTTTCTTTCACATAACGTCTCCCTCTCATCTGGTGTATTTCATTTTTTTAATCTAAACAAGGTTCTTCTTCAAGCCAAGAAATTTAAAATCAATTTTATTGATTTGTGCTCTCTCTCTCTCTCTCGTGTATTTCATTTTTTTTTAACCCAAACAAGGTACATTTATAGAGAAAAATGGATTTGTCAAATGCTTGCAACAAATACTTTATTATTTCATTTTTTTTCCTTTTATCTTATTGTATGATAATTATACATGTTATAAATCATGTGCTAATTTTACAATTATTTTATGTTCATATAAATATATTTTGGGAGATTGTGGATTTCCAAATCGGCGTAAATTTTTAACTCATTTTCGAGGTGTCGTCGTCATCTCAAAATTCTGGTGGTCAAGGTCGTGGCCCTGAAAATACAAAAAAGTTATTTAATCTTCGTCATGCTTCACTGAGGAACGTAGTTGAGAGGATATTTGATATATTTAAATTACGATTTACAATTTTCAAAATTGCTCCTCCATTTCCATATAGTACACAAGCGGAGCTTGTATTAACTTGTGTAGGATTATATAATTTTCTTCGCAAAAAGTGTCATTCCGATGAATTTCCTGTTAAACCTAATAATGAAGATTCATCTTCTTCAGTTAATGAAGGGAAAGATTTTGAACCCTTTTTTTAGAGTCAAAAACAAGAAAAAGAGTGTTAATGCATGAAGAGCTATTATAGCAACGGATGTGGAACGAAATTGGGAATGCTTGATTTTTTTATTTATTTTTGTTGAACATAACTAAATACAATTAATTTTTTTGGTATTTTGATTATTTGTTAATCCATTTTGTGTGACTTGAATTTTTTTTTATTTTTTATTTTTTTTAACATGCGTAATCTGATATGTTGCTTTGCATTTTCAATTATACAAGTTATAAATGATCCAGACATATAAGAAATTGTTCAAAATATTACATTATATATGCTTAATATTTTATTTTAAAATAGAAATCTTTAAAAGTCGTTGAAAGTTTCTAATGAAAGTTTACGGAGGTTCTTGGAAGACTTATTAATTCTTACCAAATTCATATAAATCACTTCAAAGCTCACAAAATCCACAAAAGTCACTCACTTAAAAAAGTCTATAAAAGTCCCAATTGAATACACCCCCCTTAGTGACACATCCATTGCTTAAAACAGGAATAAAAGACTGGACGAAAGGATTAGCCAAAAGGGCATCTAAAGATCTGGGATATAACCATATTGTAGTTTTATAATGACACAGAAGATATGATCTATGTAGTGTACTCTGCATTTATTTTCACATAATCATAACTCAAGTCACATCCCCATGCTAGTCCTCTACCTGAACCATCACCTGTGAAAAAAATGGAAAAACAAGTAAAAAACAATGAATTGTGCATAGAAGAGAGAAATTCCCAAAAATGATATACCAATTTGCACCACAACTTATCATGGGCTCGATGGAAAGCAACTATAATTACGAAGGAGAACAGCATGGATAATACTATGAAAGATGAGAATGTGATTGCCATGTAACCAAGGAAATTTTTCTCTTCAGTAGGGCATAGCAGAATCTAGAATTTTCATTTCATCAATTAACAAATTGGATTTGTACTGTTTCTATTTTGGGGTGCGGGGAATGGGGATGAGTACGAATATCATGACACAGCGCGTCATTTTTTTGCATATCTATGAATCTTACCAATAGATATTTGAATTACAACTGTCCCGTGTATCTCACCGGCCTTCTTAAGATAATTACTAGCTGCGATGCTGCAACATTTCAAAATTCTCAAGATTGTTAAAAGAAAAGAAAGTAGTGAAAAACATGCTTAATAAGAGTGACCATAAAAGGAGAGGAACAAAAGAGAAAAAAAGATGCCTTGGGTGGAGGCGTTTTGGAAAAGGCTAAATCCGCGAAGACAGATTTGAAAACTAGCCCACGAAATTTCATTCACAAATAAATCAAACCCCCAGCCACCCCTGCAGATGGAGTATTTGGAAACTATATAGATGCATGATTTGATCATAGTGGAACTTTGATGGAAAAATTAAAGTATTTTCTCATACCTATCAAATGGCAATGGCTGCCCACCATCCATTAGCAGAATATCTCCCAGTGATATTCTGAGTTTGTTTGGATTAAAAGGAATTCCTGCATAACCAGCAGCACAAGCAATACGTCCCCAATTTGGATCCCGACCATATACCGCAGCCTAATGACATAAAGCACGTGAAAAGTATAGTAAGGCAAACAAAATCAGAAACAGCTCGTACCATATGAGATCCTTCGAAGATGTACAAATCATGCCTTCGTCAATGAAGAAGATGCCACTGATCGTGCAACCTTTGCTGCTTCAGCTTCACTGCTTGCTCCAGCTACTCTGACCTGCAGATTGCATTTAAAATCAGGACCACTCTACTTCGGACATAAGCAGGATATATTGCCCAAGTTTTTTCAGTAAACACACAGTGCAATTTTGCTAATATCCAGTTTGATGTTGTACATATATTCCATGCTTCTTGTCAAATAGCAGTTCCTATCAAGGACTAGAACACATTTTGGATGGTATATTTGTTCTTAGGATGGATGCACTGTCATACTAAAACGACTAAGACAACAAGTAGAGGTAGCGCCCAGAGAAGATAATACCAAGGAAGTATGACTTGGGTGGTTGTCTCATGTTTTGTGTCGACCTAAAGAGGTTCTTATTTGGAAGAGTAATGTGATTTTGGCAGAGCAAATTAGAAGAGGAGAGGTCGGTCAAAAATAACACGGCCAGTTGTAGCTTACTGAAGATCTGCTAGTAACAATGAAACTAATGCAATGGCAAAGAAAGATTCGAGTAGCCGATCCAAATATATTGGGAACAAGGCTTCGTTGTATATTTGTACTTTTGTATTGCAAAGTAAATGGACAAAAGTCGGGCAAATTGTGTCAGTAAAAATATGGATACCTCTATCAAGCATGTTGCCCCTTCACCATCCCAAGCTATTGATTTTGCAAGACCACGCATTACCTGAATAAAAAGAGCATAATGCTAAAATTTATGAGATCTCCATGTGTCATCAGTTTGTACCAGTTAACACATGCAAAACTATCCAAAAGGACAGCCAAAATTTGCCATGTAAAAACTAAAAAGTGCTCTAGTTCTAAATGAAAACACAAATAAATAGAAAATTGACATCACGTGCTGAAGGATTGAATTGTAGCAGCCCTAAAGCCAATTGGGCACAACATTTCATCATAGTCCAACCAATGTCAACAACGGGCCACAGGGATTGGACTACTCGATGACTGGTATTCACATATTAAGTCAACAAACCCAGAGTATTTCATCTGCAAGTATTTACCCTAACGCTGATGATAGCATGAAGGTTGATTGAAATATTAAAATCACCATAAGATAACAATAGAGCATATTACTCCATGATGTACATTGTGGAAAAGACAATTTAAAACCAGCTTTGAAAAAATACGAAAGTGCAAGACATTAAAACAGTAAGCAACAGAAGTCTCAGATGCGAGTGAATTAATACAATGTAATAATTAAAAGTTCACGAAGCAACACTGGTATCTTTTGTAGACACACCAAGGATAAAGAAAGACCAGAGATTATAATTGTTGCTAAGAGTGATAATCAATACCAAAAGAGAATAGCATGTGAAGATAGTTAAACATACAGCATCAAGACACGCTTGTAGATGTTCTCCCTCAGCACTATTCAAAGAAGAAATTTTGTTTGATCCTGAAAGACCGCTAGCCAAAGCAAGGACACAATCATTTGTACTGGTATCTCCATCCACCTGATGAACAAATATCCCGCCATATGAAGCTTTAGATACACAATGTAGTTTGTTTGGTTGCTGAGATGCTATAAAAGAAATAGTGATGTAACTGAGACACCAATAAATTCATAAATCACAATGATAAATTAGATCAAGCATGTCTAACATGTGGAATGATGCCAAAAGGAAAATTGAAATTTTAAATAAAAAAAGTAAGCACAGGATGTACCTCGCTCTAGTTTGAGCTGCAATATTTGCAGTTGGAGACGTATATGCAAAAGCAATATAAAAAAACAAAGGTTCACAAAATTAATGTCCAAAACCCCTAATGTAAGATGATTTGCATGTTTTTTGACTGACGAAGTCTACAAGATGAGCACCAGTTTAGTTCAATGCAGAATCTGAATTTGCAAATCCTTGAATTTAGCGAATAAATAATATTTCCCTAGCAATTAAATATACACAAACTTATGTCTGCTGACTTGGGGGTGGGTCTACAGGTCCTACTTCCCACAAGTACCAAGAGTGAACGCAACAATCTCCACACGCCATGTCTAATATGTGCCAGGTAAATGCAATGCATGAACAGATTTTAAACCCCTTAATTTCATATAAAGTTCATGGAAAATGAGCCAGAAATGGATGACAGGTTGGTACTCGCCGTGATTTGGTTGAAACTACGATTTACAGCAACTTGTACCATCTTTCGCCAAACATCACTTGTGACAAAAGCATCTGTTGTTATAACCTGTGAGAATTAAATCACGACATGGAGTAATTAAAACCAATTTCTGGAACAGCTGAAGAAAGGAAATCAATGAAGAAACCTACACCAAGCATTGTGGCCATGTTCGGGTGGATCATTCCAGAACCTTTTGCCATCCCCCCAATTCTTATACGAGTTCCTCCAACCTGAGTAAAGCATAATCTCAATTAGAAAAAAAGAATATTTTACTATCCAGTTGTAGAGAAATTCTTCATTCAACTGATAAAATTCTAGAACTTAGATCATTTCCATTCACATACATACAACGAGCTAAATCTTCACTCTCCAAATTGGTTTTGAACACAAAATGGGCTTGTTCATAAGAAATTTAACATTACACGCACGAGAACATTAAAATTGTGCTTGTCTAAATGTGTCAAATACAAGTTCTACAAACGCTCATCGACAGGCATGATGTAAATTAAGGGAATCAATTACTACTCAACACAGGTGGCATATTCCCAAATATGTTCAATTAAATAAATTGAAGATTACTATTATCTCATGGCTCATTTTTTAAAGAATTTATCTACTTGTACATCAATCATTGTACATAAGGGTCTACACCCCTCTCCCATGGGGATGGGACCCACTAAAATAATATTTTTTTATTCGAACGGGTCCCATCCCCATGTAAGAGGGGTGTAGACCCTTGTGTATGGGGTGATGTACCCCTAGCAATGCTCTTTTTTAAAAGAGTCTAGAATGAGCAATGCTTAAACGTGAAAGCTATTTGAAAGTTTAGAAAATGTTTGGGGGTTCATCTAATATCCCCAATAGAAATGCAAAGTAATGACAGTGTTTTTTATTGTATTATCAACCTTTTCAATTCATTCTCTTCCATCTCCTATCAATTATATTTTGACAAATAACAATACTTTTAGATAGATATGGTGAACAGAAAAAAAAAATGAAGCCAAGTTCTTGAACTTCTTGTTGAACGAACAAAGAATATGAAACAAACAACAGGAACGGCCTTCCAGCTCAGATATAACAGACTTGATGTGCCCACAGCAAAAATATCCTGTATTTGTACTTCATTTCATGGTGTTGAATATTTTCTCAATTGCGCGTCGTTGAATGTTATCTCGATTACTTTAACATACAACAAGTCCTACAGTTAACAGTCGATGTTTTACTGAAGACTAATTGCACACACCAACCAATTATGTAAAGAAACCATCTAATGAATGTAGTTATTTTGACTATGTGAGTTACTCTAGTTTTCTCCTACATTTGAGGTAAAAAAACTGATGGTTTACGCAGGCAAATATTTAACATTTCAATCGAATTTTTCCACTACTAAGCAAACTGATCAAGGACTGATTCTGATTGCTCACTGCCGAACGGCAAAAAATGGGGGGGAGACGATCAACCATGATCCTGAAGTATAAGGTATCCACATTGTCACCCTCTGTAGCACGACACTTCAATTAGGGTGTCCGTGTCCGACACGTGTCGAACATGAATCGATACCAACACTTCTCGGACACTATACCGTAATCATTTTTCTTTTTATATTAGAAATATTATTTATTGTTAATTTAAAGTTGTTAGGAAGTAACAAATAGGTACTCATGTTTGAAAGAATTCAACAAGAAAAAATTAATAACAAGTATAAAACTAAATTTATACTATATAAATGAAGAATTTTTAAAAATTTAATCAACATGTGATGTTTGTAATTTTTTTTTAAAAATCGCGTGTCGGCGTATCCGACATGTATCGTGTCGGACACACGTGTCCATGTCAGTACATCATAGTTGTCACCCATTAATACACATTAATTTACGCAAGAACAATAAATGTTGGTTTCACCTGGAAAGCATCTCAATTTACATTCAAACATTGTCTAGCCAGGATTATATAAAATGTACTGCTACTTGTATGGACAGAAATATCGTACACACCTCTGACTCAATTGCAACACTCTTGCTTACAAGATCGGTAGTAGTTATTGCAACAGCAGCAGAATCTGCCCTGCAAATCCATTGATGAGATTCAAAACTCTATGAGTAGAAAGGTGCTTAAGCATAGGGGAGAGTGAGAGAGAGAGAGATGGAATTAAAGATGCAAGAATTTAACTACAGATATATAGGGGAAAAATAAAAAAGGGGAAAATGTAAAGAAAATAAAGGCAAATGAAACAATCAAAACATGAAATCCTGTTTAAAATAATTGATATATAACATAATCTCATGAATTGAAGACGCAGTCAGTTTGCACAATGAGGAGGTAATAGGTCCATTATGGGAAATTACCCTTCAACAGTTGATGACAGCAGATTCACTAAATTTGGAAGTGACTTGAGAAGAGCCTCCTGCATATGACGGAAAACACAAGTGATCTAAAGAACTGCTATTATGCTATATGTCTTGAAACAAACACTGCTTAAAATGTTTGCACCCACTTGGTAAAATAAAGAAAAGAACTTGATATCATCTGCACGTGGAATAAAAATATAATACATATAGAATGTTTATGCATTTACCTTCTTTATTCTTTTGCCAATCACACCAGTGGATTCAATCAATACTTTCTCAGGGTTAAATTGCAGCAACTGCAGCAATTAGATGTTTTTCTATTAAAAGCACGTGGGCAATATGCGAGACAGCACATTCAGAAAAATGCATACCTGGGAGAGGGCATGAGAACATTCTATCACATCCTGGTAGCCTGCGTCCCCCTACAACAATTTGAAGGACTCTTAGTCTCAACACACCAAATAAATTGTGCATATGATAGAAGACTGCGAGGCTTACTTGACAAATTCTAAGCTACATTTAATTGAGCATTCGGAAAAAACTGAAGTTTTCCCCTCAATTGTCTGGGATCAAGAAAGAAATCCTCCTTCCAGATTTGGATTTTCAAAATAGAACTTTATGCTAACACTCAGTTCCAAGAAATTTACCGTTGCTGCATTTGCTTGACCAGCATTTATTAGTACTGCACGGGCCTGAAAAATTACAGGTACGCATTAGTTATTGTTAGAATACAGAAACATAGACCAAATTAAAGACCATTCAACCTTGATACTAAAGTTTGCACCATTTTACCAGCCATGGAAAACAGAAATTTCAAACACATTTGGCAGCTATGGGATGGCATTGAAAGACAAACAGTTGCCTTGAGGCAAAACAATTAGGATTGATGCTTGAATTCATTTCCCAATTTACCTATCGTAGAAAAGACAAGATGCCACATTCTGATAGAAAAGCAAAATATAAAGCCATGGTAATAGAATCATACGGTATTAAATATATTTCGAGGTTCAAGTGATATCAGTATGCATAAAGTTTTTCTTTCCCACCCCTGGATAAGTACTCTTACATGAGTAAACAAAGTAGACAAGAACACACATGATAATCATCTTAATTTCTATTATAAACCTCGATAGGAGGTTTGTTGTTGAAAATTTATAGGTTGTCTCAGTTAACTAGTAGTTAGTAAAACCTTTTGTGTGGGGGTGGTAGAAAAGGATAAAAAGGAAACAGAAACATTATAGTTTTTACCTGGAACATGTTTAACTATGTCTGATTGCACTTGCCAAAAATGTAAGGTATACAACTTGAGATCGTTATATAAATAAAAAAAGAAGAAGGTGACGATATGCAACAACTTGAGATGGTTTAAATAAATAAAAAAAGAAGAAGGTGACGATATGCAAAAGCAAGCAATAAAACACCATTCAGTCATAATCAATTGGTTCACGAGAAAAAGCAAAGTAAGACAAGCAAGGAGAAAGAGAAAACATTACATGATCACCGGGAACAGGAAAGGATACTAGAATCTAAAGGAATTATTGAATTTGAAGTTGAGGTAAACATGCTCCTCGAGAACAATAATGGATTACAAAGTAGAACACAATCACCCCCAACATACCGTTGTTGAATTATCTAATGCTTTTTTACAGTATAGTACAGGAGCAGCTGCAACAACATTTGTAGTAAATGCCCCTGGAAAACCATTAGTGTGAAGAGTCAGAAACAGAATACAAAAATTTACTGTAAGAACACAGTCCCTAAATGTGATCTAATTATATGCCATGGAGATATAAACAATGACCGTTCAACTAAAAGACTAGAGTACTCTGAAACATTTGAGTAAACCAAGTATCATAAAATGTACTGAAGCTCCTGCAATACGGAGACTAACCTGCAGACATAGCATCTACATCACAGGTTACCAGAGCGAGATCAGGCTTTTCTCCAACTGCTCGTAACCCACCATACATCCCAGCGGCTTTGAAACCCTTTGCAGCTGTAACTCCTCCTGGAACCTAGAACGTTGAAGTCCTAAGTCTTGAAAACCAAAATAGTATAGTAATGTCACACAATGTCATCTACTCTAGAAGTCTATTTGGCATGATTAGCATAAAATGAAATACCATCTCTACAATATTCACAGATTACCAACTCCAATCTGTTTCATAACCAAAACAGGATACCTTTGTCAAGGATATTGAATAAGATTCCAAAGATCGTCAAAGATTGCAATTATAATATTTCCTTTTAGTGTAGGATTACTTTCCTTAGTAGTAGATTGCATAATATTTCCTTTTATATTTATTTCCTTTTACAGTTATTTGTAACCCTATAAATAGGGTCTTTTACTTTGTAATAGAAACAAGTTTATTATATACAATTTATAATATTCTTCACATGGTATCAGAGCAGTTTCGATCCTAAACAAATTAACTTTTGAATTTCGTTTCCGGTGAGCGGCCTTAAGCCGCTTGTCCGGCTACTAATGTTGTTTTTCTTTTTTCTTTTTTTCTTTTCGGATGTATCACTACAAAGTCGCATCACATTCCGGTGGCCACAACTCAGTTTCTGCAGTTTGTTTGGAGTTTCTTCAGCTTTCGGTAATCTGCAGTTTGTTTGAAGTTTCTTCAGCATTTGGTAATCTGGAACTTGATCCAGTTTATTTGGAATTTGGTTTAGTATGTCCAGTTCATCTGGAATTTGGTCCAGTTTATCTGGAATTTGGTTTAGTATGTCCAGTTCATCTGGAATTTGGTCCAGTTTATCTGGAATTTGGTTTAGTATGTCCAGTTCATCTAGAATTTGGTTTGCTGTTTGGCCCAGTTGATGGGATTGAAAATTTGGTTTGTTTTTTGTTCTCGTTGTTTCTTTGGAGTGTTCTTGAAGTGGTTCTTTGTTGTCCTTGGTCTCTCGTCGTCAGTACGTTTCGTCGTTGGTTGCTTTGATTTGGATTTCTTCTTCGAGGGCACAAGTATTGTCATTGTCTTCAATTCATGATTACAAATTGATGATTTTACCAGCATCAATTTGAGGGGGGGTGTCAAGGATATTGAATAAGATTCCAAAGATCGTCAAAGATTGCAATTATAATATTTCCTTTTAGTGTAGGATTACTTTCCTTAGTAGTAGATTGCATAATATTTCTTTTTATATTAATTTCCTTTTACAATTATTTATAACCCTATAAATAGGGTCTTTTACTTTGTAATAGAAACAAGTTTATTATATACAATTTATAATATTCTTCACAACCTTAATCCCCACCTACCCAACCAGGAGCCCAAACTCCAGATATTTAAAATATTTTGTATTGAAAATAGTGACAATCCATGAGGTGCGGTAAATCAATGACATCTGCAAACTAATTGTCTGCACTCCCCTCTTTTCATTTGGAAATTTTCACCAACCCATGTTGAGAAATTTATGTTGACATCAGCATTTTTCTATTCCACTCTCTAAATAGCGAACTTTCCATCTTGTACTTCTACTAAACAATAACCAAATGACAGGTTCCAAATATAACAGACATAAAATTTTATAGGAGAATGAGATCAGACATGTAAACACTCACATCGAGACAAATAGAAAATGATCCAACACATCCAGTTGGAAATCACCAAGATTAAGAAATAAAAACATTGGAATTTGTTACTCACCTGCCGCCAACGCCCTTCAGGAAGTAATATTGGAGCAGCTGGTATGTAATTTGAAGCGTCATTTGCAATAGACGAATCAGCAAACACTCTGAAATCTCTTCGGGGATAACCTGACAAGTCAAATGTCTGCAGAATACTTTTACAAACATTACCATCACTGCATGGCACACACTCACATAACAGGAGGAAAAATAAAAATACAACAAACAAACTGCAAAATCGATAACTAAGCATGACAACATTCCAGCTTAAATTTAATAATATTTCCATGTTTTAATTATTTACCAACTAAGGTCATTCCGCCAAGATTTAATAGTAAGATATCCATCAATAAAGTTCAAATCTTTTACAACACTAGCATTATTTAACTCAAAAAACAGTAGGAATGGTCGATATACATTTTCTTTTCAGCAATTTACATTAAAACACGGTTCACTAATAATCAAGTTTCTTTTACTTTTTTTGCACCATTTTCCTCGGTAGAAATTAATTTAAAATCAAGCACTGACCTTTGGTTTCTTGAGTTCTAATAATTTGATGCAGACATGGTGCGGATTACACAGGGACATTGTTATTCTACAAACTTTAATGCACCAAAAAAACGAATAACAAAAATTATTTTTCAATAGCAGCCTTCTGTAAAGAATTATAAAAACAACTTTACTAGGGCTGAAGCAAGGGAAAATCGGTTTCAATTAGAGGACCGAAGGGTTTTGAAAAAAAAATAAAAAAATTATCACGTGCAGCGCACGTGATCAACATGCAGAACTGTGCATCTGTCGTTGTACAACGTGCATTTGTTACTTGTACGGTTTTCTGTCGAGTGGAAAATATTTTGACGTCAAAATTGTTTTCTCAAAATATTTATTAGATATTAATATGGAAAGATAAATATAACTAAAACAGTGAAGATATTTTTGGGTCAAAATTAATTGTCTTCCTTTTCCTTTTTTTGCATTAATAAGGGAATGTGTGCTGCCAGAAATTCTGAAAACTCATTTTAGACTAAAAAATTGATTTTTTTTTATATATATTTGAATAATTTTCTAAAAATTGAAAATTCTTTGCAAAAACAAAAGCAACAAACGGGTCCAAACATTTCTGCTTTTCATTTTTCTTCTTTCTTTATAGAGACAATAAATATCAGAGTCAGCTTTCATAATTCAATATTATTTTGAAATATAGTAATTGAATTATTATATTAATTAAATATAGCATTCTATTATATAACACAGTCATCCTTCCGAAATAAATTTTAAAGGTGTACAATATTTCAATGGACTAACGTATACTACTTTCTGAGTCAATGCGTTCCAAAAAAATTAAAAACCGACAATATGCAATCATATGGGATCACCTTTCACGCCTTTTATAACAGTAGATAGATTCAAGGGCATAGATAGTATATTTGCTGAGACATGCAATTATCTCAATAAGGTATAGCTTCGCTTCTTTCCACAGGATCATATAACTGTTCGTTCAAGACTTTTTGCTGAATTCAACCCTTTTTTGCTTCTTGTACAAGTCGTGGACATTTATACGTAGCGTGGACCTAACATAGGCAGCATTTTGCCATTATGCAGATGAAGTCAGAAACATTTGCTTGTCAATACTTGAAATATTTCACTTTAGTACTAAAAGAAAAATACTAACATCGAACTACAGGCAAAATTTGGCCAAACATCCTTTTTGTACACACTAGCCTACCTAGAAGAAAGATTACAGCCAACAAAGGGGAGAGATTTGTTCACGCACAATAAAATGACAGCATGCCTAGATTTCGGACTAGGTTTCCTTTCTTTGTCTATACATTGTCACAGCATTCCACCCAAAACAAAACACAGGCACGGGGGAAAATAAAATATAACTCGAGCAAAAATGAAGAAATTCGTTATAAGCGCTATTCCTATCAAATACTCAAAATACGGATCATGGCCATAGTATTCTCCAAGTGACGCAGCTCCTCCGTGAAAGTTGCATCCCACTCAAGACTTCTGCGTCTGAACACCAGAGATTAAAGTTCTTAGTCACAACTAAGCATTTTATGCTGATTCCAGTTAAAAGTACCCATCTGGAATCCCAATGCATGCTTTTAAATAATGAACCATGAAACTCTTTTCAATCTGGTCCACCTACATCTCCAAGGTCGACTCTGTTTTGTAGCAAGTGAAGGTCCATTGCATTACCATTACAGGGCAAATCTAGCGGCCGCATAGGAAATTCTGTGGTCCAAGTTTTTCGAGGTGAACAGGACTAGTCTGCTGCCGGTTCCACCTCCTTTTCCAACAGTGATGTCCCTTGAAAAATTGTCAATTGAAGGGTCCTTGTGTACTTAAACATCTGCTCAAGAAAGGCAATCAAAGTTAAGAACCTAATCAAACATTCCCACTAATATAGCTGAGAACTGCTAACAAGTTACACAAATCCATATATTAAATGATTGGGATAACAACAATTAATTCACACTCATCCCCCTAACCCAAAAGGGAAATGAGACAGAAAGAAAGAATTAAAAAACCCACCATTCTAATCCTTTAAGAATTAGAATGAGATAAATTTTAAATATTTTAAACCAAGAAGGTTTTCCATTTTCTTGATTTCAATTGGAGTCTAATAAACTTAAGATTGATTATTGCATCAACAATCACTTTATCTAAAAAAGCTCAAGCAGTTAGAAAGGACCACGCGTGTATCATTTAAAGTTGTCTTCAACATGCCTTTTTATGCGTTGACGTGTTCATTTTTACCCATCAAAGCCTGAAACACGCACACTTACATTAAATGAGCGGCAAGACTTGAACTGGGACTTTTGGTGCATCTAGTAGATTTTGAACAACTTAATCTAAAAGCTTAATCTGTTAGAGAGGGGGTACATGTATTCATTTAAATCATCTTCAACAATTGTCATGTTATATTTTTGAATATTAACAAAGCAAGCAGAACAAAAACTACTCATGGAAGTGCACTTACTTTTTCGTCACTCATCTTTCTGAAGCCTAACTTCCTCGTCCACATAGATTCAGCTTCCTCGGCAGCAGGAAGTACCATAATGTTTACATTCATTGACGCCAGTAGCCTCTCGATGCACGAAAACAGTGCTCGAAAGTAGCCCTAAGCAATAGAAGTTTCCACAAGTTAACGGTGATTCACAGTAAGGTTTTCTGAATTGGCAAACTGATGGAACAAAAACTCAGTGACAACAGAATAAACCTTTTGATAGGTAGAAAACATAACTATCCCCACTATTTTATGTACAAGACCAACTCAACATATTAGCAACTTACTTTTCCTTGCTTCGATCTACTCGTAGCCACTAAAGGAAGCTCAGCTACCTCTCGTCCAAAAATCCGGATAAGACCAGCCGATACAACTACTGACCTGAAATGTAATTATACACCCACTATTTACTCAAGAAAATAAATAAATCACGAAATGCTGGAACAAATGTATGAAGGTCCACAAAAATGTAGGTAAAATTCAACAGACTTACTTTACAATTAAAACAACACAATACATCCCACTAAATTCTTGCCCAGATATGTTTCTCCTGCACAAATGTTGGAACAACCCTTTTAGATTAATTGAATGAATACTATAAATAAATAAATCAATCAAAAAAGTATGTATAGGACCCAGAAAAAAACAAGTAACACAGCTTTTAATTACCTAAAATATGTAAGAGCTTTAAAATATTATCAGCATTCATTATGCAAAACAATTGGTACATCAGAACTAAAATTACATGCAATTATATAATACTTAGATGTTACCCCGATACTAAAGTATAATGCCTTGGCCCACAGTAAAATAGTTTTATGCATGAACCATCAAATAATAACTTTAATTAAAGCTATTGCATTGTCCTGTATGCCACTTGAAATTCTTTGACCACTTCACACTGATTTGACTTGTTTGGTAGTATGACCAAATTCTGATTGTTATGTACGGCATCACACTAAAGTGACTAAACATCTAGTAACCATTACAAGAATCAACTTAAAACCTACTTTACTTTTAACTAACTACTACCTGGTTATGAATCATCACATAATTCTTTTAAGTTAATCTTAAGGAGTCACTAAACTGGAAAGAGAGCAACCCAAGTAACAAATTAAAAGCTCAGATTTGTGTCTAATCCATATAATCTTCCATTATTTTTCGCCCCACTAGCTTCATGGAGATCAGAATGCATTATTTTCCCCCAAAATCTCGGGAAAAGTTATTTTACCCTTAAGTATCTACATGAACCTTCATAGAAAAACCCATAGTAAAATCCAAATTTTAAACATAAATACCCCAGGGAAAAAAAAAGAAAAAATTGGCCTCATTTGTGTCATGGAGATCAGAATGCTTTATATTTCCCCACCATTTCAGAATAAGTTGTTTTTTACCCTAAACTATCTACACGAACCTTCATTAAAAAACCCTAGTGAAACACAAATTTCAAACCTAAAAAGACCTCAGAGAAAAAAATTCTTAAAAAACAGGAAAGCAATCATTTAACTATCCTTCTACTGTTGGAGAAAGCGAATCTAGAAAAGATCTTCACACTTCGAAATTTATCCTGTCCACGTGTAACAATTTCGAAGTCAAAAACAACCTCCAACCAACTTAAGTTCTTCTAGGCAATCACTGTGTTTCTAATCACCATAAAGATAATGAGCTAAACACCAGAGGATGCAAGTGAGACAACTTACCCATACACCATAACAGGTATGAGATCTCGACCAGATTTGGCGATAATAGGATCAAAGCGCTCCTGCAGAAGAGATTGGCATGAAAATAAATTAGAAGACCTCTTTTGAAAGTACATAAGAATATCTATGCCAAGAACACTATCCAGGTCAACAGAGTGCCAGCAATTCACAACAAATATTAGGCCCATACATGTAGAAGATTCAAGGAGTGGAACCTACCAAATATATTGGCTTTATGCTCGCACAATTTTTAAAAATTCAAACAGTTAGTGGAACCTACTGATATTTTGCTAGTTGAATAGCAAATATTCCTGTATCAAAGAATATACAACCCAACAACATTCCATTGTAACGTGTGCACATGGTTAGGCTAGCTTATAGAAGAAGTATAACACTATCCTGTAGACAGTTCATAAGTGCACTCATGAGAGCTCCTCTCCTGATTTTTCCAAAAGCAAAATCCTATTTAAAAATTTCTGTTATATACTAGGTTATATAATAATTCAGAAGGTCCTTGGAACTGAATAATCTCCTTCAAGTTGTCAAGCATTGCTCTAATTCAAACCAAATAAACAACTGATGTAATCAATGACTCCCACCAACCCCCACACGCCTTCTTTCCCTTGACAATTAAAATGTGCAGCATTAATTCCAAGTCATCTTTTGGCTACCTTAATCATTAAGCACTGCTCAAATTTGGCTCAATCTGGGGATATCCAAGGAACACATCAGCACAGTCGGAAATGACCCAATTCCTTTTTCAAGCAACACCACTTTCTTAAGGCCTGCAATGTGTTATAGGACTACTTAAATTCTTAATGATCAGAGTCCGAAATTCATCTCAATTTCCAACAGGACTAATTTGCTGCTTCATTCAGCAATTTTTTTGGGACAAATTTATGGTAGAACATGGAGATGAATTTGGCTCTCAATCTCAGTTTTGCAGGAATTTAGTCTACATCTACATATTTAAAAAGAGCTTACTCTGATCCCTCAAACTCATTTTTACAAAAAGTGATTCCAGAAGCCACCATATTGCAATAAACTAGCAACAATTGGACTTCTGGTGCAAGTCCATGGTAAGGTATGGAACATCTTTAACTTCTCAAAATAGGTTTCTAAAATCCAGAAATCCATTAGCTTGTTCTGCCAAGCACATATATAATATTTTCAAATTCTAAAAATTCTTGCTATATGTCTCCCCACTTCCCTCCCTCCGCACCCACTCACACATGTATCCACATATCTGTTGTACACACACACACATACAGAATTTCTAGGATGAATTTTCCCACCAAGAAGCAAACCACTGGTTCAAGTTCATAACATAGACACATACTGGTTGGCTAT
Source organism: Fraxinus excelsior (assembly GCA_019097785.1). NCBI lineage: Eukaryota > Viridiplantae > Streptophyta > Magnoliopsida > Lamiales > Oleaceae > Fraxinus > Fraxinus excelsior. The sequence continues at coordinate 5,882,224 of CM032643.1, read as the reverse complement.
TGTAGTTGCAAAATTAAACAAAATAAAAGAAATTATTTTTATGAACGTGAAGTAACATCCCTATGTTCTCTTCCATCACAATTATGTGGCGCATCAATCATGAGTTTTATTTAGCGGTTTCTCATAAAATTTCAAATCGTTTAGTTACCACTCATGACAGAACAAGATCCCTAACTTTAGTTAGTATGGCGTAACAAGATTCTCAATCTGCCAAATCTTCCTGCCATTCAGTCTTCAGCTATGGTTTGAAGGAACATCAATACCAAACTATAAAATGAATAAAAAATTAAGAATTCAAACAGAATCATAAAATGTCGACTGCCTTCAGTTTTTATTGCTTAAACAAGAGGTAAGATAATAGAAGGCTTCGTACTCAAGAATACTAGATATTGAAAAGCTGCTTTATACTTGATTATTATAAATGTATGGATTATAAATACTTGAATCATTGTACCAATTCTACAATCATAGCCTATGTTTGATTAATGTTTATATACTGGTAAACCACTTTTTACCCACAAGTACTACTAACTTATGCACCATTAATTTCTATCTATTTATAAACACTTCCCAACAAGCTTATAATCTAAATTCGGCCCTTTCAAGCAAAAGTTAGCAAATGTAGAAGATACTCTCCGAAAGGTAGGGAGAAGAAAAGGTAAAGAGAAGAACTTACACGAAAGATTGCTGCAGCACGGGAAAGCAGCAACAAATGCTCTGGATAACGACTTTTTCCACTTAAAATTCGCCAGTGAATATCATTTCTATAACTATCACTTAGACCTCTCTCTGCATGCTTCGTAGCTAGTGCAGCCAACACAGAAGCTGGAATCACCTCAGGTCCACCGGAAGCAAAGTTCTGAAGTGCAACATAAATCTTATGGCACTCATTACAACAAAACCATTTATCCTCGGGCAGTTCCTGTACCAATTTGGTAAAACATCAATTAATCCCAAAGGGCCAATGATCTAATACTCTCTTGAGATAAACATCTCACACTTACTTTCAGATCACACAGCCCAGATTTCCGCAGGCAACCAACATGGTATTCCTTCTCACACTACAAAAGAAGAGAGTAAAAATATAATATACTAAAACACCTGAAAGAGGATAACTTAGTGATGATGGAGATAAAGATGAAGCCCAAAAAGATACTCAAGTCCATACCTGATCACAGAGTATCACGGTTTGGTCATCAAAATTTGCAGCACTAAAGTCCTGGGACCTATTGAGCATGAGAAAGGAAATTAATGAGCAAAAAATGACCATGTAAGCATAGATTTATTTCAACCTTGATTGATATTTGAAGTATATATAGAATGTGTACCACATGTTAATCAACCGAGTATCTATCAACGAAACTTCAGGTTAAAAAGCAAGTATATATTATAGATCAATAACCAAAAATTCTTAGTTGTTTCACGTAGAATTTCACGTCTGTATGCAGCATTGATTCCAATCACCTAACCAGTTTTTCTTACCCTTTCATGGCTTTATTAATTATTAGGTAATTATTATGTATCCATCATTGGTCATATGTCCCCTTGTGCACTTTTTGCCTTTGGCCCACATGTCTTCACACATCATTGCACAATTTTTATTTTGGTCACTCACCAAACTAGGCTGACTATTTTCCTCAGCTACAGCTACCAACGCTATAAAATATCATGTACAGTTTTTATTTTTGGTCTCCTAAGCTGAATATTTATAGAGCCACAGCTATCATTCCTCACGTGCCGCCATCTGCACTTTATCCTTTGGCTCATTGTAAGAACAATCTTGTTACAGCAAGTTGTCAGCATTAAATTCACCAAGGATTGAAAAGTCACTGTGTTCATCCGTTGATACATCATGTATATTATGTATTAATGTTAAATGCCAAAGAATGTTTATGTGAAAAGTAGCCTACTCCCAAACCTATTAAAGGTTACCCCTCCAACACAAGCAAAAGAATATGATGAACAAAAAAAAAGGTCCATATATTTTTAAATGAATTAACTAGCCAAATAAAGCTTACTTAGCTTAAGAGGTTGAATACATAGGAAGTTCTGGGGAATGAAACATATCAAGCTGATTATTCACTTCCTAATAGAAATTGGCATGCATGCAACAATCCACAATCAAAAGGAAAGTAAATGAATAGACTGCTAGAGCAACAAACCTGCAGACAACACAACCACCAGGTCCGGACTCTGGTGCTTTAACAACTCTTGTCAGACGAATGATAATAGGTCTCGACTCCCCTGCTACTCTCTTACAAGGACCAAATTTGTCTCTGCAGAATGGACAGTGCCAATCATTGGCAGGGAGACATTGTAAACCCAAACAAGCTGCAAGAACATGTTCTTCATTGTAATTCAACCATCATAATGTAAAAAACTAAAGTGGAAGGTCCTTAAAATGTAGGAGATATGATCTAGTCCCTTCCAAGCTATGAAATAACAGCCAAATGATTTAGAGCTTTAATGATAGTAGAATAGTAGCAGTAGAGATCATGCCGTAAAATAGCTTACGCCAGAAAGCATTTTATAACACACTGAAATTCCACCAGCGGGCTACCCAGAACAAAGAGAGAAAAAATAATGGGTGATGTGAACGTATCCCCCCACCCAAGAAAATAAAAAGTACACCAAAAATGAAAAGAAGAAATAAAATCATGAAATCGGTAAAATATGGGCATATCAACCATAAAGGATCATGAGAGGAAGTAATCATCCATTACTTTTGGGTCCGAAATTGACGGAGAAGCTTATTAATTTGAGGAAGAATAATCAAAGGACAAGGAGAAAGACGATCATAGAGAATAATTGAGGGCCAGAAATAGTTTTAACATATAATCAAGGGTGTCTGTTACATTAAATGAGTCTTCAATTTATAGAGTAAATAAACTGAAAAAAGCTAAAATCAAACGAACTTCTAACAAACAAACTTAAATCGAAATATTAAAACTAACCTAATCTAATTTAACTACTTATAATTTGAATTAAAACTCTATATTAAAATTCCAACTAATTTCTATATTTATCTCCGTCAAAAATATAAAATCTAATCATATAATACAAAATAAATCAGGTCCACCATACAAGAAGAGCGTCCATTCAATTAATAGGGATACAGATGTCCATGTTTATCAACTATTAAGATTATTTGCTGCAACAGTAGGTATACAATTCTAAATTTTGTTTGCAATATCAATAAAGAGATGAAATGCTATAAAACAATTGGAAACTAGTCTTGGTAGAAAAAATGAGAAACTTAAGCGGTGGAAAATTGAATTGTACCAACAACAGAGAACAATAGGGACTGACCTTTTTCAAGCTAGCCTACATCTACATGAACTATGAACACCCATCTTTCACTGTTCGTATGGTTCACTATATATGTTGGCCTTAAATCAATAATATGAAGAGCATAATTATTAGTGACCAGTGACTATAAAAGAGTGGTCACCAATAGACCATCTCAAAATACATCATTCGATTCAAAAGTTTTTAACTGGTTTGGGCGCTAACATGGACTTGGAGCCTGAGAAAGATCGAGTTTCAAAAAAAAAAAAAAGAATCAAATATAATATGATAAACTTAATCTAAAAGCTTAAATTATTAGAAAGAGCCACATGTATATCATGTAAATCTTGTCTTCAACATATTGACTACCAAAGTGAGTTGTTTATTGGTGAGTTTACATATTAAAATAAGCTTAAATTCAGCTCATATTTATATAAACGGTTTATAATAACTCAATCCATTTTTTAACCACACATTTCAAGGACCTACAAGTACTATCCACTTATCACCACTCATTTCTATCTACTTATAATTTAAACCGTTTATAAACACTTCCCAAACATGCTTTAAAGTAGAAGATAGAAAAACATACAACGAAAACTTGATTCAACCACAAGACTAAAGCATAATAAAATTAATTAAAGGAAAATACCTGTATGAAAAGCCCGAGGACAACCATTACATATTGTAATTTCCCCTCCATCCCCGCATATGGCACACATATCATCACTACTACCGGTGGCAAGATTTTGACCATTTGCCAACATTAAAGCTATATCATGAAGTGTCAAGCCACTGGATGTATAAATGTGACGATATCTGTGAAAGGATAGAAAACTTAGAATCTTGTGTTAAACCTACAATACAAGGAACAATTTAGTCTCTAAGAAACTTATTACGGTTGACGCTTTGCTGCCCATCCAGCATGAGCCTCAAACTGGGAGGGACTAATCTGTAACCAAAAGAAAAAAAAAACTAGAATGAATCAGATGGCAAAAGGGAGGATACATGACATATAGGGTAGTTGTTACTTCATTTAGTACAACCTTGGTGCTCAGACTCTTCGAAATGGTCGAAGTACCAGTGTCGGACTCGACACGACATGGGTATGAATATGTGATATGAGTCGGGTCCTCCAAGTTTCAATAGAACACTTCGTCGTTTCTGCTTCTATCTTTCTTTTTTTTCTTTCACTTTTTTTCTTTCCCCTTTTTGCTCTGTGTAAACCCAGCGTCACCGCTTTTTCTTCTTTCTTTTCTCTTTCCCTTTTCTACCCTCTCAACAGCGGAGCTAGGTTTACCCTTCTTTTTCTTCTTTCTTTTTTCTTTCCCTTTTCTTTTTTTCCTTCTTTTCTCCCTGTATCTATGGTTCCTGGTTTTCTTTGTATGAAATAAAAATGGGTTCCATACATTGCTACTTAGTATTCTAAGTCTAAATTTCAATCAAATCCCTCATTTTTTATTTTATATAACATTTAGTAATTAACTTCACATAATTGAAAACTACACCTCAAAATTCTATTTTATTCGTTTTATCCCCTTACTTATTCAATACTTATTTCATTCTTTGAGGACAATTGATTTTGGCCTATTTAAATGACATCTTGGTTTAGTAAAAAAAAATTGAAGTTTGAAAAATGTATCCAAGTACATACCCGTACCCAAGTCCATTAACCATATCCCCCTATCCTATATTTAAAAAATGAAAGATCCGACACTTAAATATATACCCGTACCCAAGTCCGAGCATCATAGTAGTACAATACATGAAAGGGGAGAATTTAAAATGATGCTATGAGAAATTACCTCTGTGTTACAACAACTACAGACTATGCCATTCCCTTGCTTGTAACCACCAAGAATCCTCTGTTCAAAAATTTGCCAAATTTACCCACACTGCAACTAATAAACAATGAGCAAAATTAAGAATATATCAATTGTGCAGAGAATGAGAACCAACCTTTCCTTTCGAATAGTAAGCCAAATCAGTCCCATCTGGAAGTCCATTAGGCATGAAAAGCAATCGATGTAAATCATTATCCCTGTCATACATAGTCCCCATAAGTGAAAGGTACGAGAATCAAATTTTAAGAATGCCTAAAAAAATAAAAAAAGGAGTGTTATATAAGAGGTGAGAAGAAAGATAAAACAATGACGGTTTGCTTGCCTTTTTTTGGTACCACCTTCGGAAGATCTCTTATGTTCTCCAACTGATTTAGAAAAATAGTGTCTCGGCCTGTAAAACAACTGCATATTAGGAATCAAGACCATAATTCTTCTACTTTTCAGTTTTTAATTCCTATTTTTCCGATCTGGAAGGGGGAAGAGTGACAGAAAGAGAACAAACTTTTTGATCGAGCGCTTCCGCTCTGCTGGTGCCTCTACATTAATCTGCTGATTTAAGGCCTGGTTGTGAGAATAAGAACACGAAGCAGGAGTTGCACTGTCTTCAATAGTCTGCCATTGATAGCTGCATGATCATGAAAACAAAGTGAAGAAGTCAATGATGTTCCATTACAACAAATTAGTTACTAGTTAGAAGTTTCAATCGCCAACAAAATAATTTTCAAAATCGCAAGATCCAAACTATCTATTTAACTTCTCAATACAACAAGACGGCCACAAATGCTCCATGTCAAACTTAGTAGTCTATTTGAAAGCGCCAGGCATTTAAAATAAGCAATTAGAAACACGCTTTCCATTGTTAAGACAAAATCTAAAGAGCTTAAAAGGGTACAAGGTGGCATAAGCTTCACAGGAACTTCTATTTCCAAGTGCACCCAATGTATTAGACCAGAAACTGGAATTCGAAGATAATGCTAAACTAAGATTATCAGGAGAAAAAAACTAGGTAATTATGCAAAATGCCTAGAATTTACATATTAATTGTATTATATGGGCATTTCAGGCTGAATATACACGCACGTTCAGCGCTGCACGTGATTGATGCCAGCAAGGGTCAGATTAATTTATAATGCCAACAATATAAAACACAGTTATAAATAGCAGAAGCTCACAAGAAGAAAACATATAGAAGCATCAGTTGACACTAGTGTAATCTGCCATGCATTAAGTCCACCAAGTTGCACAAAGTAATCTCCAAACACAGTCTACTCATCTATGGATTACATATGACCGGAATCGAGCAGACTACAGAAGTTCAAGTCCTCATTCCAAGCGACAACACTGATTTAGTATGTTCTACACTGCTCATATATGAAACACACGCTGAAGCATATTTGCTTCTTCTGCTTCTTTTCGTTGTCTTTTACATTTTTTCCTATTCAATTCAATCCCCATGAATGGGGAGACTTTGGAAAGGAAAGTGGAGGGAGGGGATTGTTGGAATAATTCAATTAGATATTGTATATAAAAATCTGTACCCGATGGTGGAGGGATGTGTGCCAAAAGGATTGCTGTGATGAGTTTTATCGGCATAAATGATCTCATTGTTGAATAGAAGATTTGCTGCAACAACCAAGATAATGTTAGAATGTGTATGATGTAAACATGACGAAATATGTTCATCTCTTATATATCCCCTCCTCGACCAAACGCCCACACAGGAATTCAGGTAGCAATGTCCAGTAAAGAAGTGACTTGCAAGATAAATAAACACTATTTATCGTTTGTGTAATCAAAAAAATTTCCACTTGGGATAAATATTTGCATCCATGTTAAAACGTATCCCCATGAAAACCCCTTTGACTACATGCATTGGAAGTCCATACAATGTGTGTAACAGGAATAAAAACAAGCAAAGCTTGTAACATGGTACACATTTATAATATTATCCAGGTGGATCTAAGTTAAAACGGCTCTCTTTTCAGGAACTTCTACAACAGTGGCATAATCCACAAAATGTAGACAAACACGGTCAACACCTTCTCCGATTCGATGACTGACTACTTCCTGAAGTTCCTTATCATGCTTGAGCTACCCCTACACAGGCAGGGGGGTATCCAAGGGACTCAAAACTGGGTCGCTATCAGGAGCATACTACATAGCCACATGGAGTGACTGTTAAGACACTGCCTCAAGTTCCAGGAACGTCAAGGGAGATTTCACTGTATTCTGCCCTTAGAACACAAAGTTTGCAATTGTGCTTTGTTCTCCATTGCACAATCAGAGATTTTGGTCAGCACTTTGACTCTTCCAATCATTGTTAACACAGCGAGCTATTTCAAAGAATTAGTCCATGTGATCTGAGTTTTAAAATTTATTATCTATCTCTTCACTTTTAAATAAATGATTGATATAATAAAAATTTGAAAGTTCATGCTGAGACCGAGATGTGTAAACACAAACATGATGGGTATATAACTTACCACCAAAGCATCTTATCAAGTGCAAAAACGGTCATCATAAAAATACTTCTATGATGCAACAATTATGATAAGCTTTGGACGTGCTATTACAATTATGTGAAAAGACCTTTTCCTATATCCAACCACCTTCAATTCCCTAAAACCTACACAACAAACTAAGACTTGTTCACAATAAACGCCCAAAAGAATATAAAAGTGAAGCCGAACTATAACATTGATTTGGGAATAACCTTTCCATACTTGGAAGTACCACTCATTGATGGAAGAACCTGCCACATTTTTTATTACATCGTCTAGTGTGCAGAGAGGTGCAGCCTTCAGTTCTTGAATTATACTGTAAATAGGTTTCCCATTCTCCAGATATATGTTATTATTTGGATGTCTAGTCTTGCTACCCGCATGCAGTTCGAACTCATAGGCACTAACCACCTGCTTATACATTTCATTCCTTCAGTAACATTAAAATATACAAACACCTGACCAAAGTAAACAATTTTAATAGGAGGGGCAGCTTACTTTAGAGAAGTTGCAAATTGAACAACCACACAAATAACCACCATCTTTTATGATTCCTGGAATCTCTCTCTGGTAATCAATAAGAGAGAACAATTACCAAAATGCGCTAAATTTGTATCTTGAAGAAAAGGTGTAGGATATAACATACCTCCCTAGAAATCGAAATATACTTCACTTTTGCCCCTTCCAGAATTCTAGTAGACAGAAGCTTTTTAACATTCGTTGGGTAATTTTCTGGAATTACCTTCTTAGACATCTTTAATTCCTTGTGGGGTACACATGGGAAAGGAGTTTCATAAAAATCTTTCACATCTGTGCATAAATTCATTTCTCTGTTCATATCACCGACATCAAGAGCATTCCTCACATTCTTGCAGTGAACATCATTTCTAGGTATGGGCTGATCAGCAGGACAGCATAATGGATTGTCAACATAGTGATTAGGATATTCATTATTAGTAACAGGCTCAGCAGCAGGAACAGACAAGTAACCATTAGAGTCCTCCGTGGGTTTTCTAAACTTAAATGTAATCTTCCTGATACCAGCCGTGCTAACATCCTTCGGAATTTCAATCACAACACGGGAAATGGAAACTGATTCTGATGTGTCATTTCTGCTGTGCTCTTCCACACACAAACTTCCGTCGCTCGAGTTTCGGGAACATGTAGATAAGATCTCTTCAGAGCCAAAATGGTCCTTCCCAACCATTTCAACTGCTTGGCTACTAGTGGTCACACTTGAAGTAACGTCTTTTGGGGACGCGACTGGATTTGAAACTTCCGATAAAATATCATCATTGGAAGCCTCTTTCACCTGATTAGTAGCACAAGGCTCCAATTCAACATCATTTGGTGCTTCTTGAACCTTATTTTCAGCAGAAAAAGGCTCCAAGTCACCATCTTCCAGTGCCACCATAATATGATTCTCAGCAGAATGTTCCAGTTCAAGGTCATTTGTTGCTACCTTCAACTCTAGTGTAGCATCATTTAACACTTCTTTTGACGGCCTTTGTTCACAATGTTCATTCAAAGCTTCATTTTCTTCACTTTCAGAAAAGGGCTCCAAGTCCCTACTGTTCAAAACTCCCTCTCTGTGATCTTGAGAGCAAGAATCTAATTCACTACTTTCTATAATTCCTTTTTCTTGGATTAGAGTCAAAGGTTTTGATTCTGTATCATTTGGAACTTCCTCTGGTTGGATTTCTGCCCAAGGTTCTTTTTCAGTATCATTCAAAACTTCTCTCGTCTCCCCTTCAGAATGTTCTAACTTAGAATTGTTCAAAACTTCCATAGTCTGGCTTTCAGTGAGAGGTTCTAGCTCAGATTTATTCAAAACTTCACTTGCCTTTCTTTCAGTGCAAGATTCCTTTGCCTGTCTCTTGGCATGAGGTTCTATTTCAGCACCATCCAGCATCAATTCATGGTCGCGCTTCACTTCAAGCCTCGAATGCTTGTCAATCTCCATCATTACATTGTTCATGAGCGACATGCAAACTTCACCTTCACCTTCCCCCATCCAGATATACCTTCTCTACTAAAGCAGAATTGTACATCTACAGAAGACCGCAGCATTCAAATACAGATGCAGTCATGCTGATAATATAAAGTCGCTCAAGTCCGTGATTATCTGGGTAATATTTATTGAAATCCAGCTTCCAATTGACTCCAACAATTACCTAGAGTCCGGAAATCCCGATACAAATTTTTTTATTATAGATTGAGTACCTGGATAACACACTCCTACACTTCTTTTATCCACGGTAAGGCCTGGAGAATTCGAAACTTCAAACAGACTCAACTCCCGTCCAAACTGTTTTTCAAATTTCAAATTAAATTCAAAAACAGACTATGAATTTATATTCAATTAACCTATCCTTCAATTCAAGAAACTACATATAGAAATTAAAACAATTCTTGAATATGAAAAATACTCCACAGATCTGAATACCAGGAAAGAAACCGCCTTCCAAATTACGTCTATATCATAAAACCTATGTAGATGTCGATAATTTATACAAAACATGCATGTATAAGCAAAACAAGAGAGATCTACGATTTGGATAATAACAACAAAAAAAGAAAAATAGGGAAAATGTTAGGGTTTTGGCAAATAGAAAATTTTCTTGTTTGGATTAAACGAAGAAAGCGGCAACAAACACAGCTGAAAACGTCGATTCACAATACTGAATTGATAATGAAGCAATCCTAATCTATTGTGTGTGTATAGATAGAAGGAACCGTTTCGAGATTTGGAAGGAACGAGGAAATGGCGGAAATACGGATAGGGGTAAAATTGACCTGTCCGGCTTATTTATATCTAAAGGTGGGCCCAACCAAATATCCTCTTATGTTGGGACACGTGGATGTTAGTGTACCGTGATTTTGAGATCCGTCCTTGATAAACGCGTCCAATGTAAAAACGTGTATGGACAGGATGAGCCTGAGTTGTTTTCTCTACGGTTCTCCTCCATTCGTCTCCAATTTCGGCTGAACTCGCGCACTTGTGATTGAACCTTTGTAGTTTAACTGTGGAGAATTGGAGGAAAAGAGTTCGGAGGAGATATATATATTTCTTTGAGATGGCCTTGTTGGTTAGTTTTTTCGCGGTTTCTTTTGGATGGATGGGTTCCACTGCAAATATGAGTAAAAAGACAAAAATTATGATTAGAAATGATATATATATATATATATATATATATATATATATATATACACACACACACACACTAGTTGTAAGTAACGTGCAATGCACGTTTGCTTAGTTTATATTTAATAATTTTGTTTAAAAATTAATTTGTTATTAATAAAGATATAACTTTTTTGGTTAATTAAATAATTAATGATGTAATATTTATATAATTGATAAATAATTAAATAAAGTGCTTCTCTTTGTCATTTTCAACTCAAAATCACAAACAGAAAACTCAAGGTATGTTAAGGAATAAGAATATGAGTTTACTTAGACTCCATTTGATTCTCATTAATGTAGAATGAGAATGAAAAATATAACCGTTATTGGACCCCACACAAGAGATAGAAATTCAAAATTGATAGATTGATGTGATGGATAACAGTTATATTTTTCATTTTTATGAGTTTTTAACGAGAAACAAACGGAGGCTTAAACTTTTTGCATGATTTAAGTCTTTACTCTTTTTTAAGTAATAATGCAATTCATTTTATCGCTAAAGTATGATATGTATTACGATGATATATGTATATCATGTCTTAGATTTAATATTGGTAAGTGACGTGTAAATTTTCGAGGACGAAAATATTTTAAGGGGGTGAGAATGTAATACCCCGAAAATTTTCATAAAATATAATTCAATTTTTATATACTATATTTTAATATTTTGAAAGTTAGGGACTAAATGATACATTTATCAAATTATATTTTATTTGTGTCAAATATTTAGATATTGATGGAGTTATCGTAAATATATAAATATTGGTCTCGTTGGATAAATCGTAATTAGATACATAAATCAGATTCGAGAAAAAGTCGATTCGGATAAGTTAGCTCCAAGATATTTTAGTTTGAAGGAATTATCAAAAGCTAATTTATTTTTATTATTATTTAATTATAATTTTGAAAGTAAGGGGTGGTGAAAAAAGATTTTCCGTTAAAATAAGAAATTCCGTTAGTTTTTCCGTTAAACCAACATATTCTGTTTAATAGCCACTTTATCTTTCTATATATAAAAAGTGTCTATTTAACGGAATTTGTTGGTTTAACGGAAAAACTAACGGAATTTCTTGATTTAACGGAAAAACTAACGGAATTTTTTTATTTTTAACGGAATATTTTTTTTCACCACCCCCTACTTTCAAAATTATAATTAAATAATAATAATAATAAATTAGCTTTTGATAATTTCTTCAAACTAAAATATCTTGGAGCTAACTTATTCGAATCGACTTTTTCTCGAATCTGATTTATGTATCTAATTACGATTTATCCAACAAGACCAATATTCATATATTTACGATAACTCCATCAATATCTAAAATTTGACACAAATAAAATATAATTTGAGAAATGTATCATTTAGTCCCTAACTTTCAAAATATTAAAATATAGTATATAAAAATTGAATTATATTTTATGAGAATTTTCGGGATATTACATTCTCACCCCTTTAAAATATTTTCGTCCTAAAAAATTTACCCGTCACTTACCAATATTAAGTCTAACACATGATATACATATATTATCATAATACATATCATACTTTAGTGATAAAATGAATTACATTATTACTTAAAAAGAGTAAAGACTTAAGTCATACAAAAAGTTTAAACTTCCGTTTGTTTCTCATTAAAAATCCATAAAAATGAAAAATATAACCGTTGTCAATCACATCAATCTATCAATTTTGAATTTATATCTCTTGTGTGGGGTCCATAACGACTATATTTTTCATTCTCATTCTACATTAATGAGAATCAAATGGAATCTAAGTAAACTCATCTTCTTACCCCTTAACATACCTTGAATTTTCTGTTTGTGATTTTGGATTGGAAATGACAGAGAGAAGCACTTTATTTAATTATTTATCAATTACATAAACATTACATCATTAATTATTTAATTAACCAAAAAAATTACATCTTTATTAATAACAAATTAATTCTTAAACAAAATTATTAAATATAAACTAAGTAAACGTGCGTTGCACGTTGCTTACACCTAGTATATATATAAAATCCTATTTGAGCCACATTAAAATTTTATTGTTTTGTTGAGTGAAAAATACATCTCTCTCGTTTGACATCCATTTATTTTTCATTCTCAATCTCATTTTTTACTCTTTCTTTATTTTCAATCACACATTTTCCAAATAAAATAATATTACACACAAATCTAAAACTTTTCTTCACTTTTCCACCACATATTCCTCTATCAATCACTATTTCAAAAATTCTATTCTCGTTAAAATAAGATTTAAACACACACATTGTTTTGTTGAGTGAAAATTAGCCCCCGTTTGAGCCACATTACCCATGTTTGGTACACATTAAATTTTTTATTCTCATTCTTCTACTTATTTTCAACCACACATTCTTCAATATAACAATGTTTTATATCACATTAATAATTTTTCTTTTTTTTTCAACCACACATTCTCCATCAATCCACTATTTCAGAATACATTCTTCCAAAATAATGTGGCTCAAACACGCCCTAATTTTCTCATTCTCATTATTCTACTCATTTTCAACCACACATTCTTCAATAAAATAATATTTTCAATCAAATCAATAAATTTTCCTTTATTTTCAACCGCGCATTTCCCATCAAATCAACAGTAAAAATGTAATCTTATTCACAAAAATATGCACCAAACAAGCTCTTAGATAATTAGAATAAATAAATTTAAGTATTATTTGAGCCCTATTTTTTTTTTTAGAAAATGATTTTTATAATAGTGATTTTTTTTAGTATATGTCGTTAAAAGGTAGAAATAATTTTCATTCAATTGTAAAATTATTTTATGAAAAAACTTGTGATTAAAAATGTTTTTTTGAAAAAAAAAAGGAGCTCAAAGTCTCAAAGATAGGCTAGTAAAATTAAACGAGGAAATTACACCTAGACCTGGAATTAAATTACCAATTTCATAAAACCTGAATCAAGTTTAATATTGCACAAATCAGGTTTTAGTTATTCAATTAAAAACTTTTTTAAATTTTAATTATTATATCTATATACAATAAAAATTAATTTACATACACCCCTACCCTATCTAAACAATCAACCCTAAAATCATTTGAACACATCCGTATCCATTCTCATCTCCTCTCTATCTCACCATCAATGGAGGATCGCCGCGCCTAGAGAGAGCTCCGCCGACAAAAAAGCGCTTCAGTGCTCATTAACCTATTGCCGCGCAGCGTCGACTATAGGTAGCGCCACTGCACACAATGGCAATGGCGCAACGTTGCCTACAAGAAACTTCAATCGGGCTGTGTAGAAGGCATGTGTGGAGCACGATGTTGTGTAGCAGCGCTGATCTGTAGCAGTCAAATCTAGATCCAGATCCAAATCTACGTATTTAGAGAGATATGACGTGGTGGTGGTGGTGGAGGCACCGCATTGGTGATGGTGGTGGTGCCGCGTGGAGGTAGCTACGGGATTTGTGTTTATTTAATGGTAGTGTGGTTAATTGGTCAATGACAGTGGTGTTGCGTGGTGGTGACATTTTTTGATCGATGGTGATTCTGTAGGCGTAGGCGGTAGCGGTGGCAGTGGCACAGGGGGTAATTGTGTGGTGTATTGGCAGCGACGGCGATGGTTGCAGTGGTTCATGGTGGTTGTTGGGGGCGATGGTTGTGAGGTTATTTTCTGCTGTTGGTGGTAATGTCATTTTCATTGGGGTGGTAGTGGTTGTTGGGGATGGTGGTGTTGGAAGCGATGGGTGGGTTATGTGGTGTTGGCGGCGAAGACGACGATGATGTTGTGTTGATAGTGGTCACAAATGATTTGTTGATTGTGACCAATAAATTGGTTGGTATGTGACCAATAAATATTGTGTGACCTACAAATTTATTAATTTGTAATCAATAAAAGTAATCCGTGACTTATAATTTGATTTTTTGTGACCATAAAATAAACTGTGTGACTTATAAATTTTGTGATTTGTGTCCGGTGAACAAAATTGTGACTTTTAAATTTTTAATTTGTGACCGATGAACGAACTGTGACCTATAAAATTTTGAATTGTGACCTAAATTTTTTTGAATTGTGACCAAATTGCATAGATCTGTGACCTTAATTTATTCACCGGAGTTGGAAAAATTATCGAAATAGTCGTCGAAATAAAGTGGCGGTGGAACGGTCATCAGAATAGTCGTCGGAATCAGAGTAGTCGTCGGAACAGTTGTCGGAGATCAGTTGTGACTGGAACGGTAGTCGAAAAAGTTCATGGAACGATGGGGGTGGTAGATGTGGGATGGGTTAATTATGTTATATTAGTATTAAATATGTAATAATAAATTGATTTAATAATTTATTATTTCATAAATAAAAATTTAAAAAACCTGATTTTTGAAATTTGAAACTTGGTTTTGTATTTTTGAAATGATGTAAAGTAAAAACATTAGATATGTATTGTTCCCAAATTAAACCCTTGTTTGGGCTCCATTTTTTGCAAAGTGCATTTTTATCATTCTTATTTTCAACAACACATTTTTAATTTAGTTAGAATGATAATAATGGTATCATTTCCTAATTCCATTATTTCAATTGTATCTTAACAATTTTGCAAAAGATTTTGACGCAAATTTAGTCCTCGCTTGGTTGGGATTTTTTTAGAATATATTTTGTAAAAAGTGATTTTTATTTTAAAATATATAACTTAAAAATTAGAGAAAATTACGTACCCATGCACAAATTATTTATGGAAATAATATGTGATTAAAATAAATTTTAAAATATTTAGGCCAAAACAGGGCTTAAAGGAACAAGCTAAAACTTAATACTATTGTATTCCAATAATTTATGTTTACTTCTCTAAATTTAAATTTAAATTAAAGTCACTAATCAATTTTAACCATATATTTTATGGAACTCACAACTTTTTCACCACATATTTCATCAAAATTTATCAAATTTTACTAGAAAATCTGATTTGATCCCCACCAAATATGAGCTAAATAACTTGAACGTTACACTGTATAAAATTACATGCTTACAAAGAAGTTTCAAAAGAATAAATTCAATTGAATTTATATGGCTAATAGTAAAATTTATTTGTGTTCTAATTTACTAAAGTCCGATTATATAAAACTTAATTGGAAAAATATTATTTTATTAACTGACAAAGACCTGTTTAGGAAAATATTATTCTATTATTCTATTAAAAATGAGTTTTTTTTTTTTTTTTTTTTTTAGAGAAAACAAGTTTTGGAATAGTAATTTTTAAAAAAATGGGTAGTTAAATAGTAGGAAAAAAAATCGATTTATGTGCAAAATGTTTTATTGTGAGAACATGTGGTTGAGAATGAGTTTGAAAAAAAATTAATGATGGTCAAACAGGAATAAATTGTTTACAGACATTATATATTGTTATTTAAATATAATATAGTTTTATAGTACTTTCCATGAAATTAAAATTTTATTTATTTATTTATTTTGTCATTGAGCATTTTAATGTTAGTTTTAAGTGATAATTTTATCGAATACTAGTCATTGTCACGTGTGTTGAACGAGTTTTATATTTATCAAATTTTCATTAGCGTGTGAATTGTAGTTTTATTGAAATGTTTTTGAAAAAATCAGGACGGGCAACATTTACAAACATTGGTTAAAATTTATATAATTAAATGAAAATATGTGTAGAGTAGAAGAGATGTTGAAATAAAACAAATGATTATAAAGAAAAGATAACACATTTATATCAATTTTTATATGATGTCAGGAAAATTTTGCAACATGTTAATGACTTTTACAATCTCACAACAGCATTCTGTCACATATAGGTTAATAAAAACAATGATTGTCACTAAATTAAATTGGACATATATTTGAAAAGCCAACTTTGTTAAGATTTGGGGTCCGTTTGATTGTGAATGTGGAATTAGGGTGGAAAGATAATGAATTACTTGAAATTGAAATATCTAGAATTTGTTTTACTGGAAACTGTAATTAATTGTGTTTGATTGGTATAATTTTTCACATGAAAAATGTTGAAAGTTTTGTGTTCGTTTGACTTTGTTTTTCATGAAAATTGTCTATTAAAGTGATAACTTTTTTACTATTGGGTCTAGAATTCGTTCCAATTGCCAAAAAATAAAAAATATTATACCGAATATCGTTCGTTTGACTTTGTTTTGCATGAAAATTGTTAATAAAAGTGATAATTTTTTTTACCATTGTATCTAGAAATTTTTTCAATTGCCAAAGAAAATAAATAAATAATTCAACAGACCTGGAAACCATTTTTCCACCTAAATGTTGGGAAAATGATTTCCTTAATTTGGTGGAATTGGTACACGTGTGGGGGATGGGTGGAAATTGTTTTTCATGGCAAATTTTTCCATCGAACAACCATTTCCATGGAAAACAAAAATTGTTTTTCATTTTTCATGAAAAACAAGAGCTATCAAACATAGCCTTATATAATCTAACAAGGGGACCTATCCCTTAAAACATCATATCCAATCGTCGAGAAGTTAAATATTGCTTACCCATAACACATTGCATATTGAATCATTTGTCTAGCCAGGATGTTGTTTAGCTTCATCTGAAAAAAAAAATTACTTGAATGTGAACAGAAAGGTACAAAAAAACATGAACATTAAAGAAATAAACAATTAAATCTACTGTAAATGCCAAACAATCTTGAAATCAAAGATAAACAACAATCTCGTTAAAATTCAATTCCCCAACTTAAGTTACATGAAAAAAGAATAAAAAAGTACTAAAGAATATTAGAAAATTAAGCAAAAGAAGAATACATAATATGGAATGAGCCAAATCTACTTGTAGGAATCATGAGGAAGAGCCACAAGAATTGCAGCTCTATAAGGCCTACTAAAAATGAAAGTTGTGCAACATCTGATTTTCTGCATTAAGACAAAAATGCATGAAAATTTGTCGTGACCTGTGCAATCACATAAGACAACAAGAAGTCAAGACAAATATCTTAAATAAAAGACCACCAAAAACGCAAAAGTAATTACCTTCTAAAACCAAGCCAATATTTCGAAGTAAAGAATTGCAGAGTCCATAAGAATAATTACATGCTCGTGGACAAAATGGAAATGATCGAAGTTTAGAAATAAAAATCAAAGTCATATTAGTATCACGCGTCTCCCCATTACTCCTACACATATAGCACAATTCGATAACATAAAAACATATCCATCGTTAAAGTATGTCTCCTCACAACTGTACATAATAAGAATGCCACACGATGAGGCATTTTGCATTGCCACACCATCTTCCACGAAATGAACTCTCCATAGGACCCAGAGAGATCTATAATAAAAGCGGACAAAGAAGATTCCATTTCGTGCCAACCTCCATTTGCTACGATCACTTTCTCCTACTCGAATTTGCACCTCATACACAGATGATAGAAATAGTACATAATCATCCAATTCTCAATCTTGCAAGCCCCTCTGAAAAGTAATTTTCCAGCTCTAACTCCCATTGTGAATGACTAAAACGTCATTCATCATAGCGAAAGGCACCATAGTGATAAGATACAAGGAGGGAAACCCCACTTTAAGCGGTTGATCTCCACACCAAACCTCATCCCAAAATTTGATACTATTGTCATTCTACGCCACAAAAGTCAGATTATCCCGAAAATTGCTCCATCCTCGTTGAATATACCTCCACAGACTCATCCCGTATGAACCTCGCCCCCCACCCGAGCACCAACCACCTTCCATCTCACCATACTTCGCCCCTATGATTTCTCTCTAGAAACTCTCTCTCTCCACTTCAAACCGTCACAACCATTTGCCCAATAATACCTTGTTAAACAAAGTAATGCTGCTCAATCCGAGGCCCCCTATCCTCATAGGAGAACAAACAGATCCCCAATTAACCAAATGCAATCTCCTCTCCTTTCCCAACCCTGCCCAAAGAAAATCCCTATGAATCATCTCCACTCTATTTGCCACTGTAACAGGAATAGTGAACAATGACAGGAAATCAGCAGAACCAATAATCTAAAGTCACTTTATCATTTACTCATCCAGCTTTTCTTACATATATATAACCTTGTAAATTCCAATCTATTCCATCCATTATTTGTTTCTCTCATTTCCATCCTTCTAAATTATAGCCAATGTTTGGTTTTTTTACATTTATTGTGTCATGAAGATCATCATTCCTTCATGGAGGTATAGCCTCTTTTCTCTGCCTTATCAGTCATTCCTACTTGCATTCTTATTCATGTTCGAACTCTCTTTTGCAGACAATCAAACTGAAGGTAGGGATGGTTGTCTTACATGAGAGAAGATTGAGAAAGTGTCTGTCAAAATTGAAAGGTACACACACACGCGGCTAGATATAGAAAGGATTGAAGATCCTTAAAAACGCAAAACACCGCACACACAAACACATATGTCCATCAAGAAAAGTAAAAATTACAAAGCAAATGGAGAAAAATAAAAACAGAGAGAGATCCGACGATTAATATGAAAGATAGGGAAAAAAAGTCCATGGCGAAAACAAAATGATATTTGCCTTGCCTAAGGAGAACAAAATGGCTTTTGCAAGCTAGAATTTAACAATTAAATCCCAGAGCCTCACAGAACAAATTCTATCGGATATACAACACATTCTAATTATAAGAACAAATTCTTTTGCGGATTAAGAATCCAGACAACAGTGAATAATCTTACACAACTACAATTCTTGTATTCCAAACATGTTGGGATAACTTACTTTTAAAGTAACTCAAAATAACTAACTACTTAGTTCTAACTTTTCACAGATCATAAGTAAATTTAGTTAAAGCTAAACTTCTTAAGCTTAGCAAACATGCACCAAATCGCACAACACCGGTATTTATACCAGTCTTAGAAAAAAGATCATGAAGATAGCGTTTTAAAGCTGTCAAGCAAAATTTATACAATCCAAAAGTTTCTTTCAAGATTTAAATCAGTAAACTAATAGAACCATCAAAAGACAAATACTTCCTACTGTGAGGATGATTAAAAAAAAAAAAAAAGCAAAAACCATATCAAAAACTCAATTAAAAACTAAATTCAAACAACAATAACAATCAAATCATGTAATTGTAATTTGTAGCTCGCCTTCGATTGAAGTAAATGAATTATTGCCGCTGCTTTTTGTAAAGTTAGGGAGAGCTAGAAAACACTTGGGAGAATATTTGAGAAGTACCTTTGTCTGATGTCCTGCATCCAACAAAAAAAATGTCACAACCTCAACCAAGCAATTGGAATAAATTGTACAACAATTTCACATGAATTAGAAAGCCAAAAGACAGTATTACATCTCAATAGATCTAATTTAGTTGACACTTATGAGAGGCATAGCGACTTAAAGTAGATGAAATTTATAGTGTCGCCATCATCATTCTTTTAGTACTACGAATTCCTTAACAAATGTATCCCGGAATAAATATAGTGCAACTTGCAATTGCATATTTATGTCACTTGTCATAGACTTGGGTACTATTGTAATCTTTTTCAAGCTAGCACTTGAAAAGTTATAGCAAGCACATCCACAAATAAAGATTAGTATTTGTGATTTAAATGATAATACTCATTGTGGCAGTCGTAGCAACTTTGTGATCCTATTTTGATGATTGTCTCCTTCTTGAGGGCAAACCTCACTCAAGCTTCCTAACCGTACTTCATATTTATCGTCAAGGAGTATGCTGCTTGCTTGGACATCCCTTTGAGAACAAAAATAAATTAATGTTGACATTATGAGTACCACTTTGCTCATAAAGGGCCAAGAGAGAAAATCTGGTAAAATGAATTTCATTCAGTTTTGAGAAGTTTACTTATGAATATGTATAGGAAATGCAGTGATTTGGATAGTTCAAGTAGTGTATTAAATGTAAGGAAGGATCTAGATGAATACTCTCTGTATGCTTTCATTTTTAGGTTTACAAATTGAGCAAAAGCAGAGCAGCATCAGACGAATGGAAATCCAAAAATCTAAGTATCTGTTTCAAGGCTCGATCAATTGGAGAAGAAAATTAAATTAGTTTACATGCAAAAATAAAGGTCAATAGAAGGCAATAACTACACAGATATATACATACACATATACATACATACATTCTTTCATCAGATTTATCAAATCTCTACAGTAGGACGTGCAAGACTTCAAGGGAAAACGAGGGGATTGAGATTCAATTTGCACAATTGCTGGCTACCGAAATGCGTTTTCTTTGCAATTGAAATTTGGGGATGGGTATAACAAAAACACCAACAAAACCCATAAAAAAAAACGAAAGCGAAAATGAGAGATGAAAGAGAGAAATCTGTGGAAGACGAAATCGCGAGAAAGAGAGAATGGGAGGATAGAAGGATTTAGAGAAAACGATTGAAAGAGAATGAAGGAAAGAGGTATGAGATGTTACTTGAGAAATGGAGAAAGTCAGAAGAAAGACTGCCTGAGGGGGAAAAAAAAAAGCAAAAAATCCACACGGCTCCACCAACTCAGCTAGGCTTCGATGGCCAAACGGCTTGTGAATAGTGGCAACAAAACTCACTCTTTTAATAATGTAGGAAAAGAAGTACGCTATTAAAATTGCATTGCACTTATACATATTTCCAGGTAATACTGAAAAAGCGAAAACTGAAGCATTTGGTGAATATACAGAAATGCATATGGAGATAAAAAAAAATGCATACACTACTTTTGGCAAATACATATAGGATAGATATATTTCTGTCCTGATTTAGTCATGACAAAATAGGTAATCACAAAATGATACAAAATAAAATTGTCATTATCTCAACAAGTAGGGAAGTGACTTATAACAGGATGCCAAGCCTTGTTTTAGCTGCTGAGTGGGTGTTTTCCTTAATAAGAATGAGATTGATTCCGCCATGAATTCTCGAACATAGTCCTTGGGGTAGTATCTTAATTTTACTATAACGTCGAGGGACCAAGACAGAGTCATAATCAAAATCAGAGAAAGAGAAACATTCTCAAAACACGTGCTCATGGAAAGAGTAGATATTACATCAAGACCCAAAACAATCACAGTAAATAAAACATAGGTACCCGAGTATTTACAATTCACATAAAAAGGAGGGGCAGTGACGTATGACTATATAGAGTTGCATATATCACCTTAAGTTTTTCTATACACCAATTTTTTGTTTAAAAGTTTGGAAACCCCAACATTTCTGAAGAAACACCATTACACATCTATGAGGTCCTTAAGATTCGTCCTCAACACTCGATGTCGCCACTTCTAAAACTTCATATTCAGGAAAATGCTTATCGAGATGTGGTCAATGTCAACTATACTTCATTTTATATTACCAATGTGCTTGCAGTTGTACACTATCATTGACACAGTGTGAAGTATTCTAAGCAGGTGTGAATGTTCTCGTGCAATTGATGTACACAGAACATTGTAACCTGATAGAAGAATGTTTTCGACTTCGAATTAGTAGTACTTTTTCGAAAGGGAAAAAAAGTCTATTTTTACCTCAACCCCTTCAAACCAGAGAAGTAGCATTGAGGTGGAGTTACATATTCTGTACCCATAAATGTTCTTATATATCAAAGATAAACAGTGGGATTTATAAGATTGAACTTAAGATTAATACAATGATTTTCTCACTCTTCTGGTGTTGAGACTCCAAGCTGCCCAATGCCAATATGCCAAAAATGAAAAACAAGCAGAAAAAACTTAAAGTTCACAACAGATATATTTTGGTTGTCTAACAAGGTTGCCGTTATTCTTTTTGGACAAAAAAAAAAGGAACAAACAAAATAACTACCTTAAGACCTGACCCAGCATGTCTGATAAGATACTTCTGCAGGTATATCAAAATATAGAACCATGATGTGAAAAAAAAAAAAAAAAAACAGCTTTAGGATTCATTTGATTTTTAATAAAATATCACAAACAGAATTGCATTCAACCGAGGGTCTAGGACCTGCTTAATGATTTATGGTTCTCTATCAGCACCACTTTCAAGAAGAGATGTCAAAGAATCAGCAATCCTTTGGAGAAAGTTGTGAGGTCAAAAGGTACAAAAAGTATCAAATGAATAAAATCAGCCCATATTTGACAACCATTAAAACAAAACTCTTTTTTTCTCAAATTCATTTTCAACTACACATTCTCACAATAAAATATTTTGTACGTAAATTCAAAACTTTTTCCAATTTTTTAATTGACAGTCTCCAAAAAATCACTATTCAATTCATTTTAATGGTTGTCAAACAAAGGCTTAGGGTAAATAAATTTCGAATGTATCATTTTAATTTGCTCAGTATTACAACGCTATCTACAAAGCCTAACTTAGAGGTTTAGACATTGTTTCTAGTTTCAGCATCAAGGAAATATTGATGCCTGGCCACTTTCTCGGTAACGTTGAATTGAAATATGGCTTCCCGTAATGATTCAAGGCAAAATTATAATTACATCAAGGAACCAGAATTATATGTACAAATCATATTTGATTAAGAAATAAATTGAAGGCCAAAAGGAAACAATAGAACGATACAGCTATAAGTGAAGAAGTATGGTTATCGGGAGGACCCATTTCTAGGTCTCATGAAGCACTGAAACTCCTTTAAGGCCCCAAATCTAAATCTGAGGCATCTGTCTCATAATACAAGCTGCAGGCATGGCTGTAAGGTCAAAGAGGAGGGTAGGACTTAAAACTACTTTATCCCAGATATCAAATCATCTTTTGCAATTTCTTTGTTTTCCCCTTGCTTAAGATTGTAATATCATTGAACTCCCTGAACTAATGCTTTATTTTGGGCTATTACTCTTCTGTATCTACGAAAATTATTTTAATTTTTATAATTTGCCTATATTTCTGGATCCTTCAGATTTCACTTTTACATAAAAAGAAAGGTAAAATGCCCAAATTTCATTTCTCACTTTTCACCTTTCACTGACTAAAATTGTTCAAGATATGTAATCATACAAACACATATAAAATGCAACAACACTTTAAGCTTGAGCCTGAAAGAGAGAATAAGTACTAAAAAAGAGAGATTATTTAGAAAGCAAAAGTAGTAAAAAAATATTAATTAGGAAGAAAAAGAAAATGTATTAATAAAGATACAAATTCAAAAAGAGGAACTTACGGTATGAAATCTTCCAGAAGATCTCCAGATAAAGCAGCAATCAACATATGGCCATAAACACCATGATTTTTAGGAATAATAAACAGAAATGCATGTAAAATGGAAAATCTGAATTTGCAGAATTATAATCAATTCAATAAGGTCATTTTAGTCAAAAAAAAGTTTTTATACATTCTGATCCATAAGAGTTGAAAACTCCGCCTAGGGTTCGTAATGATAGAAAGAAATCACAAATCCAAAAAAGAACCAGAATTCAACACCAAATGGGATCTCGAAATCGAACCTTGTAGATGTAGCAAATGAAATTGGAGAAATTGTCATGAGAGCGAAATTAATTCCGAATTTCACAAGTTTGCAGACAAAGATATAATCTGAAGAAAGAGAGAAACAACGAGAGAAAGAAATGAAGAGAACAAAGAAGATGGGTATGGGAGTTTGCGTGAACAAATGGAGAAAACTTAATCGTGGAAATGGCTCGACTTACGAGGCTTACTCAACTCGGCTCGGCTCGGCTGATGGCCATTCGACTTATGAACAGTGAAATCAAACTCACTTTTTTTATAATGTAGGATACACAAGAGCTTATACAAAGAATGAAAATTGTCATTTGCAAGTGGTATTGAATAAGCAATCACGAACCTGATTGCAATGGAGCACAAGCTCAAAAAATATTGGTGTACAATAATGTTGCTGATAAACCCATGTTGAGCATTAAAAGAGTAGGTGTGGATACTGAATACCATATCCATGGCTAGCCGTGTAGCCAGTTGCTCCTCCACTGCATTCTCTACTAATATTCAGATAAGAGTAGTAGGCGGCAGCATCAACGAAAAATATTCAATCAGCTCCAGCTCTGATAATTGGATACTCGGCAGTAGCTCCACCGTAAGCACCATAATAGTTCTAAGAAAAATGATAAATTTATAGGAACATCGTTATTTTGGAATTAATGTCTTGGTAATCATCTTCAAATGAGATCTAATGATGTTTATCAACTGTGTTAATTTTCGTATGCAGCATAAAGAAAAGTGCAATATATACAAACTATTAGATAAGCATATTCCTCTGAGCATGGATGGTACTTGAGGTTTGTCGTGAGAAAACAAAAGTATTAGAAACCCTCATGAATTGACTACTTGGTTTCATTAATCAAATGTTACATAATTATACGCCTTCGTTATTTCATGTCATGCAAGAATATGATTATATAGAAAATATTGCATACACTTTCTGCGAAGATAGACATGTTTGTATATAGAATGTATAAGTAGAGAAAGCTCAAAACGATTCATAAGAAATGTCACTCACTTTTTTTTTTAAAGAGATGATGATGTGGGATAATTAGACGGATCATGTTTGGTGTACATAATTTTTGTACATAAGGGTATCCTTTCCCTCACATGGGGTGGGAGGGAAATGAAACACTTATGTACATTTTTTTGTGTACACCAAGTATATTTCTAATTAGATTAATAGTCAATACAAGAGGAACTACCAATATTTTTTATGCGAAAGTAAATCACTTTAATGTAAATACAATACTTCATTCATCAGCTCCAAGGACTAACTTAATTTAAACAGTGGCCTCTAACTTTTCAATAAATTTCATCTAATTAACACTAAATGGTTCTAGCCTCAAAAAACCATTTTGCAAATTGTAAACACTAATTAAGCTGGAATACATAAGAATATACAAATTTGAGGAATTTCCTCCAATGTACTCATCATCTGTGCTTTGCTCTTTAAGTTTGTAACCACAGCACCAACAACCATGGAAGTACCTCGTATAAGTTCCATTTAGTTCATGCTAGCTACAATTGACTTGCAGCCCTCAGTAAATATTGCACGGGTTAGGACAGTAGCACATGTAGTACATGCATGTATTTGACAGAGCATGTTGAGCTGAGGTCTCATATATATATTTACAGTGAGAACCAATAATTAACAACCGAACTAAGTCGAAAACTCAAAGTCACCACCAACATTGTTGGTGGCATTTGCAACCTACTTTACAAGGCTCGCACCAATGTTTTTGACTCTGTTCTTGTATTCAATGCTCTTTGCCAGGGTGACACCATCCTTTGTCACTTTGGGGGCACCCCAACTTTGTTCAATCACTACATTACGCCACCGTCACCAACTAAAACGATCAAAACTTTAATCAACTACAACATTGCTAAATCAAAAGACAAGAACTAAAGTAGAAATGAAAATAAAAAAATTGACAATAACGGTTGAAATAACAATTTTTTAACAATGTCCTCACATAAATATCATGAATAAATCTATGGAAATGAAATAAAAGTGTCCATATATATTCTTCAAACATCAGTACGAAATTACAAAAGTTCATTAATAAGCTAATTGGAAACGTGTATAAATAGATGCCACTACAAAATGATAAAATAAAATTAATCATCGGCGGAATGAGAAGTAGCAAGATCATTGAAGTGCCTTTCGGTCCATGGTAATTTTAACTGCGTCACCGAGTTCTTCAACACTCTTAAGCATCAAAGCCCTTGCCTCTACTCCAAATCTAATGTTTTTCATTGAATGGTTCCTACTCCAACTCAACTTACTACCAATATGCATCCAAAAAAAAAGCAAAATATTTGGGCTCATCAAATACCAATTTATTCAGTTCAAAATAAATAAAATAACGAATACTTGGAAATGAAATCACGTGTTGGCTTCTATTTCTTGCATCCTTATTTAGACAAAGAGAAAACCATATTTTTATTAAATCGAAATTGAACAATTACAATAGGAAAAACCAATTGTAAGACTGTGTATTTATGGATTTTGTGGAGTATCAATCTTTGGAGGCAAGATTTGCAGCAAAACGATACAAAATTGAAAATAGTAAAAAAAAAAGAAAAGAAACCCTCCGAGCTGCCGGACACTACGCGCGCAGAGAGATCTCTTCGTGCTGCGTGGAGTTCAACTTTGTATTCATGACCTCTACACATTCAAACAACATATGGTCTTTATTCTTCTTCATTTCTTCCACCGACCAAGATCGTAACTCCGAAAATTGAATGGGAAGTCGTTTTTATCTCGAAAAATCCAAATCTGCTTGTTGAATGTGGATTTGGCTGTTTATTTGTTTAGATTAATAGACTCCATTAGCTCTCTATTATTTAATGTCAATATCAGCAAATCAGAAATTACCAAATGAATAACCATGTTAATGTATGAATCTACCATTCCATACATCATGATTCTGAAACTTGAACGTCAAACCAAAGAACAGTTGATGGTCTTAAATTTGAATTAGAAGAAAGTTCGAACATATTGAATGTACCAAGTATTTCATATGTATTACCAACATGGATTGATAGTGAATATTGTGGTACACGAGATTTTTTTAAAGAAAGTAAAGTTTATGTTGTTCTGAAGGAAAAAATAAGTTTTTTTTTATTTCAAAAAGAAATATGGCTCTGGTGAGGCTTAGACACCAAGTTCCTTTTTCTGTTTAGATTAAAGTAGATGAATAATTGATTTTATTTATTTGATACTACAGACAAGTTGTAACCTGAATTTAGCAAAATGTGTATTAATAATATAATTTATTTATAAGCAAATATAACTTGAATTTCAACCTATTTTGCAGTCCGCACTGCGCGGAATTTTTTTTTTGTTTTATTTTTTTAACCCATCCTCATATGTGCTATGTACTGTTTGTATTTATATTAAAATGTGTTGAAATGCGGAATGTTTTTTTTGTTTTATTTTTTTAACCCACCCTCATGTGTGCTATGTACTATTTGTATTTTTATTAAAATATGTTGAAATTCAAGTTAGATTTGCTTATAAATAAATTATATTATTAATATACATTATACTTATAAATAGGTGTGTCTGTTGTAAAAAAAAATTGTTAACTTCCAACAAACACGAAAATCGATCTCCGTTTCGAAGCAGCAAACCATTTACATAACAATAATAAACAAATAAATAAATTATGAAAAAATTGTTAATTTTTGGTACTTCATTTGCACTTGAACTATTTCTCTCTCTCACACACACACATACAAACACAGTTAACGTTTTCATTTAAGATTGGTTGATTGACATTTCATTTGGGTTTAAATGCCTAAAATTTTTTGAGTTTTTTACTCACTTTAGACCTTTATTTATTTATTTACTTTTCTTAGAGAAAAAAAGAAAAGAAAATTAAATTCAAGACTCGCTCAAACTTAAAACAATGTCCGCATGCCTTGAAATTTAAGTTTCAATTGATGAATATATACAAATATTCATCTTGGTCATGTATAAGCTCGATACAGTAGACAAGTTTCTAATTTTCAATTTGTAGAACATTATTTTCCGCTTTCATAAATTCAAAATGTCTCTTACTCCAATTGCTTAGTTTTACATCTTGTCCTTCTGTTTTGGAACCATTTCCAATTTGTCTTTTGTTACAGAGAAGATAAAATCAAATTATTCAAAATAGAAACAGAGGTTGTAAACCTCTTTAATTTTCGATGCCAACAACACCACGTACCGCCTGAAGTAGGGATTGTAGCACTACTACGCATCGCCACTCTCAAATTCCTTTTGTAATTTTATGGTTATTTGAAAATTCTAAATATATGTGTTTATAAACGAGAAGAAAGAATAATGCAGTGAATAAATATCTAACTATTCAAAGTCTAATACGGACATCGTTTTTATAGCAAATTGAGAAAAAAATGATGTGGAAATGAATATAAAACGTATAAAACTAGAGGACTAGATGAGTGAAAACTGGAAAAATGAACAACAACTTCTCGTTGATTACTATTGCATCTACAATAACTACAAAGTCTCATTTTTGTATAGTAGGGATAAACTATTACGCTCGGGATAAATTTTATGCATTAACTATTTGTTAATATGTAAAAAGTAATAAAAGATTTGTTTTCAAGTATGAGATGAAGTTGATTTGTAATAAGCATATTTAAGATCCGTTTGATATGACTTTTATTTTTATTTTAGCTTTTCGAATAAGAGCTTTCTGAAAAAATAAACTAATTTTTGTTTGAAAACTAATTTCTGAAATAGTTATTTAACCCGAATGTGTTTTTAGATGAATCAACTTTCTCTAAAAAAAAAATCGTTTAACAATAAAAAATACTTTCATAAAACTAGTTAAAATGATTCAAAAGTCATGTCAAACGGATTCTAAAGTTTAATCACCTACCAAACAATTTATTATCATTCCGCTTAAAGACCGTATATTTTGACACATACTAAATTACGTTGATATACCATAATTCATTTCACATATCAAAAGGTTGCCACAAAAGTTAAACCCGATTTTAAATATAATATGCTAATATTATTAGAATTATGTTATGTGTACATGAATGTTGACACATTGATCTACACTCATGCAAGTTGTCAGATTTTGGTGCATTGATCTTGTCAACACATATAAATCACTTAAAAAATTAAAATAACTTGTGTTGGTCTTACATAATATAACCATCATTGTCCAGCGTCTCTACCAAAATCAGCCTCCAACGATCATGAAAGTAAAATGTTTTAAAATAACTTGAGTGAATACAAAATACTTCTTAAGACGCAAGTTCAATTTCATGTAATAAAAATGTACTTGCAAACTTGAAGCATTTCTTCTTACAAGCCGTAATCAACAATTATTTTACTTTTATAGATGTTGGATAAATACTACGTCTAATGCAAAAAATTTAACATATAATAAAAAATACACTTTCATGCTTTTTTTCTTTTTTGTACTGGTTATAATGCCTCACAAAAAATCAATAAATAACTGTAAAAGTTCAAACAACAAAACTTTTCCTTGATATTTGGTGTGGGTGTCACGAGTTGTTGGTATTTGCGATTGATCAAGTCGTTGCTTAAAGTATTGTTGAATTGATCGGTCGATAATTGCCAGCGATATCCTTTTCGATACGTCTGTAATCACTGACGCTTTAACTAGTTTGGTGGTTACCAACCAGAGTTTTAGCTATGGAGATTATCGATACAAAAAAAAAAAAAAAAAAAAACCCATTGGTAGGTAATTTTACCAACAAAAATTAGAGCATCAGCAATGTAGATTTTCGCCCGTAATGCCAAATATTTTTAGTTGAATTATAAATCAAAGTTTGTTGCTAAATGAGTTGTTGAATCGAGCTGTGAGCAGCTACCAAAGGCTATATCTGTTTCCAATCTATCGGTAATCATCGACGCTTTACAAACTTCGATACATGAATTTTTCGACCAAACATTTCGGTCAATAAAAGCTATTACCAACAAAATCAAGGAGCATCATCGATGAAAAATTCCATCTTTGATGCTGCGTTTTTAGTAGTGAGGGATGCAATGCTCCTTAGATAAATATAAACAAAACAACATATCATGTCCTACACTATCCAATGACACGAGAGTACTAGTTGCACTTTGACACAATTGCAAGAAATTGATGAACGAGAAGATGGAGACGTATTGACTACCCTTTAAATCAACGATCGCGCTACTTGTATAGAAATCTTTGACACATTCGTTGGCATAATGCCACATGGCGGCTCCCTATTGGGGGACGCCTTTTGTGGGGCCCCCGCCGCAGGCGCCCCCAAATAGGGGGGCCGTCATGTGGTATTCTGTCAACGAAAGTGTCGACGATTTTTGTACAAGTAAATTAATTCTTAAATCAAATGTATAGGTAGACCAATCAAATAGCTAATTTCACATTGTCACGTCACTCGAAACCTATCTCAACCACTCCTATGATTCTAAACAATGTTCCAAAATAGGCATAGCATTCACTTGCTATTATACCAGATCCAGGAAAAAATGAGGAATGATGTCTACCCAGTTGAATAAATTGATCGATGAATGCAAGCAATGAAGAAGACAGATAAAAAGCAAAGACCAACATGGTGTGCGAGTATTGGCCCAGACTTACAGCGAAGCAGGCCACTCATTGCTACACTTTCGGGTATTGTAGGATTCCATAGCACTCGTTCTTCTCGTGACACGTTGTTAAGGTTCTTGTCAATAATTATTTAAATCAATATTCTAAAAGGCTTAAAGCGTGACGAAGGGTGGAGATCAAACTTCGACCTAGACGAGGTCTATGCGTCAAAAAATATTTTCTTATTTTAAATTTTCCAAACTGCTCTTTACACATTCCCGTGGTGCATTGCATCAATTGGACTGTGTAGTTGAGGGTAATTTTGTCCATTGCATTTTCAGCGGGAAATTGAAGTACGATAAAACAACTAACTTTTGTATTTTTTATTGGTTCTTTTACAGTAGAATAATGAGATTTTTTTAAAAAAATGTCATATTATAATGTGCCCCAAACCCATATGTATAAAAAATAATGCATTAAATAACAAGTCATCACATATATATCATCTAGAGTGATTATCAATAATTCTCACTTAGCATTACTTTATGTAAAATGTGCAAAAAGGTAGCGTGGGATTGACGGGGGATTATTGAAGAAGAATCAACATGGACCACACTCCAGTTTTTGGTTTAGCCCCGTAAATGGAGATTAAAATCAGATTTTTATTAAAATTTTGATAAAAGTTGATAAAATGCATGGTTGAAAAATTGCGGGACCCATAAAATATGTTGTTAAAATTAATTGTTAACTTAACTTAAATTAAAATTTTAATTTTAATCGATACCAAACTAGGGCATAATATTATTCTTAATATAAATTTTCTATTGCTCCGAATCTCAATGATATTAATTTTAGCCCCTATTTGGTATACATTAAAATTTTAATTTTCATTCTTTTACTTATTTTCAACCACACATTCTTCAATAAAATAGTATTTTCCAGCACATCAACAATTTTTCCTTCTTTTTCAATAATAAATTCTTTATCAATTTATTATTCTAGAATACATTCTTCCAAAATAAATGTGGCTCAAATACACTTTAGTCTTTTAGCTCGCCTGAACCGCTCTAGAGTGTACTTTTTGAAACTTGATAGTTTTCATACCACCTACTATAGAGTTTTTTTTTTTTTTAAATAATTGTATTTTGTCAATAAAAGTTGGGAAAATTGCAGCATAGGTCCCATGTATAGGACTTGTGTTAATTTGGACATCGACTTATTTTTTTTTTTGACAATCGATCCTCAAATCATTTCTACTACTAATTCTACCGTGGTGTTTTCCATCAATTTGGTTTTTAAACATCATGTTCAGTGTACATGGGATATAAATTTTAGTTCAAAAGACATTTCATGCGATTTTAAAAGAAAATTGACCGAAAACATCACAAAAGAACCAACGACACACCGAAGTTAATAGGTCGAAAATGTTGTTGTAGAAAGCATATACGTTGATGACCAACGCTTAAATTTTTTATAATTTTTCATTTGTTAGGTGCCCATTATCAAATGTATCTTGAAATTTGCAATTAATTGTTGACAAAGGGAATTGCAATTGGCTCAATTTGTTTCGACCAGTTCAATATGGCGCTGTATAATAAAAGTTGAAGGATTGTACGATTGAAAATTGATAAAAATATATACGTGGTCAAACAGGCTAAGAATCTCAGAATTTACGTGGCGTCAAGCCATTGCCCTTTAGTATCCGCTCACACGATACAGCTGTATGGTCGAGTTACACCACATAAAAGCCCTTTCAAATAACCTCTGATGAAGAGGAGCTAACATTTGCAGAGGACTCGTCGTAAAACCTTTCTCCCTCTCTGTTCGTGATCGCGTTCATTACTCCAGGCTCTTAGTACACCGAAAAAATGGTGAGTCCTAAGCTTTTTTGGATGACTTTTCATCATATTAACTTTTTAGAGCTTTCACTAATTATGTTTCTAACAATGGTTTGATCTGTGCTTGATCTAAATTTTTGAAGCCGTTTGTTGGTGTCATTTGATGTGATACATGCGAATTTTGTTGTTAACACTTAACACTGTTTATTTATTTTCTCTCATGTTAATCAGATCTATTATGCATTTTTAGTTGTTATTGTGTATTTGATCTGTGTATAGTTCATGATATTTAGAACTCTGATTCATTTTTGCTTGAATTGGGATGAAATTAGTGGTAAAAGAGTACTGAGCTCAGCATTGCGTAGTGGGCAAAGATTTGATTGATCGGATGGATCTCGGTATCTATACACAAATTTACTGATTTTATTCTTTCTGTTACCATTGGTAAATTTTGATCTGTTCTGTTTTGTATTTAAATAAAATTAACCAATGCTTTGTGTAATTTTTTAGAAATTTTTTTGCCACATCTTCATTTTGTGAGACAATGAGCACTGCAATCTGAAGATTTCCTGGCAACCAAACTAAGCTGGTTGTTTATCTGATCATTAACAATGATGTAGCTTTCGAGGCTTCCTTTGTAATTTTGATTGTCATTCTGGTATTGTTGCAGAAATGTTATAAGAATGTGGTGGCATATCGTAATGGGAAATATTGTCCCTTGGTTCAAGTTATTTTCATTTTGGCTGTACCTTGTCTTGGAAACATACTCAATATATATGGAAGAGATACCAATGCCAAGCCCCATCTGTAGCTAACTTTTAATCCACTTCTATCTTGTGCTTTTTAATTTTTGTGCTGTGTTCGTTTCATTTTCTGTTATATAAGTTTTCCTTGGGTTAGAGTACTGATGTCAAAATATCAATGTTCTGCTTGTCATTTTGATATAGAGTTATTTCGACTGACCTGAAGGTAACATGACTGTTAAATTGATGAAATCTACGTAAATGTCATGATTTTTGACATTTGATCCTGTTTGTAGGCTAATGCCGCATCTGGAATGGCTGTGCATGATGAATGCAAGCTGAAGTTCTTGGAGCTGAAGGCAAAGAGGACTCATCGATTCGTTGTCTTTAAGATAGAGGAAAAACAGAAGCAGGTCATTGTTGAAAAAGTTGGCGATCCAACTCAGAGCTACGATGACTTCAGTGCAAGCCTTCCTGCTGATGAATGTCGCTATGCTGTATATGATTTTGACTTTGTGACAGAGGAGAATTGTCAGAAAAGCAGGATTTTCTTCATAGCATGGTATAATTTGCATTATGTTTCCGCCCAATTAAAATATGCTCACACCATATATTGCAATTTTGTATTTCAAACAAATGCATTACACTTCTCATGAACTGCAGTTTATTGACTTTTTTCTCTATTGCCATGTAAGGTCTCTTGATGCTGCAAGGGTCAAGGCGATTTATGCTCGCAGAGCATATTGCATATTTACATTTCAAACAAGTTCTCCACACTTTACATCATGATTTCTTGACGTGGTTTTTTTTTTTTTGCCATGTAAGGTCTCCTGATACCTCAAGGGTCAGAAGCAAGATGATTTATGCTAGCTCAAAAGACAGGTTCAAGAGGGAACTTGATGGAATTCAGGTCGAATTACAAGCAACTGATCCAACTGAGATGGGGCTTGATGTTATCAAAAGTCGTGCAAGTTAAATAATGAATTTCGTGCAAGGAAGAGCTTCTCCATGCAATAGGCTTTAAACTTTAAACGAGTCAAAGGTGTGGTTTGTGGGGTGGTAAACTTGGATAGCCATGACTTTAGTCACCAAGTACTACCGACGGTATTATATTTTCTTATCGGTTTTTCTGGGTGTTCGGTATATGATGTAATTGTTACATTAGATTATAATCATTGGCATGTGTAACAGTTTGTGAGGGATAACACAAAGTCCTTAGTCCGTTTATGCTTTGTTTCGTGCGGAAAATCGGGGCCTCGCTAATAATTAAAGAAAAATTCAGACGATTATGTAAGGAATAGACCTCTTGAGACAATATCCCAAAAATGGATATTTTATTGAAGATTTACAATGGATGAGAAAACGAAATGCCTCCAAGGGGCTCAAGCACACAAAACAATTGAAGGTTAAATGCTTCGAAAGTAAAGATAATGAAAATTACATAACTTCTGTTCGAGAGTTTTTTATTTGTGGTCCTTTCTTCTCTGTCTTCTCTAGTTTTTATACTCCTCGGACAGTTGTTGTAGAATCGTCTAAAACTGCTAGTTGTTCTGTAACCATCCATGTTCTTCATCATGACTAACTTATCGTAGAACTTCTGTTTCTAACTGACGTCGCCTCAACCTTTGAACTGCTGATAACCGGGGTTTCCTGGATCGTGGGACATGATGAGAAAACTCTTTAACTGCCTTGGTGACTGTTACTTGAAAGTATCCATGTATCCAAATTCTGGACGATAACAATGTCGTCGCCTTGGGTATTAATAGGATGTTGTACTCGTCCAGCGTTTGGGCGTCTTATAGATTTGGACGATGATGGACCTCTATTGCACAGCTCTATCTTGGCCCTTTTACATGAATCTCTTCACTTCTTGGATCGTTTAATTGGGCCGCATTTTTATGTCATGAACATGCTTTTTGATAAAATGTCTTAACACCTGGGATCTTCTATTGGAATGCAAACTAGCATGCTCAACTACTACCACCTTTAGTTGCTACTATAACAGTCAACAGAAACTTGTTTTTCTTGCGTTTTCCGATTTTGTCATATGAATAGGCTTGGACAATGTTGTAGATAGTTTTAAGCATTTTTTTGAAGAAGAAAATGACATTGATATATCTAGCCTACTTATTTATCTGTTAGCACAGCTATATTTGATAGAAAATGACTTTCAAAATGAAAATTTAAAGCTAATTTCCTCCCCAGGTCCTATTCCTTTCGTCGGCGCCCGGCTTCTCCTGGCAGGAACGGATCCAAAATCGGATTACAAGCGGGGCTAATACGTAAAAAAAAAAAAATTACCCATGAATTTTTTTTCTTTTTTTTATTTACATAATTTAGTTAATTTGTGGAAGGTTGAAGTTAAAAATTAGACGGAAAATTGGTTGGATACATTGGCCAAAGATTGGAGATCAAATGTGATTTGCCTCTTGAAAAAATACACAAGTAGGAGAGGCTCCCATAATTTTCTTTTAAAGAGGAAGAAGCGTCTCTATTATAGTTAGAAACGAAAAACGGAAATTTGCCTATGGAATCTTAAATCTTTCAAAAAAAAGAGCATCAAAGTTCCAAACCTTTTATATGTGGCACTGTCATTCCAAATGCTTGAAAACATTTGGATGTATTTCATCCAAAAAATTTGTTAGTCAAGTACGTGAGGTCTACTTTTTTAACTTTCAACCAAAAATTAAAAAGAGCAAATTGGTCTTTCCACACTTTCCATTTAACAAAATTTAAACATATTAATAAAAAATGAAAAAATGGGGGAAAAAAAAACAGTTTTGACGAAAAAAAGGAAAAATTATCGTCTTTTTGTAAACACCCACCCCTGCTGTGACCCACCACCACATTGGAACCACTAGGTGGCATTATAGTACTTATGTTCGTAACTTTTTCTAATTAGTTTTCTTAGTCCCATTCTCCTGCGCGCCACGCGCAGGAGAAGGGATGCGCTTTGCCTTATGAATGCCCTTGCAAAGCTACGCAGCCTGACAACCTTTTATTTTTAATTTTTTTTTGTTATTATTATTATTTTTTGTCTTTCAATTTTTTTTTCCTTATTTTTGTCTAAATTTTGCGAGATTATTACGGTATGTCAGGTGAAGTCGAAATATTGCATTCTTAATACCATTTCAAAGTGTTCACGACCTAATTTCTCACCTCACTAACGACGTGCGAAACGGCC
Organism: Fraxinus excelsior; assembly: GCA_019097785.1. Classification (NCBI taxonomy): domain Eukaryota; kingdom Viridiplantae; phylum Streptophyta; class Magnoliopsida; order Lamiales; family Oleaceae; genus Fraxinus; species Fraxinus excelsior. The sequence continues at coordinate 5,845,685 of CM032643.1, read as the reverse complement.
AACCGTAGGTTGGAAGATCATATAAAGATCTGTTTGTCATTAATTTAAAAAAAAATACAAAAGCGTGACAATTTTTTTTTTTTTTTTTTCTAATTTCAAAACATACAAACAAAATATTTTGACAGAAACAACCATCAACAATGGGGTACGTTAATCAATTGAAGTTTGAAGATAAAACTTTTGATTAAAAAAGTTAGGAACATAGGTACTACAATAAGCAAAATTTGAGGTCATACAGTACAATTATAATATGGTGCAACAAGTAAATATTATGGTGTTAATATAACAAATATTATTTAAATTGTTTGAGTGAAAATTATAAATAGGTCATTTGGTCCTTAAAATTGGTCGACTGAATGTCAATAGCTTCATATTTGGTCAATTTGACGATTTTTTAACAGAAACATTCCAAAGGTTTTTAAAATGCATACTTTACAAAACGTTCGGAATAACAATTCCAAAATTAGACGCTTAGGAACCTCATATTTAAAAATAAAAATGAAAAATACAAATTATTCCATCTTGAAAATTTTCACAATTCAACTAAAAGTGTGTTGGATTGACTATATTTTCCATGAAAAATGTCATTTTCAACCAAGTTCTTACTAATTTGGGGTGTTTGGTTGACAATGTTTTTATGAAAAATATTTTTTCAAATTTTGATCATGTGACCATGTTTTACTCAATAATAAAGAAAGCAATTTCTTTAAGATGTGGTGGTTTTTATTTTTCAAGTAATTTAGTATTTTTTTTTCTTTCTTTTCTATACCCTTTTTCATCTACATTTCAATAAAAAATGGATAAGTATAATGTTTTCTAAGTTGAAAACTAAATTAACAATGAATTATTATTTTTATTTTTGCATTTTTTTTCTCAAACAAAGATCCTGTTTGAGCCCTAATTTTTTTTTTTGTCAAAATTGTATTTTGGAATAGTGATTTGATGGAAAATGTGCGGTTAAAAAATAAAGAAATTTTTTTAGTTTGCGTGTAATATTATTTTATTGAAAATTGTGTAGTTAAAAATAAGAGACAGAAAAATGTATTTAAGAAATAATGAGAACCAAACAACGGTTAATACAAAGCATTCCTAATTATGGTTTCTTTTCAAAATCTTCTTTAAAATAATGTTGAAAAACTAATTTTATTTTATTCTTGACTAAGCAAAACAAACAATATTGTAGAGATGGGATTAAATATTTGTCTTTCATTTTGAAACAAGTTAACAATATTTTTGAACGAAAATCATGATTAAAAACAATTTTTTTTTTTTATCAATGAAATGTTAAAATTAAAAATGCGATGAAGAAAAATATTAAGAATATCAGCATATTAATGAATAAAACTTAATGACATTTAATTTAATTACTATATGATATAAAAATAATCACCTTTTTTGCAAATTCAAGAATGATTCCTATAATTTTGATAGTCACGTTCCTATATGATCGGGTGTCAAGGATCGCAACTTTACTTAGGCTCATTGACCCTATCGCATCCACAGTTTGCCCAACTTCTACTGCACATTGTAAATAGTAGTTTAACTTTGAGTTGTAATTTCCTTTCCGTTGTAATACTTTATTTAAATTGTAAAATAGCTAGAAATTAGAAAAGTTTAGTATGATTTTTCGACATTTAAACATCTACTCCTGTCACTTGAATTTTTTTCTGAATGCTATTATAGGAGGTATTAGCTTTCAAACATCTTTCAAACATTTTAGTATTCGCCCCTACACTAGCCATTGTAATTTTCCGCTTTCGTCAATTGTAATTTCTAGTTTTCAAGCAATCAATGATCAATTTACATTCAATGCATTTCAATTTTATGTTGCAAGCTTTTTACAAATTGCAATCAAATTTCTTTTCGTCCCGAAACGAACGAAAAAATGCGAAAGGTAGTCTAGCGGAGCAGACTACTGTCGCACGGTGTCCCTTTCTGTTATAAGAAGAAAGATAACTCGTGAAAGTTAGTATCATAGCTGCGACTCAAGATTCTCGATTAAGAAAGATATGGATCCAAATTTCTCGAACAACATAGAGGTGGTAGATGTTCAAAAGATGATTACAAAACAACGTATGGATGCGCTTTGTGAGACAACTACTAAGTTGTGCTATGACGTAGAGGGCTTCGAGGAAAAAGTTGAGGGGCAGAGATGAAAATTCGGAAATTACACATCCAACTAGATGAAAGCCAAAAGGCTAACGCAGCGATGACTGAAACTGTTGTTATCATACATGATTTGCAAAATGAGATTGAAGAGTTGAGAGCTCAATTACTAGTGTTTCAACAAGCGGTTGGCAACGGGCAAGCCACCGCACAAGAGCATGTTAATAGGCTTAGAATTCCAAAACCATGTACCTACGGAGGGGCAAGAGATGCAAAAGAAGTCGAGAACTTCTTATTCAATATGGAGCAATACTTTCTTGTGGCTTCAATCAAAGATGAAACAAGAAAGGTTACAACAGCTACCATGTATCTCGGTGGGGATGCAAAACTATGGTGACGGACAAAGTATGCTGATATTGGGCTAACATGATCCGAATAGATTTTTGGGATCTTCTCGAATAAGCGATTAGATCTAATTTTTTCTCGAAAAATGTGAAATATGAGACACGATGAGCACTACGAGAACTGAGACATACAAGCTCCATCAGGGAGTATGTGAAAGTCTTCTCGGACATATGATGAATATTCGATATATGTCGGAAAAGAATAAGCTATTCTTTCATGGAAGGATTGAAACTGTGGACACGCACGGAGCTTCAAAGGTAGAAGGTCACTGATTTGAGCGCGGCCATGAGAGCCACCGAAGGTCTAAGCGACTATCAACCGGAATCAAGAAAAGATCGACACTCGGGAAATAGTCAATCTGTTGGAGGTGGAAATAGACCTTACAGACCCAGCTAGAACTCAAATGGGGGAGAGCGTTACTCTTAGAATAAGGGAGGAGCCTATCAAGGCATTCATCAGAGTAACTCGCGAGGAAACTATCAAAACAGCTATTAAGGAAACTATAACGACAACAACAGTAACAACTGGAACCAAGGAAAAGCAACGAAGGGCAGATTTGATGCCACTCCTAAATTGAAGTGCTTTTTATGTGAAGGATCCTATGGGGGGGATGAATGTCCTCATAAAAGGATGGTGAATGCATATTGTCAACTAGCGAGTGGTGGATTGAGCTTAAAGCAAGATGTCACACAACCAAGCTGTTACGATGAGACCGACTCCGAAGAGGATACGGATGTAGTTAACGCATTCTCACATCGGTGCAATACATTATCACACCGAGCTACAAAAAGGTTGTAGTTCCTTCAAAATATCCGAAGATGGAATAATTGAAGGCTCGTATTGGTAGGGCGAAAGGCCTAAGTTACATTAATGTAAAGATCAATGGAAAGCCAATCGGGGCTATGATAGATACTGGTGTTACCCACAACTACCTAGCAAGTACCGAAGTAGAGCGGCTAGGACTTGTTCTAAAAAAAAGGCAAGGGAAAAGTTAAAGCAATCAACTTCGCTGCTCAACCAATAGCGGGAGTAGCGAAATCTATGTTAATCAAAGTAGGTCCCTTTGAAGGAATGACGAATTTGTCGGCAGTTCAGATGGATGATTTCAAGCTCATTCTGGGATTATGATTTCTTCGGGATACAAGAATAGTAGTGTTGTCATATTCTGACTCGTTAATGATGATGGGTAGTAAACTGTACGTTATCCCCACTCAAGCTGGGAAAACAAGCGAAAAGGGTGTCTCGACCATGCAATTTAGTAAGGGTTTCATAAGGAATGAACCCTCATTTTAGTGCACTCTTCGAATAGATGAGATCGAAGAGACAACCTGCCCTATTCTAAAACATGTCGGAAAGCTTATTAAGGAATTTGAGGACATCATGTCAGATGAGTTACCAAAGAAATTGACACCAAAGAGGGCAATTGATCATGAGATGGAACTTATTCCGAGTGCCAAACCTCCCGCTTGGGCACCATATCGTATGTCTCGGCCGAACCTTGAAGAGTTTTGAAAACAATTGGGAGAATTGTTGGAAAGTGGGATTATCGTGCCTGCGGTTAGTCACTTTATGTCCCAACTGAAACTATCAAGCAAACAAACACAATGGTAGGAACTTCTTTCAAAGTTCAACCTTATACTAGAGTATCGTTCTGGATCTAGTAATCATGTCGCCGATGCTCTTAGTCGCTGGGTCAACTTGACCATCATTTGCTCTATGACCACTCTTTTAGAGAGTATAGTTACCACGAACACAAGGGACCAAATTCGTGCATTTTTGGATAAGGACTCGACTACTCAATATATGGTCGACCTCATCAAGCAGGGCAAAACCTGACAATTCTGGCTCGATGGGAGCCTAATGAAGACTAAGGGAGATCGCATATATGTCCCTAAGGGTGGAGATTTGAGGAAATCACTAATCACAGAATGCCACGACACGATTTGTGCATGACATCCTGGAGAGGAATGCACTTCTGCATTACTAAATCGTGCATATAATTGGCCTCAAATGCGGGACGACATTGTAATTTATGTGAAAACTTGCCTTGTTTGTTAGCAAGATAAGACAGATCATCAGAAAAAGGCAGGCTTGTTGGAGCCCCTTTCTGTTCCAACTAGACCATTTGAGAGTATATCGATGGACTATATTGTTGGATTGGCAAAAGTTGGAGATTTTGGCACTGTCGAAGTCTTGGTAGACCGTCTATCAAAATACGTAACTTTCATCACAACGTCCAAGTATGTATTAGCCGAAGAGACATCTCAACTCTTCTTCGAACATATTGTCATTTACTGGGGACTGCCAAAGGACATCTTCAGTGATCGGTGATAACCTAATAATAACTAACCAAGAGAAAGGTTAATTGATTTTCGAAGCTTTTTCGACAATTAGTCTCTAAACAATTTAATATAAGACACATAAATGCAAAGTGTGATATTATCAAGTTGTTGCGAAAGCCTCTCCACTTTTTGACAAGGAGAACGAGATCATCAAGTTCCTAATCACTCTTGTTTGAGTTTCAGGTTTCTTCATCATTTGATGATTCAAAGCAATTTGTCTGTTTGGAGGATCCTTCTTTTCTTTCTTTTGCTTTTCTAGACTTCTCATTTGTTTCGACGTGATTTAGTACATAAGTCATCAAAGTTCCATAGAGCTCTTCCAAATGATATTTGTTGACATCTTTGGTGTTCTCTATCATCATCCTCAATGAGTCTCGATCTTTCGAGAGAGACTTGAGCATTTTACTAACAAGTTCACCATTAGTAAATTTTCGATCAAAGTCTTTAAGGCCATTAACAATATTTGTTAACTGAGTAATCATGCTAGCAATGAGTTCATCTTGTTTCTTAAAGAAATTTTCAAAATCCTTAAACAAAAAAATTATCTTAGTTTCTTTCACTTTGTTTGTACCCATGTGTGTGATTTTTGGTACATGTCAAATATCAAATGCGGAATCACATATACTAATACGATTAAATTCATTTATATTTAAAGTACAGTGAAAGAGATTTTTGGCTTTTTCATTCAATGATAATTTTCTTTTATCATCTTCATCATACTCTTCTCTAAGTTTTGAAATAATTTGGTCCGATTTTCCATCAACTTTAATAACATTAGTAAGCTTATGAGAACCGAATTCAGTAACCTCCCAAACATTATAATCAATTGATTGGATATATATCATCATTCTAGTTTTCCAATAATTATAATGTGTACCATCAAACAAATGAAGACAATTCATAGAATGCCCTTCAATATTATGATTATCCATAGCACAAGATGGTAAAATCTTTAATAATGTGCACCTAGGCTCTGATTCCAACCGATAACCCAAGAATAACTAACCAAGAGGGAGGAGGGAGGGGGGAGGGGGGGTGAATTAGTTTTTGAAACTTTTTCGACAATTAGTCTCAAAACAATTTAATACAAGAGATATAAATGCAAAGTGTGATATGAGAGGTAAATATGCAAATTCGGTAACTTAATTTAAGTATTGTCACTTAAGTTGATATAGCACAATATAAATAGTAATTTAAAGTAAAGTGCAATAATGTAAAGATGACGAGCAAAATTAATGGGATTCGATACACAATGAGTTCTACGTCCTCGTTACCAAGCTCTCCGTCACGAGCAAGGTCAAATTTACTATAGTGGTAACTTGCAAACAAGGAGTACCAATCCTTATTTGACTTACAACAATGAGCATTTATCCTTAAGTTACTTACAACAAGGAGCACTTATCCTTGAGTGACTTATAACAATGAGCACTTATCATTAGGTGACTCACAACAAGGAGCACATGTCATTAACAACAATCGAGTTTTCATAAGGCTCTCGAAACCACCAAAATAAAAATGATAATTTTACAATTGAAAGAACTTCTCTTAACAAATGATATAATCAAGTCAAGTGTTTAAAGAGTTAGGATAACATTTCAATAGATAGCAAATAATAAAGCTCAAATGTTTATGTTGTAAACTTTGATGAATGATGGATAATGAAATAGTTTGTATGTTTGTATCAAAGTTTTCAACCAATTATCTCTCTTAACAAATAATAAAAGTTAAGTATGAAGAGAGATTTACACTTCAATATAAGATTATAAGTGTTGGCAAAGAAAACATTTATTAAGAATTGAAAATAGATGAGATTGAGAAGTTTTCTTGCAAAGTAGAATTTTCGATGAAATAGATGAAACTATTTTTAATCAATCAAAAGATTTTTTGTAATAAATGAAATATAATATGTAATCAAGTAAGCTCAACGATTTTCAATAAATATACTCTCTTAATTGCTCTTGTAAGTTGTTATAATTGAATTTAAAATAGTGAGCTATTTATAGATCAAAATATTTGAAAATCAGCAACTTTAGATTAACCACATCGAGTATTTTGGTCGACCGAAATGGTGAATACAGCCGTTGTACATTTTAAACTGTTGGAGTTTCGACTGACCATTTCGGTCGAATAGATCGATCGACTGGCGTATTTCGGTAAGGACGTTTTGAAATCCGGTAAGTATGATTGGTAAGCATTAAGCAAAAACGGTAAGTACTTGCAAATTCGGTAAGCAGCCAGCTTTCGGTCGACCGAAGTATACAAATTTTGGAAATTAATTTTTATATCAAGATATTTATTTTTTCAAAATCTACTTCATATTATGAATCAAAAGCATTTTTATGCAAGTGATAAAGTGATGGATTATGAAAATGATTTGAGCTTTATGCACTTGCTAAAAATTGATGAGTTAATACCCTTACATATAAATAAAGAACTTCTAAAATCTAATCTTCAAAATTCTTGTTCTCTTCGAGTTTCTTTTGATTGCTTGTTCTTCAATAGAAGACGATTTGAGCATTTGAATACTTAAAAGGATTTATACATGTAAAACTCAAGAAACAAGACTTGTTAAAAACATACGTATCTTGTTTGTTATAATCAAAACAAATTGAGCTTTATTGAATCATATGTCAACAATTGGGATCCTCGATTTATTGGCATATTTTGGATCGAGTTGTTCAAACTTCTTAGTTCAACTTTGAGTATGAGTTCTAGTTTTCACCCACAATCTGATGGACAGACGGATAGTTTCAATTCTATGCTGGATAAATATCTTCGGTACTTTATCTCTACTTCATAAGCAAAATGCTTTTCTCAAGACTGGCAACAAAATATTGAAATTGTTAGGAGTTATCTTGAGAAAGCTCGGAAACGGTACAAAAAGTCTGCAGATCTGAAGCGACCTGTGTTTAAATTGAAAAGATCCAGAAAGAAGGTTTTCTTGACCATTAAACTACTCGAGGAGAATACTTGGAAAAGCGAAAAAGACCTTGAAGCCTTCAATCCATTAATTGAAGCATATCATTCATTGATGGCTCCGAGAACATCGTCAAAGCAAATGAGAGAGAATGTCAAGGACTGCAGCTTTACTTAAGCCCATTGACCCTATCGCAGTCGCAATTTGTCCAACTTCGACCGATCATTGTAAATATTAGTTCAAGTTTGAGTTGTAATTTCCTTTCCATTGTAATAATTTATTTAAATTGTAAAATAACTAGAAATTAGAAAAGTTTAGTATGATTCTCTGCATTTAAACGTATACTCCCGTCACTTAAGTTTTTGTTTTGAATGCTATTATATGGAGTATTAGTTTTTCAAACATCTTTCAAGCGTTCTAGTATTCGCCTTCTGCACTAGCCATTATAATTTCCTGCTTTCGTCAATTGTAATTTCTAGTTTTCAAGTAATCAACGATCAATTTACATTCAATGCATTTCAATTTTATGTTGCAAACTTTCTTCAAATTGTAATCAAATTTCCTTTCATCCCAAAACGATCGAGAGAAGGCAGAAGGTAGTATAGTGGAGCAGACTACTACCGCACGGTGTCCCTTTCTGTTCTAAGAAAAAAGACAACCCGTGAAACCGTGAGTGTCATAAGCATGACACATGCTTTACATTAGAAGTACTATTTTGTCCAATCCCTTAAAAAATTAAATAATAATAATAAATTATACTTCAATGTTGGACCTTGTTTGAGCCTCTGTTTGATGCGCATTATTGTAGAATGAGAATGAAAAATATAGTCATTATTGGACCCCACACAAGAGATAGAAATTCAAATTTGAAGGTTTGATGTGATGTATATCGATCATATTTCTCATTTTTAGTAAATTTGTATGGGAAACAAACGGAGGTTGATTCTCAAAAAATTCATTATTTTTCAAATTCATTTTTAATCACACATTTTACAAGATTCACAATTTTTATAATTTTTTCAACCATATATTTCATTAATGGTTGATTGCTAATATTTTCCATAAAAAATATTTTTCACCAAAATTCTTACATCTATGCCCTTTGATTAGTATTTTTTTTCATGGAAAATGTTTTCATATTTTTCATCATATGACCATATTTTCTCAAAAACAAGAAAAATATTTTATGTCGAGAGAGTAGAGTTTTATTTTTCAGACAATTAACTTTGTTTGATCTACCTTCTCTTCCATCTACCTACCAATAAAAGATAGATAAGTATAACATTTTTTAGATTAAAAATTAAATCGATAAAACACAATTAATTAATAATTTCCATACAAATAAGTTCTAGACAATTCAATTGTCTAAAATTTATTTTCTTTCCATCCAAATTTCAGCTTTCAGTTAAACACGACAAAAAAAATTGATTTTAAGCAAAACAAACATGGCTTAACAGTGCTACCCCACCCCACCTCACCTCAAAGCCCCAAACCACTAGCCACCATCGAGTTAATTAATTCAATAGTCACTGAACTTTACAAAGTGTCACGATTCATTAACTGAACTTTACGTTGCACCTCATCGCTCATTGAACTTAGTGAAATTGCACTCCATCACTCACCGGGTTAATTCCGTATATACCGTTTGCCTATGTGGATGCCGATTTTCACACTTGGCCGTTAAATTACTTCGACACTGCAGTAAGTTGCCATGTCATGAATCTCCAAACATGTCTTTTATAATGAAGTATATGAACAAACCCTAACCCCAAATCTCTCCTTGAAGACTCTAATTCTTAAATTGTATAAACCTTATCCCAAAAACAAAATTGAACCCAAACTGAAGGCATGGTAAGGGTGATTCTTGAAACCGTTGAAATGGAGAGAACAAATGGAGTAATTCATAAATTTTCCCTTCTCTTTACAACGTTAATTTCATTGCTTCTAGATTTGTTGTTTGAAGTAGAAGTTTCCGAAATCAATGGCTTTGTTGTTTCTGGAAGAGATTGGCGGTGAGCTAGATTTTGAAAGTAGTTGCCAACTGTAAAATCCAACAAGAAGCAATAGTTGAGTTTTGATTGTTCAAATAGTTTCTTCTTTATTTGCTTGTGCTTGATTAACTTTTTCTATTTGTCTTGGTGCAAACGTCATGCAAATGAGACATGATGCACTTGACCAGATTATATTTATTTGTTCAAATAGTCTCTTCCCCAGTTTATATTTATTTGTTCTTACTAGGAAGCATTGTTCAAATAGTCTCTTCCCTGGTTTCTATTTATTTGTTCTGACCAAACGAGGCAGGAAGCATTTGAAAAAGCTATTGCAGATGATTTGAATTGAATTCCAATTACCAGCACTTATTGAACCTTTTTGTTTCTTATGTTTGTTGTATACTTTTGACTAACTTTTTGCGTGTGTTAGGAAAGAATAAGGGGATTTGCCACAATTGCAGACAACCAAGTCACCAATTGTGGACATGCCCAAAGAAGCAAAGATGTCCATATTATGTTGATGGGTTTATGAAATGGATGGAAGTAGAAAAGACCCCAAACATTGGTCGGTAATTCATTTGTTGCACTAGAGATTGTGGGTTTTCGAGTGAAGTAACGTTGTGCCCAACAAACGAAAACCATTACAAGATGAGGGTCACTCCAGTGGTGTAAAAAATGAATGGGAATTAAGGTGCGATTGTTCAGCCATTCATAAGCCTGAACATCAAACTGAAGATCTATCGGGTTTGTTCAAAACTTGTACTTGAATTACCGAACAATCAGACGTCGAGATATCCGTCAACATTACGTTCCACAAGGGAAAATGAGATGTGGATGCAAATGAGAAACAAAAGGGAAGGGATTAGAGAAGACATTCCAACTATGTAGTTAACGAGAAGACGATTTTTAAATTTAACGTTCTTGTATGTATAGTTTGCCTATCTTAGATATTTCGTTATGTGATGTACTGGAGATTATTTAAGTAAGCAGAATTAGTTTACATATGCAGTGTTAATATTTGGTAAATAGTGGGTTATGTTCAACTTCTTTAACAGAACATTTGAACAAAATCAGCATTAGAACATTTGAACAAAACAACATTACAACATTTGAGCAAAACATCATTAGAACATTTAAACACCATTCGAATTTATAATATGTTCATCCACAAAACAACATTTGGTCTCAATATAATTTGTGCATCCACAACATTAGAACATTTGAACACCTTCCACTACATCACCGAAACACCTAAACTAGCGGCTATGTCACATTTTAATTATGGGACATAATTGCCCTCTGCATAAACCCCAACTACATATATTTCAGCATAACCACAATCAACTTCTCCCTGTCATCAATCAACATCTTATTGAAAACTTCGCACAAGTTGTTCAACAACATATCACTCTTCAAATGTATCCTGAAATAAGATCTACTCCACTCGGAAGGATGCCTCCCTATCAACCATTTATAAGCGGCTTCACTAAGCTAGCGAATTTGTTCCATCCACAGTTTGAAGTCGGCCACAATAGTTGATTTAACGGCCTATCAAAATAAGTTTTTCAAAGTCTTATCTTTAAATCCCTTATCGAAAAAGTTTGTATACATGTGTCTGACACAGAACCTATGTTCTACCTCCGGAAATAACTCATCAATCACATTACTCAAGTCCTTTTGCCTATCGGTCATCACAGTCCAGTCATGGCCATTTTCCATTTGAATATCCCGCGACAAATATTTGAAAAAACCATCTCCATGCAATCGTGTTCTCTTTCTGGACAACGACATAAGAAACTGGATAAATGCAGTCATTTGCATCTAGGCCAACTGCAATGAACAGTATACCACCCCAAACACCACAGAGATGGTACCCGTCTACTCCAATGAATTTTCTACACCCATGTTAAAATCCTAATTTGCAAGCATTAAAACACACACACACACACACACACACACACACACCTTGAAAAACCTGCCCACTAAGTGCTATCATCATTGTGGATCATGGATTGGTGCTCAAAACCTTTGCCACATACGACCTTAGTGACCTAAACTATTCTTCGATAGTCTCGTTGATCAATTGTTTCACATATCTTCTCGCCTTCCAAGCCACGTTTCTAGTAATATTTATCTTTGAGTCCTCATTTACTCTAGCCTGCATACTCTTTGCTTTCCACTTTGGACCTGCCTTGAATTGCTCAATGTACCGATAGATTATGAAAATGTAGTTACAATGATGATTGTATTGATCCCTACTACTCTGATTGCCTTCCTAAATTCTTGTATAGAACTGAACAACTGACCGATATGAAGTTGTAGATCCCGCATATCCGTTTCAACCATGAACTCTAAGAAGCGATACCTAACCTCATCGTCGGATGACATGTCGGACAACAATTCTTCGGATGATGGACATTCCAAATCGTCGGCATCGTCATATTCGTCTTGTACCACTACATCCTTTTCTCCTTATTCAGTTGCCTTTCCATTACAGCTTACTTCGATTCCCTCTGTCACATTATTGTCGAACAACATATCATCTTCACCAGTCGATAAGTCATTATCTGAATCAATGAAGTCATGGTCATCCTCCATATCTATTACAAAAACAAGAAACTGAAAAAGATCAACCAAAACAAATAAGTTGGGGAAGAAAGAATGTGGGTAATGATGCCAAATGGGTATTAAATAGAAATTAGAGAAATTGGTAATAATGTCAAATGGGTATTATAAACTCACACGTGAAAAAGAGCACCACAACAACACAGAAGAACAACAAAAACATAAAAGAAAGAAATTGATCATCAACATTATTGAAGGAAAAAAAATCAATGGGAATTACTTCCGTGTGGACCCTCTATGTGCGTATGTTGGAAACACCAATATTTGTGGTCGGGATGGGGTATTCAGCGATGATTGAGGGTTAGCTTCGAGTCAGGGTTCACGGTCTCTGTTGAAATCCACCCTCCAACTCCAAATTTTGAGTCTTTTATCAACCTAGGGTTCCAAATGCGATTTAAGTGCATAACAAGGGTGATGCGTGCTTGGGTCTTTGGGGATTTATGACATGACAAGTTATTGCAGTGTCAAAGCAATTTAACGGCCAAGTGTGAAAATCGTCATCCACGTAGGGAAACGACATAGACGGAATTAACCCGATGAATGATGAAATGCAATTTTACTAAGTTCAGTTAGTAATGTGGTGCAACGTAAAGTTGATTTCATGACATTTTGTAAAGTTCAAACAATTAACTCGGCCACCGTCTCAGCAGTCTAGAGGCGAAAAAAACCCACCCGACGGGTTGGCGGGGCGGGGCGATTAGGTTAATATATAAAAAAAAAAATTTAAAAACTTGAAGGGTCCAATTACTCAACCCTAAATTCCCAAAAGGCCAAACCTCCCAAATCTCTCTCTCAGACTCTCTGTCTCTCGCGCCGTCTCAACTCTCTGTCTCTCGCCGTCTTAACTCACCACCCGCCCCGGTAAATCTCTCTCTCTCTCTCTCTCTCTCTCTCTCTCTCTCTCAGTATGTGTAACTGAGTAATTACATGTTCTAGATTTAGGCATTCTTTTTATAGCTGATCTATCTAATGGAAGCTCTCCACTGGACTTCCTCAGAGAGATGAAGTTTCTGAGCACACTGTAAGGAAACATAGCAGAGCTTCTAAATATGCAGCAACACGATCTTCTTAATTCCTTTCCCAGTTTTTTTGAAGCAAGTTCTAATTCAATTGATTCACTTCTCTGGCAGAATTTTGCGGAATAATAACATTTCTGGGTCCCTACCTTCGAATTTTGAAGATTACCGGAGTTTGTCACTATTGTAAGTCTCCCCAACTGTTCTGACCCACTGCATAAGGTTTAACCCTGTTACAACTTGTTAATTCAATAAATTTTAAATATTTGTTTTAAGTTTTTATGGTGATCAGGAGGTTAATATTTCGGTGCTTATTCCGAAACCTTGTCATAATTTAAATTTTCAGGGACTTGAGCTTCAACAATTTCAGTGGAAGGATTCCAGATTCACTGTTCAATCTGACTTCACTCACTCACTTGTAATAAATCATGATATTCTTTCTTTTGGTTGAGAGCACATATTATCTGCCACATTTTGCTGCTTTTCAAATGTATGATGCTGTTTATTAAGGCTTCAGTCAAAGTTCTTTTGTTCCAAATGCACAACCCCAAGGATGGAATACAAATACTATGACTTTCAATCTAAGTATCTCGAGCCTGATTTAAATGATACAACCGCTAATCAATGCTTTAATTTTATGTACACTCATACATGCAAGGCATTAGATTGCTTAGTTATAGTCTTAATATACAAAATTTATTTGGGAAAAAGGCATTAAACATGTTATATGTGAAGTAATAATCTCGAGTTCTTGGAGTAAAAATTAGATGGTTTGAGTTATATTTATTTATAATCTATCTATTTTGCATAGATGTCTTGCCCAAGTAGTGCTGGAAGTATTGGATTAGGACCAATACACGAGGAAGATATATCGGCGAGCGATGTCCCGCAAGAAGATCCAAATGAACCGTTACCAAATGCAAATGAAAGGCCAATAAACATAAGTGACGAAGAGGGTAATATTGGAGAACCATCTTTCGGAAAGAGGAAATTGACTTCAGCTGTTTGGGATCACTACAAAAGACAAAAAATGGTGAATGTTGAAAGTTGACACACTATAGATAGCAAAAGAAAAGACACAGATCGCTTTAAAATGACCAAAAATCATAATCGACGTTAAAAAAATATAACTGGTGTACCGCATGGAATCTATCAAAACAATAATGATAGGCAGTAGTGAATTTTATGTAAATTTTCAAAGTTTTATGAGCAAAACCAAGAGAATAATAGAAACATACACCTCCAAAAACCAAATCAACTCAAACACCAATCTACACACGCACATACAAACAGGTGTAGATGGAAAGGCTGACTATTTATTGCGATAATAACCTCAAGCGAATGGATAAAATAGTGAATAAAAAATTTAGCCTTTTCAAACTATTAAATTTTTTTCTGTAAGTGGAAAAGGTGCTTGAAATTAGGGTTTCGGAGGTGAACGGGAGATAAATACCAGGATCGATTTGCCGCAGCCGTTCTTTGCCCTAAGAGTCCAAAACCTGAGAAATGCGGCTGCCGGGTTCTTGAAGATAGTAGCGGGTGAAAATCTTAAAAGTGGATGTTTTGCAAAAAATGTCTATCGTTATTTACTTCGCAAAAAAATTTAGAATAAAAAAAATAGCCTTCTACTTCAGTGTAGTGTTGAGTCCAACACTGAAGTAGAAGGCTACTTTTTTTATTCTAAATTTTTTTGCGAAGTAAATCGACACTGAAGTAGAAGGCTATTTTTTTTATTCTAAATTTTTTTGCGAAGTAAATAACGATAAACATTTGTTGCAAAACAGCCACTTTTAAGATTTTCACCCGCTGCTATCTTCAAGAACCCGGCAGCCGCATTTCTCAGGTTTTGGACTCTTAGGGAAAAGAACATAGTCAACACTGAAGTAGAAGACTATTTTTTTTATTCTAAATTTTTTTGCGAAGTAAATAACGATAGAAATTTTTTGCAAAGTAGCCACTTTTAAAATTTTCACCCGCTGCTATCTTCAAGAACCCGACAGCCGCATTTCTCAGGTTTTGGTCTCTTAGGGCAAAGAACGGCTATGGCAAATCGATCCTGGTATTTATCTCCCGTTCACCTCCGAAACCCTAATTTCAAGCACCTTTTTTACTCACAGAAAAAAATTTAATAGTTTGAAAAGGCTAAATTTTTTATTCACTATTTTATCCATTCGCTTGAGGTTATTATCGCAATAAATAGTCTGCCTTTTCATCTGCACCTGTTTGTATATGCGTGTGTAGATTGGTGTTTGAGTTGATTTGGTTTTTGGAGGTGTATGTTTCTATTATTCTCTTGTTTTTGCTCATAAAACTTTGAAAATTTACATAATATTCACTACTGCCTATCATTATTGTTTTGATAGATTCCATGCAGTACACCAGTTATATTTTTTTAACGTCGATTATGATTTTTGGTTATTTTAAAGCGGTCTGTGCCTTTTCTTTTGTTGTCTATAGTGTGTCAACTTTCAGCATTCACTGTCCGGGAATTTTTTTGATCTTTTTTGTTATTTAACGGCAGTCTCCATTTTAATTTTTTTGATGAGAAAATGAACAATGGGAAAATTGTTTCTTTTTTGGGCATGGGTTTCCTTTTATTATATTAGATGTCTGAGCATATTTGCAGAAATTGTACTCGAGAAGATTTTAGCTCAGAATAAAAGTTTTATCGAGGACAATTTCCTGACTTGGTGATGCAAAGATCATTTGACTGTTTATGATAGAAACTTGGTGTAGGATGTTTCAATTGTGGCTTTTGTCTGGAGGGGTAACGAAAAATTTGAAATTTTATCGAAAAATTGAATAATGCTATTTGTCATTATAATGATTGAACATTGGTGATCCGACAATCCATTTGGAATAATAGGATTTGGTAGTTCAATTTTTGCCAGAGATAGGGGGAGGAGAGAGAGAGAAATGTGAGGAATAATGAGTTGTCACATCACCAATGTTCCATCACGATGATAAATAACGTTACTTGAAAAAATTATGTAGACCAAGTTGATTTGAAACTCGAATCAGAGTGGGAAAAAATTATAAAAGTGTTGGATCATGCAGTACATGCTGAACACGGCTTAAGCCTTTGGGTGCATCCCATTGTTTAAAAGGGCGTAATTTGTACTGAAGCATTTTTCCTTCGTGAGGTGAAGCATAAGTGTCGCTGTAAACAAAAAAAAAAAGAAGAAGTCAAAATATATTAAAATGCAAAATAAACTCATAATACACAATAAACAATCTTCAAAATTCATAGTTGAACAATTTAAAGTGTGTAAAAAAAAAAAAAAACTGAGGCTGAGGCTTATACCTCCGAAAATTTTTATGTTTGTTGGGTCACAAGCCTTGAGGTGATGGTGTTGTGAGGTGTATGCCTCACACAACTGAGGCTTATACCTCCGAAAACCTCCTCACAATTTGTACTTCTATGAATCTTGTGGTCGTAGCTTGAGATTGTGTGTATATGGGCTATTTCAATGTGTCTATATTGTCTCATTGCCGCCTCTTCCCGGTGTTCAATCTTGAAGCCTCCACGTGGCTTTCCATACATATTTGTTTGTTTGCTTGTTATTGAATAGTAGATTAGTTTTATCACAATTACTGGGTGTGCAAATAGTATTTTCTGACTAATTGAGTTTTATTTATTCTGTCCCTCAGTCGGCTGAAAGACCAGTTAGATTCTTGAGATGGCGACTTTTGCCCGACCTGAGAATGCTTTGAAACGTGCTGAAGGTGATTGATAATTGAATGATTATAACTATTGCTCGGCATTTTGTCACAGCTGGTGCAGTCCATGGTCAATTTTTTCTTTACAATTCAACCCTTTTTGTGTGTGTGTATCAAGCATTATTTTTTATCTCCTGTTACAGTTGCCAAAAAAACCATTGAGCTGGCTAGGTCTTGATTCATCTGTTTAATGTTGTAGACGCAAAATTATCCATTATTTCACTATGTTGAGTATGAGTATTATGAGAGATGCATCGGCAACCATATAATTCTTCCGTCTGAAATGGTAGATACAAATTCCTTTGTTGCCATGCATTAGACTGTGGTGAGACATGATTAAACATTGGTTATGGCCTTTGGCCCCTTCCAAATAATTTTCAGGATTGTACAGTAAAGTATGCATTGTTTACTTGTCCAGATGTTCTCATACCATTTTTCTCTTCTTCAAGATTTCGCCACATTCATGTATTGTATACTAGCGAAATGACACTTTTTACATTCTTGATATGTTTGGTGGAGGTAACCTATAATGTGCTGATGCAGAGTTGATCAACGTTGGACAAAAACATGAAGCTCTTGAGACTCTTCATAGTTTTATTACCTCAAGGAGGTATAGAGCATGGACAAGGACACATGAGAGGATACTGTTCAAGTATGTAGAACTGTGTGTCGATATGAGGAGGGGCAGGCATGCTAAGGATGGTCTTATTCAGTATCGTAGTATCTGCCAACAAGTTAACATTAATTCGCTGGAGGAGGTGATAAAGCATTTCATGCAGCTGTCCACAGAGAAAGCTGAGCTTGCACGTAGTCAAGCACAGGCCTTAGAAGAAGCTCTGGATGTAGATGATTTAGAAGCTGATAGAAGGCCTGAAGATCTGATGTTGAGCTATGTCAGTGGTGAAAAAGGAAAAGACAGATCTGACCGTGAGCTCGTCACTCCATGGTTTAAGTTCTTGTGGGAGACATATAGAACGGTTTTGGAAATTTTACGCAACAACTCAAGATTGGAGGCTCTGTATGCGGTGAGATATTCTTAAATGCACTTTTGGTTAGTAGAATATTCTTCAGCGCATGCCAGAGTTTTTATCTGCCTTTGGAAATTGTGTTTTTTCATTACCATGCTATCTGTTGCAAGTCCTGAGCGAGGTTTTCATTATCTAACTTTTTAATGGCACGCGTTAAGTACAAAAAAATGTTAAAAATACAATTATAAAGTTCCAATGATAACCCATTGAGCCTACGACCTCAATAACGTAAAAAAAAATGTTAAAAATACAATTTTAAAGATCCAATGATAACCCAATGAGCCTATGAACTCAAATCAAGTATGTAATTTTAGATATTTTTAGTAGTATAAGCACGACTATGCATCACGCAGTTTGTTATTCAAATATTTATCTCCTTTCTGCTATTGCAGTGAACCCTTTCATAGCTGATATTCTACAGGTTGCTGATCTCTTGGAATCAGAAAAATCTAATGGAACAACTTAGATCGACATTCCAAAAATAATATTTCTCATACTCGATAACTACAAAAATTTCTTCTTAGTATCAAATACTAGAAAGAACATTTTTTTATAAGTTATTTTATTTCTGTCTTTCCACATGCATGCATTTCTAGCAAGATTTTTCTCTTCTATAAAATCAACAAACAGTTACGGTGTAGGTCTGTTTTGTGACATCATAATGTAGGGAATTATTAATTGGCACCTTTTTTGAAGTAGGAGTTTGATTTTATTAGTTGACCGCATGTGGTGCTTACTTTTATTCTGTAGGAAACAATATTCCAGGCGTAAAATAGGTAGATATGTATTTTTATGGCGATTATAAATTTGTAATATAAATGAGATGATTTATATTATATTTTTCCTGGTTCAAAAATAATTCCAATGAAAAGTTATATTTTCTTTTCATGTTTTTGTGGACATGGTCAGAGAATGCTTATTTATCTAGTTCATTTCTTGGAGGGTCCTAACTGGTGTCTTCACCTCCCTGTCTCTGAAAGATCACTCTGAGATTATCGTTCTTGGTTATGATGTTGATTTGGCAAACCTTTTACTTAATTTTCCTCATGGTCTATTTACAGCATTCGTGCTGACTGTTTTGTAAAACTTTCTTGAACACATATGACCTATTCGTCTGAATTGATTGATGAGCTTCTAAAACCACTTGACCATGTTCCCTTTTGCCAGCCGTTTACTAGGAACTTTGATAGATATGTATCCTCTCTTTTTTACACCTCTTTGTTCTTATGCTTCTCCTTCTACACAATCAATTCTGGGCTTACCCTTTTGGCTTTCTCCGAGTCCTGCTTATACTTATAGTTATCTCCTCTTCCTCCTATACTTCAGGTTGCACCTAAACTGTTAAATTTTTACTACCATTTATATAATCCAATGTAAAGAAAAAAAATTCCTGCAGTTGAACGAGCTAGATAGGCGGTCAAGACCTTTGGATCTTTACTATCTTGTCTAATGAGTTTTACGGGCTTGAAATTCTTGGGGATGATTATTAAAATGCTCATTCTAGTGATTCTCCTGAAAAGTTATATAATTTTGCTATTCAGATTTGAGTGTTGGTTTGTCTTGAGGATGGTGATGCAGGATCCAACAAGAACAATTATAAAAGAAGGGGAAAGGGAATAGATGAAGAGAAAGGAGGGGGGAAAGAGAGAAGAAGAGGGAGATAATAGAGAGAAATTGGGGAAGAAATATATTAATTTTTATTCATTCAAAGTTGGTTCCATTACAACGCAAAATACCCCTTTATATAGGGTTTCAAAAGATCTATTATAAGTAAGAAAGTACTAGAAAAGGTAATAAATCAAATACTAAGAACATTTCGTAAAATATGCATTAAATTTGGAAATTGAATAGACACGTCCCTTCTAATTTTCCATCATTTCTCCTCAGCTGAGACAACTCGACTCTGGCGAGATAGACTGAAACTTTATATCCTAAGGAGGTCGATCTCTTGTCTTCACCAAATGCTTGTATTGAACTTTGTACAGAATTATGTGACTAAGTTTGTACCAAGGTGGACGGTCTTTCTTTCCAACCAAAGTGTGATATAGAAGTCCAAAAAGCAAAAACTTTTACTAATCATAAAAAACTTCAAATGGTTGTGCATAATGATGAGCACAAAAGACTAGCGCTGAAGACTGGCGTGTAAAAAAATTGATTGCAAAGTCGAAGACTTAAATGGGCCTTGATAAGGACACAATTCCTTTACATTGAAAATATAACTTTTATTCAAGTGAGATGTCAAGTCAAAAACATTTTCTTTATGTGCATCATCAAAAGTCATTTTTGTCACGTGTTTAGAAAACTGAATCAAGGAAACACGTGAAAGCAAAGGAATTAACATTAAGGTCTCCTAACCTATGTTGCACATCAAAAGCAAGTTCATAAGTTTCAGGGTTGAAAAGAGTTTTTCTTATGATCGTGACATGAAAAATAGGAACATTGGCTAGAAAAGTGGGAGCAAACACATCATGTCGATAATTAATAGACAACAATCGAATATCAATTGGAAAAGTGTGCACGCGAATAATTGTCGTAGAAAAAATTGTTGCAACTTGATAAGTACTAATCCTTGGAGTTAAAGTCACAATAAAATCAGCTTTAGAAACACATTCAGGAGTACGCAATACGATTGAAAGAGGTGACAATACCATATAGGGATGGCAAAAGGGCCGAGTAGCTCATCGCTCGGCTCATCAAAACTAGGCCCATAGACGGGCTCGAACTGATCTGGGGGTTCGCCCAAGGCTTAGCTCGTTGAGCTCCTAACAGTTTGTGGGCATGGCTTGTGGGCTAGTAAAAATTGTGAAAAAAGAAAAGAAAAATTTAAAAATTAGGAAAAAAAATTCATGGGCTCGGCTCGTGCTTGAATGAGATTGAGCTTGGATGAGCTGAGCTCATGGGTAGAGCGGGCTCACCCATCGCCACCACTAATACCATAGGCCAGTCATCAACATAGGTATTAATAATTTTGTCAAAAGTCGGCGTGACACGAGATACGAGACAAGGCTCACAACTCTCATCCTCACTATCAGAAGAGTCAATTGGTTCAAGTATAAAAATCTCATTTTCTTCTTTAGGAGGTGGACTAACACAAACAGACTTAGGACGTGACATGATTGGTGTTTCCAAGTGTTTACATAATTGATTAAGTCGAAATGATATGTACCAATGGTTGGCCAAATGGTGAGCGTCATCTAAGGAATGGGGTCCAAGAATGTTGTTAATTTTCTCGATTCAAACCATCGAGAAACCGAGACGCTGTGATGTGAGAAGCCTCATAAATATAATAATTGTTCAGCAATGCTTCAAAATGTGCTAGATACTCACTAACAGTGGAAGTACCTTGTCTACAGTGCAAAAAGAACCGATTTAACAATTGATTTCGAAAATATACGGGGCCATATTTATTACTAAAAATCCGTTTCATTTTATCCCACAAAGTGATCCGAGTATTGACCTAGACGATTATGTAAAAAGGACTTCCAATAACTTTTAGCAAAATCGACAAGTGACTTATTAGCATAGCAAATCTGCGTGAGTCACTCAAGTTGTGATAGTCAAAATAATTTTTTAAGATTGTTGAGCCAATCTAGAAATGATTCTGGACTAGTCTAACCATCAAAGTCCCATGGTGTTGTGGAATGTGCCTAGAAGAATACTGAATGTTGTGAACATAATCTCTAGACATAGGATCATGGTTTAAAAAGGCAGTAGTGAGACCCGCCTCACCGTGAGACGCATGTAGTATGCCTTGAGGCGGTATTTTTGATGCTAAAAATATGAGGCTCACGCCTCGAAATCTGAGGTGCACGCCTCATTTAAAATTTGATTTTTCAATTGTATGAAAAGAAATTAGAAAAGAACCTTCTTAAAAAAGAAAATGGCCCATTTAAAAAGGCATTTTGGGCCCAAACAAAACAATAAAATGAGGTCACATTGCAATCGGTGGATGATGAAGATTTTGTAGAAATTGAGAGTAGCGAAGAGGAAGATGATGGAGAAATTAGATTTGATGATGATTCCATTAATGAGGCTAGTAAGAGTGATGATAGTGCAGACTATTATGTTTTTTTTTTAGTTTAAGCTGCTGCTTTTTTTTTTTTCCCATTGCAAATGGAGTGATTTCTAACTTTATTAATTTTTTTTTGCTGAACATTTTCTTTCTTTAGGTGGACTGCATCTCAATATGGTAATGGCTATATATTCTATTTACTATATTCTCCAACTTTGATTTTTTTGTATTATTTTATAATTGTTTTACTTAGATTTTTTTTGTTTTT
This sequence comes from Fraxinus excelsior, assembly GCA_019097785.1. Classification (NCBI taxonomy): domain Eukaryota; kingdom Viridiplantae; phylum Streptophyta; class Magnoliopsida; order Lamiales; family Oleaceae; genus Fraxinus; species Fraxinus excelsior. The sequence continues at coordinate 5,823,255 of CM032643.1, read as the reverse complement.
TGTGAGGCTTACGCCTTAATTCGTCTCGAGGCTTACGCCTCGCCTCATAAAGAAAAATCGCTTCAATACTTAGTTTCGCCTTTTTAAACCTTGCATAGGATAATTATATTTGTACAGGGACGGGGAATGCACACCAATTATAGGTTCGATGTAGATGTAGGAGTTGTAGGACAGTCCTGCACGTATAGAAGGGAAAATCACAGAAAAAGGCCAGAATTGTCACAACATGTGGGGCCACACATTTTTATTTATTTTTTAAAATACAGTGGGGCCCACCCTTTGTGAGATTTCTGTTGCATTTCTGTTGCTTAATTTCTGTACAAATGCCAATTCCCTTGTAAGAATTGTACATGATTTTGATTTCTTATGTTTTTTAAATTATAAATATGACTAGCCAAAACACCTAAATAAAAGTAACAATTTTCAACATAAAGAAATATGTACTTCACAAGACTTAAAGGAGTCAAACGTCTCAATCACTTTTTTCAAGTTGGCACGACTACGATGACACAACGATTACTGAATCAATCAACATCACCTGCAAATAATGTTAGAAAGTATCTTCTTTTTATTTTATTTTTCACTCTTCTTTTCTTTTTCTTTTGTTTTTTCACAATTTCTTTGTTTTAAATAAAACAACAAAACTTGAAAGAAAACTCAATTAAACACAACAATAGTGTTTTTTGCTTTGGATGATACAAAATCAATTTCTCGTCCTCATATGCCAGAGAGAGACCTCGGATGCAAAATTCGAACAGAGATAGAGAGTGAAGATGGAGGCAGTAGAGGGAATGGAGATACCTGTTACTGTAGCGTTGGGAGGCTGATTTTGGGATTGTGGATGAGTAGGGTGCCGACGATGAGGTTGTGTCCGACAGTAAGGCGATTTAGGTGGAATTGATGAAATCGCAAGCGGCGGGTGGGGCAATAATGGTTGTAGGCTGCCAACGGTGACTCAGTGGCTTGGATTTCGAGACTTATTAGGATAGGTGGAAGTCAATTGTGGATTGTGATGACCGACGGCGACGGTGAGTGTTGTTGCAAAGGGAAACGATGTGGGCGAGCGGTGGCGGGTTGTTGTTGGTCACAATCGGCGAGGTGGTTGGTGGTCCTGTGGCAGTCGTGGCCAACGACTTTAGGTTAGGGTTAGAGAAGATAACGGTTGAGGGTAGGGCCGTTTAGTGGATATATGGGCTGGGTAGATTAGTGAATGGGTTATTGGTTAATTGGGCTTGCTGGATTTGGGCTGGTGAGTAGTTGGATTGGTTTTTGGGTTTGGGTTTAGGGGTATAATATGTGAATTTGGGTGCTGGGTTGGGTAATTGGGTCATTTCTATATGTGAGCGTTGGTTTTGTATATGGGTCTTATGAGTATTGGACTGTGTATATGGATGTTGGTGGGTAATTATTTGTTTTGGGCCAGTAAAGTGTTATGGGTTGTGTAAGTGGGTTATTGGTTAGGGTTTGTATTGAAGTGTATGGGAATGTAGACCAACAGCAAAAGAAATCAGCTGTACATGAGCATGAGTAGCTGAAGTAACTATCGAACCATTTTTTATTTGTTGTTATTTTTTCTTTTGACACTACTAAAATAGAGGAAAAATTGCTGCTACTGCTCTGACGATTTTTGTGCTGTTTTGGGGCTTCTTGTGTATGATGGTGATTATATGGCTTGAATGGGTGGTGGGAGGTGGCATTGTATATATGGATTGGATGGATACTGTTGGAAGGTTTTTTTTAGATTGCGAAGATGTAGGCCAAAGGAAAACCAATTGCTTTGATACCAAGTTGATGTAGGATCCAACAAGAACAATTATAAAAGAAGGGGAAAGGGAATAGAGGAAGAGAAAGGAGGGGGAAAAGAGAGAAGAAGAGGGAGATAATAGAGAGAAATTGGGGAAGAAATATATTAATTTTTATTCATTCAAAGCTGGTTCCATTACAATGCAAAAGACCCCTTTATATAGGGTTTCAAAAGATAAGAAGTACTAGAAAAGGTAATAAATCAAATACTAACATTTCCTAAAATATGCATTAAATTTGGAAACTGAATGGACACGTCCCTTCTAATTCTTCATCAGATGGACTTCAAGTTTGAGCTTAACTATCGTAACTTGGATTAATGCTGTGAATCCCATAATCCAGTATCTGCAGAGACACTTTTGACTGCAATTATCACGAATGTCCCTCCAGAATATAAAAGGGTCATGCCACGGGATTTCTAATTGTACTTCATTGAGTTGCTATGAAGAAACTGTTGTCAAAACTTCTGTAGTTTTATGCCTTCTAGGTTTAAGACTTGGTGCTGTTCGTCTTATTAAATTATGAGCTTGTAGTCTTGTGGATGCTCTCTTTATTTCTTCTGTTGAACTGGGTTGAAGAGCTTTAAATTGGATCTTGATAGTCTCTATGTTGTTCACATGTAAAATATTTTTGTTGTGTGCTGCAATTTTTTTCAAATTCAATATGTCAAGTTGAAGTACTTGTCAGATTGTATGAACTGGCTGTCATCTAGGTGAGGTTTTGTTATATGCAACTGGCATATTGAAGACTTATCATTACTTTATCACTTTTTGTTCCATGAGGAGTGACCGAGCTTCTGATCTGAAATGTGCAGATGACTGCACACCGTGCCTTCCAGTTCTGTAAGCAATACAAGCGAACTACAGAATTTAGGCGGTTGTGTGAAATCATCAGGAACCACCTGGCAAATCTTAACAAGTATAGAGACCAGAGAGATAGGCCTGATCTTTCTGCTCCAGAAAGCTTGCAACTGTATCTGGATATCAGATTTGAACAACTGAAAGTTGCCACAGAGCTTGAGCTTTGGCAGGTCTTGTTGGTGGCTGTTTTATGTTGACTCTTAGATAAATGTGGTTTTTGACATAACTTCTGACTTGATAGAAAACACATTGTTACTATTGCTTTCTTGTTTCTTGCAGGAAGCTTTTCGTTCTATTGAGGATATACATGGGTTGATGTGTATGGTTAAGAAAACACCTAAATCCTCCTTGATGGTTGTTTATTATGCCAAGCTATCCGAAATTTTCTGGATGTCATCAAACCATCTTTATCATGCTTTTGCATGGCTTAAGCTCTTCTCAACTCAGAAAAGTTTTAATAAGAACTTAAGCCAGAAAGATTTGCAGTTAATAGCATCATCTGTTGTTTTAGCTGCACTTTCAGTGCCTCCTTATGATAGGTCATATGATGCATCTCATTTGGAGCTTGAAAATGAGAAAGAGCGAAGTTTGAGGGTAGCCAATATTATTGCATTTGATGTTGAACCCAAAACTGAGAGCAGAGAAGCGGTAAATTAAGTTTTAAATCAATCTATGTTTCCATTTTATCATATTATTTTATTTTTCATCTGGTAGCTGATGGCTTTTAACCCATTTCAGCTTTCTCGGACGGTGCTTCTCTCGGACTTGGTAAGTAGGTTTCTGAATTGATTTGTGACTCTTAGAACCTGTTCCTCCTCGATTTTATACTTTTATCGTCTTTTGTCTCTATGCATCCTTGAGTTTCAACCAAATGTCTCTCTCTCTTTGCCTTTGTCCCCTTCCTGTTGTGAGGACTTCAGTTTTATCTGCGATACAATGGAGACTAGTGTTTCTGTGGTTCATTTGGTATTTTTAATGCTCTTGATAAATTCTTTCTTAATTTGGTTTCTTTAAATTTATCTGTAGCTATCCAAAGGTGTAATGACGTGTGTCACTCAGGAAGTGAAAGACCTTTACCATATTCTAGAGCACGAGTTTCTCCCTTTAGATCTGGCATTAAAAGTACAGCCCTTGTTAACAAAAATCTCGAAGCTTGGGGGTAAGCTTACTTCAGCTTCTTCTGTTCCAGAAGTGCAGTTGTCTAAATATGTTCCTTCACTGGAAAAGCTTGCTACTCTGAGGTCGCTGCAGCAGGTTTGAATCACTATCAGATGTTGCGTTGTTCATTGTCCAATGCTTATGTCCTTGACAGTGTCTCAACCTGCCTATTTTTCCGATTTCCATTTCCAGGTATCACAGGTGTATCAGACAATGAATATTGATAACTTATCTAAGACAATCCCTTTCTTTAATTTCTCTATCATGGAAAAGATTTCCGTGGATGCTGTTAAGCACAACTTTTTAGCCATGAAAGTGGACTATATGAAGGGTGTTGTTTCATTTGGTAATAAGGTAACTTTGAACTTTTTTACTTTGCCACCTTACACTGGCAAATGCTGATTCTTTGATGACATGATCTATTATGAGTTTATATTTAGAGTTGTGAGCTCCATACAAAATTAATGTTGCCAGAACATCTACATGATGGAATTAATTGTAAAACTTGAATTTGGTCTTGACTGGATTTATAATCATTGAAATGATGAAGACGTCTTCGTTATCGGTTGATCTGTATTGTCCTGTAATGTCGTGCTTATTTGGAAGTTGTTTAGTGAGATTTCGTATGCATTACCTCTGAAAGGCTATTTTTTGGTTAGAATATTAAATTTATGCTTTGCCTTTGGATAAAGGATGCTTCAGTTAATTGTTGGAGAATTGTGAACTTATCTGACAAGATGGACTATGCTACTTGAACTTGGAGTAAAAAGAAATAATTTGTTGGCTTGATAAATGCTTGCAAGGTTAACTAAACAGATAATTGCAGAAAAAAATACCATGCCTTTTTGTTGTGCTTTGAATACAGATTTTGCTTGGCATGATTCCTAGACATTTAGCACCTAGTTGGTCCCCATTTTCAAAAATTCATTTTTCCTGAAACTCATTTTCAACCACACATTTATGGAACCCACACATTTCATCAACTTTTATCAAAATTTACTAGAAATCTATTTTTTTGCTAAACTGAACATGGGCTTATTTTTGGATTGGCATGTATCTGAACGATTTTAATGTAAGAGAAATGAAAGAGGACAATTCATTCAGCTGATTTAGTTGTGAACTACGTAGTAAGCCCAATGATTGGGGTTTGTAAGACTGCGTTATTACGATGCTGTTAAGTTAAGATAGTCTCGACCAGGAAGAGATGTACAGAATTTTGCTTTAGTAGGACCCATCCTTTTGCTATTCTGTATGAGAATGCTTGAAAACTTAATTGTCATTCCTTTTCATTTATTATGAAACAAATGAATTATTATGCACGTGGTGATGCTTTTATTTTTAACTACTTCCATGTCAGAATCTTGAGTCAGAAGGTCTACGGCATCACCTGGCCTCTTTTGCAGAATCTCTTAGCAAAGCCAGAATCATGATTCACCCTCCTGTAAGGAGTGCATTGAAATCAGGGGAAACTCTTTCTGATTTAGTGGAGACTGTGGAAAAGGAACACAGGAGACTTCTTGCACGCAAGTCGATAATTGAAAAACGCAAAGAAGAACAAGAACGTCAACTTCTCGAGATGGTATACCCTTTTGATATCTGGAACAGATGATGACTTCTGGTTCACTTTTATAGTTATTATTTGAAATTACACGAAGCATTTATATCATTTTCCTGAAAATCTCAAGGAACGAGAGGAGGAGGCAAAGAGGCTGAAACTACAGAAAATAACTGAAGAAGCAGAACAGAGAAGGCTTGCCTCTGAGTTTGAGCAAATGAAGAATCAAAGAATTCTTAGGGAAATAGAGGAACGTGAACTTCAAGAAACCCAAGCTTTGCTGCTGGAAACTGAAAAACGTAGCAAGAGGAAAGGGAAGAGGCCAGTTCTGGAGGGAGTGCGTTAAGAACCAATTGTTATTTCCTTCTTACTGGTATTTCAACTGAGAAAATTTTATAATGTATCTTATTCTAATCCAGGAAAAGATAACTAAGCACTCTTTGATGGAGCTGGCCCTGAGTGAGCAACTCAAGGACAGGCAAGAAATGGAGAAAAAATTACAGAAGCTTGTGAAAACTATGGATTACTTGGAGAGGGCAAAAAGAGAAGAGGCTGCTCCTCTTATTGAAACTGATTATCAACGGCGTCTAGCAGAAGAGGAAGCTCTTCATGAACGTGAACACCAGGTATGCATTATAGTTTCTTATAGTCCTCAAAAGTTTCTTTTTAGCGAGGCAGACATCTACTGTACCTTTCTTCCATGTTTTTGTCTTAAATTGATGTGGAAGTGTAATATTTTATTTGTATAATTAGCATCTCTAGTTTATTATTTTAATATATTGATCTTGCTGTTTATTATATATGTACAGCAAGAGGTTGAGTCAAGCAGACAACGACATGCTGGAGACCTTGAGGAAAAAAAGAGGCTCGGTCGGATGTTTGAGAGAAAGGTTTCACCATTATTTGTTTATTACTTGATTTATGTGATAGTGAGATTGCTGGTATTCTAGCTGCTAACTTGTCAAGATTTTTGTCTAATGTGAGAAAACAGCATTGTTCAGCCTGCGAGGCTGTGTAAGGTGCTCGTGGCGGAGGATTATAACCTGGTCTAGTCTAACATGAATCCAACCATAGATCAAATAGAATTCCGAAGTTGGAAAATCTTGCTTTACGTTGAGTTCAATTTGGGGCTGGCCAAATTTGAGTTCAGAATTGAGTGAAAAATCTTTTTAGCAGAAAAATGTTTTAAACCACAACGTGAGCGTTATGGATAAAATAGTTGAAAAATTCATCAACTGAGAGATTCATCTTATTAGCACGGGCAGTTTTACAATGTTCTCTCCTAGTGATCCTGACCTAAATCCTTATTAGTTTTAAAGCAACCTCAAATCAATAATTAGTCTGGGAGGTTTTCTTTGAGATTACTGTCTACCGACTGACATTCAATTGGTTTGTTGCACTTGGGTGGTCTAACTGTTGTAAAACTTCCAAATCTTTTCTTTACACTTGATTTATACACATGCTGCTATGCAAATTATGCATACTTGAAACTTGACAAAGAATCTGATTGTACAGTGACAACTGACAATCTACCTTGAAGATTTAGAAAAGAGCTTGATAAATTTTTTGTATTTGGGAATTGAATCCCACTATTTTTATTTATGGACTCGTACTTGTTTTTTGCTAATTGGTAACATGCATTTCATATGTATTTTCTTTTCATTTTTAATGCACACCGGCACTATTTAAAATAAAATTGCATTTAGATTTTACGCCTGTTAACTTCTTAGTACAGTTCGTTTGCACAGTTGCATTCTTCAGTAAGTCTTAGTTAACTTCTTGATCCTATTTGTACAGAATTTGTTCCAAGAGAGAGTGGTTAGTCGTAGGGAGACTGAGTTTAACAGACTTGGGACAGAGAGGGAGGAGCGAATCAACCAAATTATCCAGTTGAGGAAACAGGAAAGAGAGGCTAAGAGGAAATTTATATATTACCTGAGATGTGAAGAGGAGAGACAAATAAGATTGCATGAAGAGGATGAAGCAAGGAAGCGTGAAGGTACATTTTCCTATTTGAATTCCAAATACAATTGTAGGGATTTGATTTTGGTTAATAGCGTGCCTAATCAGATTTACTGAAATGTGCTGTAGACTGAAATGCTGCTCTATAAATTTTGTTGCATGATGTGACATTCTCCTACCCCATCGAATCCTGGAATTACTATTGTTTATTACATTCAGTATTTTTTCGTAAGAATATTTTTGATATGCAGGATTCTCTTTCATGATAATATCACCATCACATCTCCTAAAAGCAACAATTTCCAAAGCTGACAAATGGGCTTAAACAATACAGATATAAATTCTTATTGTCTCCGACCATATAAGCCCCTTAGTTGTTACTTAGGACCTATAATTTACTCTCTTGTCCTGTTTTTTTTTTGGGTGGTTTTTTGATTATTTCAGGATATACTTTCTGCACTAATGCTTCTGATTATTCTCTGCCCCTGGTTTATGTTTAACTCCCTCTCCATCAAATAAATAGATGTTTCTGACGAAGTATCCATGCTTCTTTTTCCTGCACTCCTTCACTTGTCCAAGAGATATAGTGGGTTTGGAGTTTGCGCGCCCTATGTTGGAGCCCATGGTCCAAAATTATGATATTTCAAGAATTGAACAGTTTATGGTATTTGGACTTGGTCGTATTTTGAGTACACAAGAATACATATCCTGACGACCTTAGCATGTATTTTGCGTTAATGATGTATAATGTAACATTTGCTTCTGAACGATTGGATTTTGCAGAGATGGAGAGGCGGAAGAGAGAGGAAGCTGAGCGTAAAGCCAAGTTGGATGAGATTGCTGAAAAGCAGAGGCAACGTGAGAGGGAACTGGAGGAGAAAGAAAGGCAGAGGAGAGAGGAGCTTTTGGGGAGATCAAGTACCAAGCCTGCAAGGGTTGCCGATCTGTCTGCCATGCCACGTCCAGTAGAGGCAGCACCCACTGCTACTGCTACTGCTCCACCTGCAGCTGCACCAACTCCAGGTAAGTATGTGCTCAGGTTCAAACGCATGTCAGCAGAAGGTGGTGGGGCCCAGGCCCAGCCTGCTGAAAGTGATCGGTGGGTCAGTGGTAGTGGTAGCAGGATGGACGATCGTCCATCCCAACCCAGTGACAGGTGGCGCGATGATAGTAGAACTTCCTTTGGTGGAGGTCCCCCAAAGTCAACCTCCACTTGGTCATCCTCCAGGACTCGTGATCGTTGAATCTGATGTATTATTGATTTGGAAGATTTTGGCTGCTGCAGTGTGGTTGAAATATATTTAGAGGCATTTTCTTTCGCTATCATCCTTGATTTCGCCTAGTCCGGGAAATGGTTCTTTTACAATTAAATGTTTTAATTATCTTTAAAATTTTGACGAATCTTGGAATGTTGAGAGATTTAGATTTCTCTACTACCCCTATGGATATTGCACTATTTGAAGTCATTTACCATTGTTAATCGTTAATATGTTGTCTAGAGAAAATAATAATTCTTTGCTTTCCCCAGTCCAGTCCCATGATTATTCGTTCCTCTAATATCAACTGATAAAACTTTAGAATGTTTTTATGGTAGAAATTACTGTTATTATTATTCATTCCCAACAATCTCAGACTCCCAAACAACAGGAACCTAATTGAAGTTGAATTAAAGATAAGTGTAATTGACACAGTCATTATGCATTTGTACTCTTATCCAACAAAAGAACTTAATATTTGAGAAACGGTTATGTTACATGTATATAATAATTTACATAAACATGATGTGAAATTTGATTGGATCAGAATTTTTTCAATCAAGTAAAAAAAATCTTCCCCAATCTCTTTTGACACCTCATTTGTATATAAATCATTATTTTACTTCATTACGTATTGTAATGTTGAGTTGACAAAATTTCAAATCATTTTAGACAAAAAAAAAAAAAGTTAAATCAATCAATGAAATTTTGTTAGTTCACGACCTAGCACTTGTAATCTCATCGGTTAAAAAAAAATTATGAGAATAGAATTTTTACAGTTTATATACCAACTCATACAAAAAAATAAATAAATTAGGATTTTGCTAATTGTATATCGAGTTTGACACACCCTCACAATAGGGGGGCTCATGATCAATAAAAAAATCGTAAGCCCCACTTTTGTGAGGGGGGCTGTACATCTGATGTACATATAGCAAAACCCAAAACATTAAGGCCCTGTTTGATTAACTCTCAATTCTTTGGAAAATGGAAAAACATTTCCAATTCCTTGCAAAAGTCATTTTTGATAGCATTAATTTGACCTAGAAATTGTTTTCCAAAAGTAGCCTCACGTGACTTATTTTCCAACTTTTTAAGGAAAACACTTTTCCATGTTTTTGGTGGTAAATGATTTTTCTTTTTTATTTTGTGGAAACAAATTTCATAACCAATTGTAAAAAAAAATCTCATTTTAATGGACAATTTTCATGTAAAACAAAGTTAAACGGACACTAAAATTTGATTAAAAAAAATGATTTTGCAGGAATTTTTTTTTTTTTTTTTTAACTTTTTGGCAATGGAAACAAATTTTATAACCAATTGTGGAAAAATTATCACTTTAATGAACAATTTTCATGTAAAATAAAGTCAAACGAACATAATTTTAAAATTTTCCGGGTGAAAAATTATATCAATCAAACATATTTAATTAACAATTCTCTGAAAAATAATTTCTAGGCTATTACTTTCCTTGAAATTTATTTTCTTTCCACCCATTTTTTATCATTGCAATCAAACGGACCCTAACATCTGTCGACCGAATATTCTTCTCACTGAAGCTTCAAACTCCGAGGTCAGTTTTCAGAGGAAAGGATATTTTTCAAATTTGATTCATGAATAAAAAATAAAACTCTTGTATTTTTTCTCATTGTATTTATCAAGACGGATCTCCTGTCCATTTGAATGATTTTTGAATATTTTATGTTGGAGCATTTTAAATTAAAAATTCATTCATTATACTTTCTTTTAATAAGTTTGTAGATTTTGGGAGTTAGGAAAACGAAGAGGTTGGAAGTTTGGAAAATGAAAGTGAAAGGGTTCGTGTGTTTATGACACCTCTTTATTTTGAGTGGCCTATTTTTACCTATAAATAATACCATTCCTTAGCCATTCATCATTACCACAATAACCACGATTCTTTTAGTGGAGTTTTGAGCTCAACTACTTGTATAGAGTTTGTTTGAGCTATACGACGAATAGTCGGACTGTTGTATCCTGGAAGGGACAAGTCATAGAAAAGTTTTCCTGCGCCGTGTTATAGGCTTTGCCAATCGGTGATGGCTTGAAGCTCCTTAAAGAGAGAGAGATATTCGAGCCTCAGTCCGTCCGATTTCGTTATTTCTCTATTCATTTTGTAACTCCATTTTTTGTTATTGAAATTTTACCAGCAATTTTAAAGAGAATCAAACAAATGGAGTTAGCACTTGAGAATCTTATTGACAATGTCGGAGATCTCAACAAGCCCTTTCATTTTAAGGGGGCTCATTTTAATCGGTGGAAAAGCATAGTTATGTTTTACTTCAGTCTTATCAAAGTCTTCTACATCCCTATTGAGAAGAATCCAAACAAGGTCTCTACCGACAATATGGATGAAGAGAAACTTCAAGCTCATCAAGGGAATGTAGAAAAATATAATAGAGATGAGTATAATTGTCAAGAGTTATATCTTTAATTGCCTTGCGGATAATTTTTATGATTATTACAATACTACTCGCTCCTCTACAAAGAAAATGCTTTACAGAATAAATATGATACCAAGGAACCTAGTGCAAAGAAATACGCTGCTAGTTGCTTCTTTCGCTATCAAACAGTGGATGAAAAATCTGTGGCGAAACTAGTGCAAGATTTTTAAATGATTGTTGCGGATGTTAGATCCAAAGGCATCAAAATTGAGAGTAACCTTGCTGTTGCTGCAATCATTGACAAACTACCGCTATCATGGAGAGAGTTCCAAAAGTCAATGCGTTACAAGCAGAAAGGGACGTCCCTGGAGACCTTGATCACTCGTATCCGGGTAGAGGAGGAAGCTAGAGGCCAAGAGGCACTAATGACACAATAAAGCAATGGACATTCTTGAACAAAGGTAAATTTAATTGCCGCAAATAATCACTTGGCCAATAATCGGTTTTCTAAAAATAGTCGGTTGAAGCCAAGAAAGAAAAATACGAAAAATTTATAGTAAACTTCACAGTCATGGAAACCCGAATCAGAACTAAGGCCCTCCTTCTCAAAATCAAATTTATAATGCATATTTTGTCCGTGGCAGAAGTGGGCATATTGCTTGAAATCGCAGATTTTGAAATCAACAGCTTTTTCCTCAAGCTAATGTAACTGAAGAGCCACTCGTGACAATTATTACAGACATTAACATGGTACAGTATGTTGAAGGATGGTGGGTAGATTCTGGTGCCATAGGCGTGCCTACTATGATAAAGTTTGGTTCAAGAATTATACTCCATTCGAGGAAGAGAAAACCATCATGCTTGGTGATTCTAGCAAAACCAAGATGTTGGGAGTGGTGAGGTTGAACTAAAATTCACATTGGGACGTGTGCTAACTCTGAAAAATATTTTACATGCACTGTCAATGAGGAATAATTTGATGTTAAGTTTTCTTCTTAATAAAGTTGGCTTTAGACAGACTATGAATTTGATCAATAGACGATTACCAAAAAGGGTTTATTTGTGAGTAAGAGTTATGATTGTGACGGAATATTCAAATTGAATATTGAGTAATAAAACAAAATCTATTTTTGTTTACATGATTTCTTCTGTAAATTTTTGGCATGCTCGTTTATGTCATATAAATAGTATATATGTTAAAATCATGAGTAGTTTAGGATTACTCCCAAGACTGAAAGATGATTTCAAATAATGTGAAATTTGTAGTCAAGCAAAAATCACAAAGAAGCCTCATATAAGTGTTAAAAAAAATACAGAATTATTAGAATTAATTAATATTGATTTTTGTGAATTTGACGAATTTTAAATCGTGGAGGAAACATATATTTTATCACTTTTATTGATGATTTTTCAAAAACATATTTATTGAAAAATAAAAGTGACGCTTTTTATAAATTCAAAGTTTCCCTCAAGAAGTTGAAAATCAATTCAATAGAAAAATCAAAAGACTTAGAAGTGACAAGGTGTTGAGAGTATGATTCTATTACTTTTAATTCTTTTGTTCAGTCTTTGAGAATAATTCATGAGACTACTCTATGATAATCACCTGCATCTAACAGTGTCACTAAAAGAAAAAATAAAACTTTGATTGATTTGACATATGCCATGTGGTTTTTTAAACCTTTGGGGTGAAACAATTTTAACTGCAAGTTATGTGGGTACCCACAAGAAAACAAAAATCAAACATTTTTGAGCTGTGGAAAAGGTACAGGCCAAACTAGGGATTTTTAAGGGTTTAGGGGCTGTTTAGCTTTTGTAAGGCTAACATATCCTAAAATTCCAAAATTGGGTGTTAGAACTACCACTTGTGTTTTTCTTGGATATTCAATAAATAGTACAGCCTACAGATTTTTAGATATTCAAAATAATATTATTTTTGAGTTAAGGTGATGCCATTTTTCACGAATGTAAATTTCCATGCAAAACCAAAAGTAGTGGAGGGGTGGGGGGGAAGGGTGGGGTGAAGTTCTACTCCTTTTTTCAAACCAATAACATTTCCAAATTGATCCTAGGAGTAAAAGAGCTGGAGTTGAAAAAGATATTGGCCTTGACTACTATGTTTCAATATTGAAGAGATTCCACTCTCTACAAAAAACTTTTACTTCACGTGATGTATTTTGGAAAGATGTTGTAAATAATGAGATATATTCTCTAATTTCCAACAACACTTGAAAATTGGTAGAACTATCGTCGAGTTGTACAACTATTGGTTGTAAATGGGTCATTAGAAAGAAATATAAATTGAATGGTACAGTTGATAAATTTAAGGCTAGATCTGTTGTGAAAGGATCTAAACAAAAAGCTGATCTTGATTTTTTCGATACTTTTTCTCCGGTAACTAGAGCCACATCCATTAGATTGTTGATAGCAGTGGCTATAATTTATAATCTTGGAATTCATCAGATAGATGTAATAATTGCATTTTTGAATGGAGATCTAGATGATGAAATTTATATGAATCAATCCGAAGCCTTTGTAGAGCCTGAACAAGAAAGCAAAGTGTGTAAGTTGAATAAATCCCTATATGGCTTAAAATCGACACCTAAGCAATGATATGAAAAGTTTGATTCCTGCACTTTAAACCCAACGAGTGTGATAAGTGCATATATTACAGATTTTATGAAAATTCACATGTCATTGTTAGTCTCTGTGCCGATGATTTGTTGATATTTGGTCCAAATTTGCATGTTATAAATGAGACAAAAAGCATGCTTTGTAACCATTTTGATATGAAAGATTTGGGTGGGGCTAATTTCATTTTGGGTATGAAAATCACAAAAACATATGATGCACTTTTCTTGATAAGTTACATTATGTTGACAAAATGTTGAAAATAATATAATTATTATGATGGCAAGCATGTCCCTACTTCTTTCGATTCTAGAGTTCACTTATTGCATGTGAATAATGAAAATGACGTGATTAATCAAAAGGAATACGCTAGCATAATTGAAAGCTTGCGTTATGCAAATGATTGTACTAGACATGACATTGCATATGCAGTAGGAATACTTAGCAAATTTACTAGCAAGTCAGGAAGAGATCATTGGCATGACATAGAACGTTTAATGAAATATTTATTTGGTACAAAAAAAATATAGCTTGTTTTATAAAAAAAACATCTTGTTGTACTTGAAGGATTTAGTGATGCCGATTGGAATACTTCGTCAGGAGATTCTCTTTTTATCAATGGTTATATTTTTACATTGGGTGGTGGTGTTACATGTTGGAAATCTAAGAAACAAACCATTATTGCTAACTCAACTATGGAAGCTACGTTTGGAGATGTAGCATCTGCAAGTGAGGTAGCAAATTGGTTAAGGAATTTATTATGTGAAATTCCTTTGTTGTAAAAATTAGTTCCATCCGTGTTAATTCATTGTGACAGCACTACAACAATTGGTAGAGTACAAAATCATTATTATGACATTAAATTTAGACCTACGAGGAGAAAACACAGTATTGTGAGATCTTATCTAAGTAATGGTATCATAAATCTCGATTACGTGAAATCTTGTAATGATCTTGCAGATCCATTAACAAAAGTCTTGTCAAGAGAAAGGGTCTGGAGCGCATTGAGGGGGATGAGATTGAAGCCCATATAAACAAGAGCCATGTATGAGAATATCCAACCTAGATCCTAAGAAATGGGTTCAATAGGAAAACAAATCATATGGTGGTCACAAGAAATGCACTATCTATTTATTTATCTTATTATTATCATCCCTATGGCTTGAGTGCATTTATCTTGTAATGCTTTTGGAGGTTGATTTCTCTTTTTTAAAAAAAAACCTCTTAATGAGATTTATAGCTCTTATGACTGGGATGCAAATATTGTAGGAGTACTCTTGATAGATTTCACCTATGTGAATGTGGAGGTGGGACAACTTCCTATGAGAATTGAGCTTATTCTCAAATATGCTCATGAAAATGGGATTAGCACATGGTTGTAACGTGTTGGCAATTAAAGCTCATTTCAATACCTAAATTGTTATGGGTGGACAATAATTCTTTATTTCCCTTAAGTAGTCGTAGTTCAATGTTGAGCACACTATTGTCTTTGGAGTGAAGGTTTCTGTTTCACTAAGTAAAGTTTAATGCAGAGCACACCTTCATGATGCATAATAGTCCCTCTTTGCCTGATGATCTTTCTGTTTGTTTTATATTAAAATGAGTGGTGGGGGGAATGTTGGTGCATTTTAATTCTAAAAATTCATTCAGGTTGGAGGTTTGGAAAATGAAAGGTGAAAGGGTTCATGTGTTTATGATACCTCTTTATTTTGGGTGATCTATATATATATATATATATATATATATATATATATATATATATATATAGGTTTGTAGGTTTTGAGAATTAGAAAAGTAAAGAGGTTGGAGGTTTGGAAAATGAAAGGTGAAAGGGTTCATGTGTTTATGATACCTCTTTATTTTGGGTGATCTATTTCTACCTATAAATAGGATCATTCCTTGGTCATTCATCACTAATATAATAATCACGATTCTTTTAACTTTTCTCCTTGCATTCTCACTCGTTTTCCTTGAGAGGTTATTGAACAAAGAATGTTGTTTCTTTTAGTGGAGCATTGAGCTCAACTGCTTGTGTAGAGTTTGTTTGAGTCATACGACTAATAATCGGGCTGTTGCATCTTGGAGGGGACAAGCTATAAAGAAATCTATTGCACCGTGTTTTAGGCCTTGACAACCGTAAATGGCTTGAATCTCCTTAAAGAAAATGAGATATCCACGCCTCATTCTATCCGATTTCGTTATTTTCCTATTCATTTTGTAACTTCATTTTTTATTATTAAAATTTCACCAGCATTTTAAAACCAAATTATTCTTCACGATTTGAAAAAAATTCAATTCAAATTAAATCAATTTACGTTTTGATTTGTTTCAAACTTCAATTTTAAGGACACAAACCCAAACAAGTTGAAAATGAATATATCCGTCTGAAAACTTATGGTCCATTTGATTCAAAGATGGAATTTGGATAGAAAGAAAACGAATGGTAAGAAATTGAATTGCGTAGAACTTGTTTTATTGAGAATTGTCAATTACTTATGTTTGATTGATATAATTTTCCACCTAAAAAATGTTGAAATTTTTTATCTTCTGATATTCGCTTGACTTTGTTTTTCATGAAAATTGTCAATTAAAGGGATAAATTTTCTTACAATTGAGGATATAATTTGTTTGGATTGCTTTGTGTTCGTTTGACTTTATTTTACATGAAAATTGTCAATTTAAGAATTTTTTTTTTAATAATTAGGGATATATTTTGTGTCTATTGCCAAAAAAAAAAAAAAAAAAAAGGTGGGAACTGAAATTCAAGGAAATTCAAGAAAAGTAACAAATGTGAAAAACAAATTTTTGGAAAGAAGAGTGCCATCAAATATGGCAAAAGTTCAATTCCATTTTTCATGGGGAAAAAAAAAAAAAAAAGGGCGTATCAGATATGCCCGTACTCTTAACACTCAAATGAAAATATTTTAAATACAAACATTCCAACACTAATCTATAAATACAAATATAAATCAATAATTCAAAAAATAGTCCCCCAGTCTTCTTCTCTTAAGCTAGGACTCTTCGAACTGGAGTGTGTACTGTTGGTCAACGGCCATGGATGAAGAAACAGCACTGGTTGTTGAAAGCTCTTCACCAACTAACACTTTGAATCACAAAAGAGATGTTCGTATTCTCTGCTGGGCTTTCCTTCTGATTTTCTTGGCTTATAATGCTGTCCAAAACTTAGAAAGTACCATCAATACTGTGAGCTTCATTATTTTCATGATTTCAGATTTTCTTAATAGTTTTTCATTTTGGATGATTCATTTGAATTGAAAGATGTATCTTAGTGAGTTTTATTAGGGATTTTTTTACCTGTGTTGGTGAACTGACAAGAGCTCAGCCAATAGTTTCTGCTGTTTATGGTTGCAATTCACTTTCCTCAAAAGGGATTTGCTAATGATTTCTTATAATTTTTTTTTGGGTTCCCTTAGGAAGGAGATTTGGGTACCATATCACTGGGGATATTGTATGTATCATTTGCAGTTTTTTCGGTTGTTGCTTCATTGGTGGTGAGGAAGCTTGGGACAAAGAATGCTTTGATTCTTGGTTCCACCGGATTTTGGCTGTTCATTGCTGCAAATTTGATGCCTACTTGGTATGCATTTTTGTCCAGTGATGCATAATTTCTGAAATTGTGATGACTCTTCACTTCTGCTTCCACTATTGACATAATTTAGGGGTTCTGGAATTGTTGACTTGTTGCCATTCGGTCATTGTTTATATTGTCAAATTATGAAAGAATTGCTTGTATTCTCATTACTTCGGGACTGTACTGTGGTGTAAATAAATAAATACGTACAACACTGTCTAAATTAGGATAACATGGAAATAAGAGGAAACAATAGATCAACAAGACCCCGATAGATGGATGATCATTGGCACCTGTTATGATATCATCAACGTACACAAGAATCACTGTAAAATGAGAACTATAAGACTTTGTAAACAAACAAGGATCAACATGAGATTGAATAAACCCAACTTTCTAGACAGCAGATGAAAATTTCTCAGTTGTCTATTATCCAAGATGTTGAAATAGTACTAGCAACTGAATTATGAGAGGGAAGGTTTTTATCAGTTAAGTTTGTAGCAAAAGGTGGCAATTCTGTAGAAAGGAGTAGCCAATTGCTTATATTGCTATTTTGTGAGACCAGGAACTTGGATTGAACTTGATGATGATGGAGTAGAGCTTTGATCAGCATGAATTTGATGCTCATCCGTCTCCCTTGGTTTAGTTGTTTCTGGTGCAGCACTATATGTTTATTCCAGTTCTGAGGGTAGCCAATAATCTCAAAGCATTTTGCCTTTATGTGCTCATGCATTCCACAGTGATCAATAAGGTCAGCCACATCCTTGTCTAAGGCTCTGCTGATTTTGATGTGCTGGTTTTGTCACGTGCGATTTTCTATTGGCTGCAAGGTCTGTGGATTTAAGAGATGTTTGTTTTGAAACATGAAGAGGGGGTTGACGTTCTTCTTGATGGGTAATGGAATAAGCTTTGCCAACATTAGGTAGAGGATCCACAGCCAGAATCTGACTCCTTATATGTGCATATGTATAATTAAGACCCATTTGAGTTTGGAAAACTGTTCCTATTTCTTGCTACACATGTAATTCACTTTGAGTTTCATACATGCGAACAGAAACTGAGGGAAGTGTAGTTAATTCATCCCAATAGGATTCAAAAAATTAAAATAAACAACTAACGAATTTTGTTCCTGATGATGATTATTGCATATAACTCTTGTGAGTTCATAAATTCATGGATAATTGCTTTGTGAAAAATGCTCCTCCAACTCTAACCAAAGAGTTTGAGGATTATCACAATCAATGAGACTGCTGGAAATGTTCTTCTTAATTTCATAGAGCATTCATGAAAGAACTACGTTGTTGCATCTCTACCGAATTTTACTTCTGAAGAATTGGCTGCAGACATTTTCACTCTTCCCTGAAAAACCCAACTTGTTTTGCATTCAAAGCCATCTTCATGGCTCTTTTCCAAGTTGGATAATTATATCCGTGTGCAAGTGTTGTTAACATGGAACCTTTCATCTTTTCGGCGTTCAAAGTAAATGTTCAATGGAAAGCAGTTGTACGAAACTATTTCAAGTACAGCTAACTTTGATTTAATTAATCTATGCCCTGGTTGAACATATGTATTTTGTACTTGTGTACTTTAAGGACTTTTATGCATCATCCTCAGTTCTTCATATCTTCTTTTTATGTAATTCTATTATGTGTTTTTCGCTTTGTAAACTGTAATATTGTTATTGTTATACTGAGTTGAACTTATTCCATGATAGAGACATTGATATTTTGAAAATCTCCATCTAGAAATATCTATGAACCTATCTAACAGAGAACATCACATGCTTTCTAGTTGGACAGAGGTTGAGAAATCTATTCTACTTTTTATCTATTGTAAATTTTTGCAGGACGACAATTTTACCTTGTGGGTTTCGCAGCTTTGAGGATTTTGAAACTTATAGAATGAACAAACCTAAATTGAGTTTCAGAAAATATGTCGGAGTGATTTTTATACAGAATCTTAATTGTTCGATTCGTTCGTATTTCTAATGTAGTAACATTTATTCATTGTTATTGTAGGTATAGTATGGTTCCGGCTTCTTTGTTCCTTGGGTTTGCGAGTTCAATGATATGGGTTGGGCAGGTTCAACACATTATCTACTTCCGTTTCATCATTGATTGGTTTGTCCAGTTAATGTTATTAATAACCTTTATGTTTTCTCAGGGGACGTATCTTACTTCGACCGCACATAGTCATGCAAATGACTATGACTTGCATGAAGGAGCAGTGATTGGAATGTTTAATGGAGAGTTTTATGGGATGTATGCATGTAACCAGGTGCAGCGTTATTACTTTCCCAAGAAACTATTAGTAGTTAGACTTTTCACTTTCTAACTACTAGTGTATATTTCTAATATGTTACCAAAAATTTCTTTTTCAAACTGAATTGTGTAGCTCGTTGGCAATCTTATCACTCTTGCTTTGTTAAGAGATGGAAAGGTACACATACTTGCAATTTGGATTTTACTATTGTAGTTATCAATCTTTCATAGTCACATTTGTAAAAAAAAATAATAATAATCAAATGCTAATTATAATTTAAGTGCAACATACAAGTACCTTTGGTGAGGCAGGAATCAGTGTTAATATCTTCACCTATGCTTTGTCCGGTTCTTTATGAGCTCTGAAGCAGCACTTAGTAATAATTGAGATAAAAAAGAAAGAAAGAAAGAAAAGGATTCTTTAAACACTTTCCCTTTTTTGAGGGTGCATGTGGTGAATTCTCATGCATAATCGAGAAATGAGTGCTAGGGACATACTCACATTTGAAAGTTAAGAATTTTGTACTGTTCACCTTTATATATATTTGAATTTACTAATTGATTCAGTAGTTTATCCACAGGGAGGGAAAACCACAGGCACAACTTTGCTTTTTGTTATGTTTGTCTGTAGCTCGACGGTAGGTTCAATTCTTATGTGCTTCTTGAGTAAAAGAAATGATAAAGAGGAAGAACTGCAAGATTCTTCTGCCACCTTTTCTTCTTCAGTGGCATCTCTTTTAAAGACCATTTTGGCTCTATTACTCGACATTAGAATCCTCTTGGTCATCCCCCTTCAAGCATATTCAGGCTTACAACAAGCATTTGTATGGTAAGGTTTCCAGAATGTTATGATGCAAATGCTTTCACATTTTGTATGGGTATCAGCTTGTGGGCTTGTATTAGCTAATCTGTTTCTCCAACAGAATATGCTTTTTTTTTTTTTTTTTTCATTACAGGGCTGAGTATACCAAATATCTTATCAAGCCTACACTTGGCGAGCATGGTGTTGGTGGTGCCATGGCTGTTTATGGTGTCTTTGATATTATCGTAAGTACAAAATGCAAAACAAACCCGTTGTAATTAGGACTGTAAATGGATCGGGTATGGACTGCATCTACCAATATCCGATTTGATTTGATAATAATAATTATCCGATCCGATAATCCAACAGGTATTTGATTGTTAAATCTATATTCGATTCAAAATTAAAGAAATTAGGAAAATAAAATCACTGCTGAAATTAACATTTTATTATTTTTTTTTCCAAAATTTCCAATTCTTAAACGAGTTTAATAATTATAAATTTTACAATTTATTTTTTAACTTTTAGCCAATTGGATTGAAAGGCACAAAAAGTTGCTTATCTATTTATTGACTAACTTATTTATAGAATAAATCTTCGAGCAATTTGTTATGAACTTTTGATGTGGGATTAGAATCCATTTAGTTTGGCTATAGTACATTGTACCTTTGGTTTGGCTATAATGTATTGTACATTTGGTTTGACTATAGTGTATTGCACTATTATATGAATAGTTATTTATAATTTATTAAATTAATCGTTTTTCTATCTTTTACTAATTAATAAAAATTTAACTCTCCAAATATTTCAATTAGCACTATTATACTATATCTTGTTTATCGAATATATTTATTTTGTTAAGCTCTTAAAACTATATTTGATACTATAATATGTATGTATTATTAAATAATTTTTAAATTGATTTAAAATTTAAAATAATATTAAAACAAGAAAACATATTTTTACGATAGGCTTCATCTAGACTCTCCTAACCTGAAACCTCCACGCCTCGCAACGCATTACGTTTTTTAGAACACCGTGTACACGTAGATTGACTTATATATATATATATATATATATATATATATATATATATATATATATATATATATTATGTTTTGAATTTGATGACTTTTTATTCTTAGTTTCTTTAATTTCTCATTTATTTATCAAATAACATGCCATAAAAAATTTTACCGACTCAGCTATTTATATCAAATTGGATCGGGTTGTTATCGGATCAGATTGACCTATATCCATATTTGATCCATTCATTTAATGGATTATCGGATTCGGATTTGATTTGGTTATCGAACCAAGACCTTGATTCATCTTCCATTAATTTTATCGGATTCAGATAAATATTCAATCCATTGACAACCCTAGTTGTAACTTTTAGATTTTGATATAGAAGACATTTGTGTTGAAGACATAGTTTAAATAAATGAATTTGTTCTCTCTAAGATTAACCTTTTAGACAAGGTGGTTCAATATGATATTATAATAGATACATGTCTTGTGTTCAAGTCTGACGACAAAAGCTTGTTTGAGCCCTATTTTTGGTCAAAAATGCATTTTGGAATAGTGATTTGATGAGAATGTGTGGTTAAAAATTAAGGAAAAGTTTTGGGTTTGCGTGTAATATTATTTTATTGAAGAATTTGTTGTTAAAAATAAGAGAGATAAAAATGTATTTTGAAAATAATGGAAACAAACAAGAGCTAAAAATTGTGCAAGTGTCAGGCCATTAATAAAAAAATAATCTAACTTAAATGGGAAGGGGTGTGTAAAGACAATTTAAATAAATAAGTTTCTCCTCTCTAAATTAAAGCTTTTGGATGAGGTGGTTCAACATGTTTTACATAAATCCTGGTCTGGCAAATCAAGTATTTTCTCTTTTTGTTGACTGGGTTGGACTTGAAATCTGATGAGTTGAATAACTCGTGAGCTATCCTTGCAAGTATTTGTTCTGCTACTGTCTTCTTTAGCATATGCCCCTCCTATATTATAGGAGATTTCAAATGGTAAGTTTGTCTATTTTTTCTTCTTTTATTTGCTCGTGTTTTACTGCTTGCGTGAATATGAATTATAGCATCATTTTCCACAAAATTCTATATGCAATTTCTTCATGTTCACTCGTTGAAGGCCGTATCTTTGATTTTCTGGTATTGTGGACGGCATATTCATTATATCATATGTGGCATCCAGAAATTGAATTTAATAGTACCACTTTTGTAAGTTGTGGGTTGCTCTGAAAGGAGTATCTCCCATTGTAATGACCTGCTTCTACTAAGAGTGTGTTCGGTTAAGCTTTAAAAGTTTACTTATACTTGCAAAAAAGAAGTAATTTTTTACTTAGAAGTAGAAAAAAAAAACTGTACAAACATGTTCAGTGGCAAAAAATTACTTAAAACGGTAACTTTTACTTACTTTTAAGCTTAGCCCCACATATTCTGATACTGGGCCAGCTTCTTTACTCTCTCATCTTGTTACTGGAATTGTCTTAGTGTTCAGTCACAGCTGGTCGACTTACCTCGGGTCTCTTATCAATTACTATAATAGTTTCTCTTGGAGCTTTCATTCAGGCCATTGTTTTGTGTTTGCTCCTGCTGAACTACAGGTTGACCCTCCTATTAACTTTCATAACCCAGAGTGCTAAGTTATTTAAATAATTTTAAGCCTATCAAATTATCATTTTAGTAATTTCTCGTCTCATTTATTTAGCATCTCCAGCGGACTGCTCAGTACATTATACCTACTTCTCATTGGAGGCATGTGGGGCATAGGTAATGGTGTATTGAACACGCAGCTGAGTGCTTTTCTTGGAATTCTCTTCAAGCATGACCTGGTAAAATTTTCTCCTCTTTCTGCCATTTTTACAATGCTAAAAGGATCTAGATGTTCAACCTTTAAGCAAATTTACAATGTTTTGCATAATGTTGTAAACTATAACACACTTTTTCAGTTGCAAACAAAAGTGGTATGTTATTAGAAAACACTAGACAGTAATAAGAAAGAAAAAGAAAGTAAAATCTTGTTCTGCGTACCCTCTACTGTACGGTACTGCGTACCAATTATGTTCAACATGTTTTTGTCGCTTAAAAAATTGAGTGTCATTTCTTTTCAATGTTCCATAACTGGACTTCACACTGCTTCATCCACTTGCTCTCTTGGCTTCTCGAGTAATATTATTGTATCTTAAATTGGTGCATGGAGTCTCATACCTGAGTTCTGGTTGCAGGAGGGAGCATTTGCACAGTTTAATCTTTGCCAAAGCATTTCAATTGCAGTTGTCTACTTTTTGAGTCCAAATATTTCATTTCAGACAATGGCTGTGATTATGCTCACTGCACTCTGCATCTCGGTCGTGAGTTTTCTTTTTCTCACAGTTAGGATGGAGAAAGTATTTTGCCGACATGCTTCTTGAACATCACAAAATGAGATGACTTCTGCATCTTGCTGCTTGAGGTTTGATGTTATCCATGTTAATTTCGAAGGTTATTGTAAACACGTGCATACATGACAACTTTTTTGGTACAATATCATCACTAGTGCTTCTCAAAAATTTCAGAACACATTTCGATTGTTGTGTAATTTTAGTTATTCTTCATTATGCGGGATCTCAAGTGTTTTTTTATTGGTTGAGGTTGATGCTGAGTTTAATGATGCTACTTTTGCTGCAGCAAGTTATTTGTTTCTCTGGTGATGCTATGGATTTAAAATGGTTTTTGTTTATCTGTTTGTTTTATTGGTCTAATGAATGGGCTGGCCCTCTCCCTCCCCACCTTCAGTTATCAGTATAAATTCCACAGCTTCTTGTTGCTGATGACGAATTAAGCCTATTTTCCTATAAATTGGTGTTGGCTACATAATTTCTTTTCTACCATGCTTGGTTCATTGCTAGATGTTCAGTAACTGCCATAGACTCTTCGTTTTGGCTAACCTTTCCTTCCGATATTACATCACTCTTTAGGACATGGTAGCAGACAATTTATGTGTTTTTAGCTACATTAACCACCTTGTCGCAAAGTCCCATAGTCTTTTTATTTTTCTATAGTTTTTTCATAATAATTTAAGAGGCTTGAGTACGTTGATTGAAGAGAAATTTTAAGTGAATACAAGTTATTAATCTCTCTTCACTTTAAGTGGTTCAATCATAAGAAACATTATGCAAGTCTCATTTTTTACCTTAAAGTTTGTATTTTCATGATTATTCATATAGGAATACATTTATAATAATTTTGTAAATAGAAAAAAAAAAATCTAATTCATATATTTCTCTGATAATTAACTAAGAGTTAAATGTTGAGTTTATTAATTTGTCATGTGGGTCTACATATGTAATTAATTATGTATAAAATTATGAGAAAATTTATAATTAAGAGGTTAAATTTCACTCATTTCAAAATTAAGAACAAATGTTTGAAATTTAAAAAATCAAATACTAATTAAAATTAATTAATTAATTATATGTTTTATTAATTAAATATATTAAGGTTACAAATTTATACAATTTGATCACAAATTAACGATTTAATTAATCATGTATTATTTTTCGGTTACAAATCAGAATTTTATATCACAAATTATTTTATTTTCACAATTCAAAAGTTTTATAGTTCACAATTTGTTCATCGGTCACAAATCAAAAATTTATATCTTACAATTTATTTATCGTTCACAAATCACAAATATTATAAGTGACAACTTATCAGATTGTCACAAATTTTCAAATTATCGATAACAAATTAACAATTGTTTATGTCACACATTATTTTTTGGTCACAAATCATCTTTCTCATTGGTCACATATTGTTTATTGGTCACAGATTAACCAATTTAATCATCACAATCAACCAAATAATTTGTGACCACCACATCACAGATCCCTCCAACAGCATTGTTGCCACCGTAGCCGCAGAACCACCACCTCTCGACCCCCATTTTCAAATACAAAACTATTACCGTCACCGCTAGATCCATCGCCACTAAATCCAACAAAAACCATCGCAACCGCCGGATCTACCACCAAAGTAACAAAACAAAAACCACAGCCTCCATCAGATCTAACAAAACCACCACCCACTAACCGCCAACAAATCAGATCCAAAACCCCCAACATCTTACACCAACGCCAGCATCCTAAACCATCTCTAGCATCGCACTCCACCACCACCACCACATCAAAAACCATCACAAAATCTCTGTAATAGCACCACAAAAATACCACCACACCACCTCACCAATGGCCAGAATGCACCACCAGCGCCCCTAACAAAAAAACACTCGGATGTCGCGCAACCACCACCACTAACTCACCAGACAGCCATATCGCAACAGCCAACGCCGCCACAGCCAACATCACAACCATCGCAAACTGCACGGAGTGGCCACCGCACTCATCACCCCTTCGATCCCAACACCTAATAGATTCATCCAATCCACCATACCTCTTTCTCCCTCACACACCACAAGTCCAGCAACTGACGATCCCTTCAAATGCCGACATCTTTGTTTACAGCACATGTCGTTCGCACACCACACACACCACAAGTCTTGCCGCCCTTTCTCGTATTTCTCTATTATCTTCCTCACACATGGAAATCGCCATGAAAAAATGTCGACGCAAACGAGAACACCTCACCGAAATACATCGCGAGTGGTTGCCGATGTGCTGCTAATAGTATCGTGGTGACGACCGATCATTTCAATATTGACAACAACCCGTATTTTTCCATATGTATTTTTGCCATGGCTGTACCTACGGTTGTGGGTGAAAAGGTGAGAGAAGAGAAAAGAGTAAGAGGTTTAGAGAGAGTTGAAAGTGTAGGATAGATTATTAATAATATTAAAAGTTGAATTAATATTGGATTTTTGTATAAATAAACTTTAAGTCTAGTTTTTGAATTGTGATCTCTAAGATTCTGGTTCAATATAATTTTCACTAAAATTATCTTAAAGTTGAGCATAATTGTAGCGACCGAGAACTTTTAAATAAAATAAAATTATTTTTTCGAAAAACGTGTCGTTAAATTTTAAACCCTAACGTTAAAATGAAAACTTATTTGTTTA
Source organism: Fraxinus excelsior (assembly GCA_019097785.1). Taxonomy (NCBI): domain Eukaryota; kingdom Viridiplantae; phylum Streptophyta; class Magnoliopsida; order Lamiales; family Oleaceae; genus Fraxinus; species Fraxinus excelsior. The sequence continues at coordinate 5,796,901 of CM032643.1, read as the reverse complement.
GCCGTTATAAATGAATTTAAATTATTTCGAATCGAATTCATTTTCGAATAATTTTAAATTATCGATTCCTTATTATTTTGTTTAAATCCGAATTTTAGTAAATTTAAGTAAAATATATATCTTATGATTATTTGAAGCTCAATTATTTAAAATCCAATTCATTAGGTCCAAATCAAAATTATGATTTTTTTTAACCCAATTCATTTAGGTCCAATGTAACTAAGTCTAATTAGAATTTGTTTTCCAAAAGCCCAACTGCTTGACCCAATTATCCACCTAAAAGTTTGTGCCCTAATTTTCTACTATTAATATGCACTATTTCCCTCCCTCATCACCATCTTAGCATTCTAGCAGCCATTCTTTCTTTTGGTAAGATTCTCTCTCCCCCTCAATTTAACCTACTGGAAATCACGAGGGATGCTAGAATCCCCATTTCTAGCATCATCAACATGATGATTCCACAAATGCAATCATACACAGGCTGCAGCCAACACAAGCTGCAGCCATCCGTTTCTACAATTCAAGCACAATTTCCATTAATCAAGCAGAACAACCAACAACACCATTCACCAACATCTCCAACCGAGACCATCAATGCCACCATCTCCCCAACACCAAGCTCAACCGACCACCACATTTACCACCCAAACCACTTCCTCTCACTGCCCAACTCAACCAGTCAGCTACAACGCCACCACGCCACCACCACCTACCCAAACCAACACCCACGAAGCTGCTCAAAACTACAACCCAACTCCAAAGCTCCACACTACATTCCAGCCACCACCTCCAACGCAGCTATTCCACCGAAAGTCCAAAACCCCCCAATCAACCGACAACCCATATCTTCCCCAAAATTAACACCAAACAACCACGCCGCCACCACCATGTTCAAATCGAAACCACCAGACACTACACCCAAAAGCCGAAACCAAGCCCAACACTTCGCTGCCAACCCGTCGCCTCAAACAGCCCAAACACCCTAAATCAACCCCCAAACAACCCAAAAATCAAAGAAAAGCACAACACCCATAACTTACCTTGTATTTCCGGTCGAATGCCACCAAGGAAATCAAAAGAAAATCGAACCCATGTCCCGGACTCGAGCCATTACATCCAAATGAAAACCCCATTTTTTTCCCCCGTGCGTCGGCGCCACCCCAGCGCCACCAGTCGATGGTGGTGAAATCGAGGATCCCGTCGCCCTCATCTCTTCTCTCTCTCACTATAAATGAGAGAGATAAGAGAATTTGTTTTTATTTTTTTTGATTTTTGAAATTTGTCTTTTAAGCCCCTAATTTTGAAAGTCGTTTATTTCAGTCCCGTAGTTTAGAAAAGTTCATTTTCAATTTTTAAGTTTTATTTATTTGAATTACAGTTTCATAAAACTTTCAATTATGTCCCAAAATCTTTAAAAGTCACTATTTCAGTACTTAAACTCCTATTTCCTGTTTTGATTAACTTCAATTTAGTCCCCAAGTTTAGAAATTATTATTTCAGTCCTTAATATTTTATTTTCAGTTTTAGCATATTTTCAATTAAGTCCTTAACTTATAAAAGGAGCAATTTCAGCCATTTAGTTCTATTTTCAGCTTTATTATATTTACAGTTTAGTCCCTAACTTTCAAAAATTACTATTTCAGCTCTTAAATTTTTATTTTCAGTTTTAATAAATTTCCAATTAAGCTCTTAAACTTTATTTTATCACGTTAAAATTTTAAAGTTTCGAATTACTAATTCAAAACTTATTTTCTATTTTGGTTAGACGAAACGTACAGACGATTAAGAGCTTGAGATCACTTTCTGCTTCACTTTTGCACGTAACTCGAGATTATTGAGGTAAACTCGCCTCCATTAATTAGTTTAAATTATAATTGCATGTTTTATGTGAATTTACGTGATTTATATGCTTTAATGCATTAGATTAGAATAGGTCATATGAGATATATGATGTTGTTATACTTGCTATAACTTATATGCTTTAATGCATGAGAAAGACGAAAATCTTTTATGAGATAAGATGAGAATGTTATGCATAACTTATGTGCTTAAATGCACGAGACGAGACTACCCACACCCTATGATTTCAAAGAGCCTATGATTTTCAAGAAAATGAGCCAAAGATGATTATGATGATGTCACGTTATATATTGCATAAGCATGTGTTCAATTATTCTGTAAATTAATTATCGGCGATGAGTCTACTGAGTATTTCTTCGAAATACTCATTCTGTTATTTTAACAATACTTACAGATTTCGGAGATGGTCGGATGTGATAGGTAGTGGTGGCATGAATTGAAAGTAGTAGTTATTTACTTTCGAAATTTTCGCATTTGAAAAACTATTAACGTACTTTGTAATTTCGTTTATTTCAAAAATTTGAGATTTAAATTTTAAAATAATTATTCTAAGTTATTTAAATGAGTTTGTTGTCGACGATAATTACCGTTATAAATGTGATGTGATTTTAAAAATTAGATTATTTCTGGAAATTTTGATTACTAAAATTAGGGCAAAAGACGATGACGTGACAATAATTAAAGTGATCTAACAAAGAATTAAATTGTTGGACTTATAATCTAAATAAAGTGTGAGCCGAATTATATGTGTAGATATCAGATCTATTAGGATTGCATTTGATGACGGGTCAAATACATATGAAAACTATGTATAGTGTTATAGTCCTCAATTCATATGTAATTTATCATTCTTTGTGTCTCCTATCAACACAAGAATAATTAAGAGGAAGCATATTGAAGATGAAGATCCAAAACTCACAATCAAGAATATGTAATCCATAATCAAGAATCAAGAAGAAAGCTTGGAGTAATTAAATGAAGAATAAGAAATCAAGATTCACTATTCAAGATACAAATCAATGGATCAATATATGTTTCGCAATTAATGATTCTCTTGGTGATTTGACATGAAGGATCTTGACAATAAAGTAATTAGACGTTCATGTTCTTAAGATTTAAATTTTCATAAAAATTCTAACAAGCGGTATCAGACCCAACTCCATTTTAATCCATTAAGATTTAAGGAAGAATTTTATGGTTGAAATTCATACATTGAATTTTAGAATTATCTAATTTGAACATTTTAGCCATAAATCTCGAAAATTAGAATTTTGTAAAGAAGATTTTTCAGGGCTGACATTCATACTTTGAATTTCAAAAATTTTAGGATGAGAATTACGAACCTGAAATTTCGGTTTTTTGGATTCTTAGGGAAATTTTCGAAAAATTATAGTCCAAAACGACAGTCGCGGCTCCTCAGCCTTACGTCCGGGCGTTGTGATGCTCGGTAGCTGCCAAAGGTGGTGCAGCCTGGGTGCTGCAGCGACCAGGCCTGGGTAAAGTTTGAGTTGTTTGATAACTTGCTCGAGCATTTGGTTTTGGTTTATCTTTTTGCGCAATTCAGTTAATTTAAGGTCAATTACATCTGTCAAAAGGGCAAGTAGACTTTTGATGAGCTCATTTCATATTTTGTGTAAGAAAAAGAAAGACTAAAACAAGAAAGAACTGAAAATACTCACCCGACAAGTACCTCTAAAGACAAGTTAAAGAATAAGAAAACTGCATTTAGTTCAGCTTAAAATAATCATCAAAAGCTTGAAAAAGATAAATAATCTGGTTGTTACTTTTGTGAAAATCTGGAACACATAAATAGATATTATATGAAATACCACGTTTGGCATGTAAAGAAAAGTACACTTCTCACTTAGTTCGTTTTGGGTTAATTTAGTTTCAATACCTAGACATACTTGGTGGATAAATTTCGGTACTACTTACACAAGTGTGTCTATGCAAGGTTGTTTGAATAGCCCAAAGCCAATTGATATTGAAAGAATCATCTATGTAGGTGGTGGCAAATTAGTTGAAGTTGAGGCTATATGGACTTTTATTAGGTTATCATTAAAGACTCGTTATTATTTGGATTTGAAAGAGACATTTGTGGTACCCTTTTTTTTTTGGATGAAACTTGGTTTTTGTTTCTACATTAGACAAATTCAGTTATTTTTGTTCAATTGAAAATAGTCAGTTTAGTCTTTTCTTAATTTAAGTATTGTGGGTACTAGTTTTTTATCTAGTTATGATAACCTATATTTGTTTAATATGGTTACCTCTTATAAAGAAATATTGCATGTGAATTCACATGATATTAAACATAAATTAACCAATGAGAATTTTGATTCGTTATGGCACACGCGATCATGCCAAGTCTCTAAGAGAATGGAAAATCTTGTGTCGAAAGAAATTCTTAATCCCCTTATTTCAAACTTAAGTATTTATGTTGGATGAAACAAACAAATACAAGTAGATTAAGTGCCAATAGAATTTTTGACGTCTTAAAACTAATTCAAACGGATATTTGTGGGTCATTCCATTCGACTTCTTAGAATGGTCAACGGTCATTTATTGTGCTCATAGAAGATTTTTTTCATTTCACTATCTATATCTCATTCATAAGGAATCTCAAACACTGGACATATTCAAGGTATACAAGGTTGAGGTTGAAAATCAACTCAACAAAAGAATTAAACAAATTAGATATTACCATATAGGTGATTACTATGATAGATCAGGAGAACATCGTCCAGGACCTTTTGCTAAATTCCTAGAATAATATGAAATTGTCCTACGGTATACCAAAATCTTTCTAGGTTGAAGCACTAAAGACTACAGTTTAAATTTTCAATAAAGTTCTAAGTAAAGCAACTATTAAGGAGTTACAATATTTTTTTAAAGATCCTATTATTAGGTAAATTTTCGAAACGGAAAATGTCCAATTCTTTGAGGATGTAGTGTTTGCGGGGGAGATAAAGTTATAATGTTAAGGATTTTGTCTTGGAAGAAGAATATATATATGTTTCTTCTGTTACAATTGATAATAATCGGGACTAGAGATAAATTCTTACTCCGGACCTTGTTCAAATTTAAGATCAAAACAATATTACAAAAATCTTTATACACAATCAAAAGATTGTTTTAGAAGAACAAACTCAACAACCTCAAGAATAAATGTCTTTAAGTAAATCCACTATAAAAAGAAGAAAGATAATTTTGGATGACTTTATAGTCTTCTCCAAGAAAATAAGGATGACATGGATTGATGGAAGAAGATCCGGTCAATCAATTTTCATCACGTCATGCAAAGGAAAAATTATCAAAAGTGGATTGATGTCATGCATAAAGAGATAAAGTTCATGAGTAACAATGATGTTTGACAACTTATTCCATTGCTTGAAGGTGCGAAACTCATTGGTTGTAAACATATATTTAAAATCAAGAGGAATTCGAATGGTGATGTGAAGAGATATAAGAATCATCATGTTGCAAATACCTTCACTCAAAAGAAAGACATTGACATTAAATAGACTTTCTATCTGATTTCAACAAAAGACTCTTTTAGGGCTATTATGGCATTTGTGACACATTTTATCTTAAACTATGTCAAATGGTTTACAAATTAAAGAAATACATCTATGGATTTAAGTAGGTTTTCCATCAATGATTTGGTTTTGAGATGAATTAAGTTGATGTTTCATATATTACAAGTTCAATGGGAGTAAATATATATTTTTTGGTATTATATATCGATGACATACTGCTTGACTGCAATGATATAGACTTATTGCACGAAATCAAAAGATTTCTGCCATGAAATTTCGAAATGAAAGATCTTGGTGACACATCTTATGTGTTATGGATACAAATAAACCAGAATCATTTTTGGTGTATTTTTGTATTATCACCAAAGAGTTATATCGATATTTTTCTTAAAAGATTTAGGATGCAGGAATGAAAATCAGGTGATACCCCTATTGTTAAGGGAGACAAATTTTGTCTCAATCAATACCCTATGGATAAGCTTAAAGAAAAGGAATACAAAAAATTTCCCGTGCTTCAGGAATTAGGAGTTCAATGTATGCTTATGTTGCACAAATCCAGAAATAACATTCGTTACTAGAATGTTAGGAAGATATTTAAGTAACTCTAGGATGGATATTTGAAAAACGGTCAATCGGGTTATTCAGTATCTATAGAGAACTAAGAATTACATGATCGTACACAGAAAATCAGACCAATTGAAGATCACTGAATATTATGATTCTAATCATGGAATATAACTGCGGAATTTAGTTATTGGACTGTACATTTTGAATGAAATTGAAAGACTACTTAAGTTATTTTATGACAATATCAGTTTTGTATTTCAATAGGAACTTGACGATGTCAACGTTTATAGATGTCAAGTTTCTAGTTATTGAGGAAAGAATTCGGAGTGGTCAAGTTTCTACAAAGCATGTTAGGACAAACTCCACAATTATGGATTTATTTACTAAAGGCCACCACCCAAGGTCTTTCATGAATATAATATTCACATGGGTGTTGTATCTTTTGATGATAAGCCGATTTAGTGGGAGTTTTGTGTTCGGATGCTGTCTGTTTTAAATACATATTCAATTTATTTTAGAAATAAAGTATTCAGTTCAGTTCCACTCTAATTAGAGTTTATGGTTGATCTCATTAAAGAATAATGTAAGATCGGTTGGAAATATGCGTGTATGGATCACATTGCACGTAATTTCCATGCTACACATCTATATTTGATCTATGTCATTTGATTGTGTTGATATATGTGACAATTGATGATTTAGTTATGATATTTGTAATAAAAATCGATTTGATCATATATCGATATAATCAATAGAAGAGAATGTTCGAAGATGCTTGTGATTATGATAGCAAAAATCTTGACGTCATAAGGTTATAAACATTTATCAGGTAACGCATGTGGGCCAAGTAGGAAATTATTGGGTTTATTGATTTGTTATTACATATATAATTAATTATGTATAAGACAATTTTAAAGTTGAGCTCAATTAAAGTGATCTAATAAAGAATTAAATTATTAGACTTAGGGCATCTAAATAAAGTGTGAAGAGACCGGTCCATTAGAGTTGTATTTGACGATGTGTCATTTACATATGGAAACTATATATAATGTTATGGTCCTCAATTTATATGTAACTTATCATTATTTGTGTCTCCCATCAACACAAGAATAATTAATAGAAAACATATTGAAGAGGAAAATCCAAAAACTCACAATCAAGAACAGACAATCCATCAAGAATCAAGAAAAATGATTGGAGCAATTAAATTGAAGAACAAGAAATCAAGATTTAAAGATGAAGAAGTCTTATAAGTGTAGTTTCTACACTTATTCTAGGTCTTAAACGATGATATTTTATTGTTTATGGGATAAAATACTACCTAATTCGAGTTATATTTCATTTTGTAGGTAAAAATCAATATTTGATGAAGAATTGAAGAAAATAATGCAAAGATAGTTAAAATGACTCAATTATATCAAATACAAAGTTCAGGGGATTGAAATGCAAATATTCAAAAGTTATGTCAAACCTCATGATGAAGATTTGAGAGTGTTAGATATCAGTTGGATGAGGAAAGAAGTCAAAGGGATGAAGTATAGTCCAAGTATTATCACATATCAACATCCAGTCGAAACAGTTATGCTTCGAATTTTCACGCTCACATTGACACCCAATTTGACATAGCAATCTTTCGAATTGGAAAAATGATATTTCTATAAGAATTGTAGACCTTTGAGTTAGCTTTCCAATACACTTTGAATCACTTCAATCAGATATTAGAAGAGAAATTTTTGACAAAAATACCAAGAGTTGTTCAGCTGCCGAAAATTAGGCAAGGCGCGCACCCTCGTCCGCAGTAGAGGCACGTGCCCTAGACCTAAAAAGCCTCACCCGATGTTGCCCAAACCTCGAAGGTGCGTGCCCTAGGTTACACTAGGCGCGTACCTCAAGCCAACCTGAGAAAAAAAGATTGTTTTCCTTGTCTTGTTTTGGTAATTTTTTAGCATAAGGTTGGAAGGTTGGTATAAAGGAGAATTTTCATGATTTGTGTGGAGAGAGCCGTATTTTGAGAATAAAGAGAGAAAATTAGATAGAGGAGGAGAAATTCACAATTTTGGATCCGATTTCGAAGGTTTGAAGAGTCAATTTCCAGATTTTCTTCAATTATATATGAATCGGGTGATGACTTCCTTTTATTTTCTGTGTAATTTTCATATTAATATGCTAGGCTAAGTTTATTTGTATTGGATGTATGATAAAACTATTTGATTTCTAGTTTTTAATTTAAGACTTGTTATTTTGAGTTGAATTCTTGCGTTGTGATTCTATATGCATGCTTTTTCATATTGTTTTAATGTTTGGCACCATTAGGGCAATAAGCTACTTATTCGTAGTGTTGGGAAACTCACGATATGTAGAACACTGCTTATAGAACACAAGAAGAATAAATATTAGGAATGATATTTGTGAAGTGTGCGACCGTGTGTGATAATCCTACATTTCAATGCACGTTTATCATATGAATGCGAACTAGGAATAGGATCGAGTCGTGATCAACATAGGTTTATTATATATTGGAAAAGAATAATAAATAAAAGTGGAATTATCGATTGTCACAAATGAAATGATTGAATTAATTATCACAAGTTGAGAATTGAATTCTAGAGTCACTTAGTGGAATCAGAAATCCAATACGTTCATCCACATTTGATTTAAAAACCACATTTTTATTGCTTTCATAGTTATAGAATGTAGTTAAATACAAATCAACCATCTTTTATTATTGTTGCGAATTTAGATATATCGGATACACTAAAATTGAACATTATTTCCTGTGGGACGATAACTTACTCATCATAATTATTACTTGTACAACGAACCCATACACTTGCGGGATTATTTTGCAACAAGTTTTTGAAACCATTGTTGGAGAATAATGGTGTTAATTTTAGTTATTGATATTCTAGATTTGTATTTATTATTATTTTTGTTGTTTGAGACAGGTATTATATTGCTTCATTCTCTTTTGTGTTGACTTTTTTCAGGCAAACTTGGTTTATGTAAACTCTTAACAAGATTGATCTAGCTCCAATTGATCACGAAATTGAAAGGACATTCAGAAATCACAGAAGATGACAACGTCAAGCAAGGAGAATGACTGATAATCAAAATCAACAACAGAATCAAGCTCATGTTCCAATTCACAATCAACTACCGCAACCAAATCAACAAAGAGCCATTCAAAATGAAGCTCCCATTTTAATTGGGGACTATGTCAATCCAATTCCTATTCTAGTGCAAACTGCCATGATTTATCCTTCATTCGGACAACCTAACTTTCACCTTAGACCGGATGTCATAAATCTATTCCAAAATCATCAAGACTTCGGGTTTTTGGGGAAATCCACGGAGAATCCTCATGAACGCATTTTAGCATTTCTCATGTTGTGTGAAGTTATCAGTCACGAAGGGATATCGCAGATGCATTTCGAATGAGATTAATCACTCATACTTTGAAGGATGCTGCAAGGAAATGGTTACTCATCTTACCTCCAGGGAGTATACAATCGTGGAATGATACGGTTCAAAAGTTCACCATAAAGTTCTTCCCACTTTTTTGAGTTCACCAAATCAGGATTGAAATCCACACTTTCAAGCAGAAGGACTTTGAGAGCTGTCCTCAAGCATGGGAGAGGTTCAAGAATCTGTTTAGAAAATACCCTAGCTTGGACATTCCGAAGCAGGCTAAACAATATCTCTTCTATAATGGACTACACCAAGAGTTCAGAAATATGATAGATGCTTCAACAGGAGGATCAGTGATGAAACTTGACGTCGATGATGCATATGAATGATATGAAAAGATAGTTGAGAATCAGTCGATGTGGCCAACTGATAGGGAAGCTCCAAGGAAAATAGCAGGGGTGCACAATGTGGATGCAATGACGGCACAAATGGAGGTTCTTACAATGAAAATGGATAATCTATCTAAATCAGCCAACATGGTACACCAATCACCACATGTGTGCGAAAGTTGTGGATGAGACCACATTACTGCACACTCCCTTTGGCATCTACACAAGTTTTCCAGCCCAAAGAGATTAGTTATGCACAGAACTTCCCAAGGCAACAAAACAATCCCTACTCCAACACTTATAATCCGGGTTGGAGGAATCATCCAAATTTCTCATGGGCAAACAATCAAGGGAAATGACGGGGCCAAGGAAGAAACAACCAAAACAGGCCACTAGGGTTCCAACATCATCGTCAACAAGAGAAAAAGCCATCATTCGAAGATCTGCTATCTTAGTACATCACCAAGACTGAGACCAATTTTCAGAATAACAAGCTTTAATAAAAAACTTGGAACAACAGGTGTGACAGATAGTAGCTGTAATAGCCAACAAACCACAAGGTACTTTGCCGAGTGACACAGAGAAGAACCCACGGGAGCAAGCATTAGCGGTTGAGGGAGTGAATTATGCAACTATTGAGCTCCCATCATTCACTCCCACCACCTCTGTCAAGGCTTATGTGCCACTCATTCCATTCCCTCAAAGACTTGGATGGCAACCAACAGTCGAGCAGGTTCAGGCCATCACGACTAGGGGTGGTGTTCAGTTGCTAGAAATCAATGCAAAGAGGAATCAGACAGAGAATGGTAAAATATCTACTGAGAGCAAGAAATGGGTGGAGCAGTCCGAAAAGGCAATAGAGAAATATCAACAATCAATTTTTGACAGCCCACAACTTAAGACAACAGTTTTTGGCACAACAATCACATCTCTAATCCATTCTCCTCAAAGAATGCAACACACCAAACTAGAGAGGTAGTTCACTAAATTTCTGGAAATCTCCAAAAAGTTGTATGTCAACATCCCATGCATTGACGCGATTCTTCAAATTCCAAATTACTCGCTGCCTGAACATGAAACGATAGCTCTATCCGAAAAGTGCAGCACGATCATCCAGTGCAAGATCCTTCCCAAACTTAAAGATCTAGGGAGTTTCACTCTATCTTGCTCTATACAAAATTTAAATATTATTAATTGCTTAATTGATTCAGGAGCAAATATTAGTCTAATTCCCTTACCTCTTTATAGGAAACTGGGATTGGGAAATCCTACAGCTGCGTCTATAATCTTTCAGTTGGCAGACCAAACATTGAAGCACCCCTACAGAATAATCGAAGACATTCTCATCAAAGCGGGAGAGTTTATGTTTCTAGCGACTTCATCATTGTGGACATAGAAAAGGCATATCAGATGCCAATAATCCTGGGAAGGCCATTTTTGTCTACAAGTCGAGGTTTGCTGGATTTTGATACTAATGAGATAGTCCTGAAGGTGAAAGATAAGCAACAGAGTTTCACCATGGAAAATTCAATCAAACAACCATCCCACTTTGAAGATTGCCAACGAGTGGATCACTGGGAGAGCTACAAAAGTAAGCCAGAAGCAGAATGAATTATTGGTAGGGACAATAATGGAAACATGATTGTTTGGAGAGTCAAGGATGAACTAAAGAAATGCAACCGGTGTCTAAAATGCAGGACTAAAAACTCTATTTGCAAGCCACCATGAAGAGCCTAAAACAACAGGAATCGAACTAAAGACTTTAAACAAACGCTTGTTGGGATGCAACACAATACTTCTATCACTTTAATTTATTCTGCTTTTAAGATCCGAGATAATTTAGATTAGTTTTTTTTTTATTATTCAATTTTAGGGACACATCATCCATACTACGTTTCCCCTTCAGTCTTCAATATGTTAGTTGGTTTATTAGATGTTAAAACTAAGTAACACTTACTCCAAATTTTTGAGCCTTAATACTTTATTTGATTGCATTGTATAGAAACATGACGTCGCGGAACATTTAAAACAATATTGACCAAGAAGCCAACGAGAGCAATATGAAGCTAGTCATTGGATAAGAAGCTATATCATGGGAGTCTTTTCTTCATTTTCTTCCCCACCCCTTTATATGCGGATTTAGAATTTAAGACATTGATGACAATGTCTAATTTAAGCTTGGGATGGAAAACGTGAGTTTTCATTTTATTTTTGTGTATCATTCTTATGTTTATTTTTATTTTTTTGTGTGTTCTTATTGCTTTAGATATATATAAAAAATTGAAAATTTTCAAAAATATTATCTTCTTGTGTGCTTGTGTGAGTTAGTTAGCCTAACTGGCAAAAAAAATATTGAATCGTTAATTAATCTATGAATGGTGAATAAGTTGCATACTTAGATTAATTTTTGCTTTTTTCATGTGAAATTTGATATTTATTGGGCACATGAATTAAGTTAAGCAATGTGTAGGAATGAGTTGATTTCATAATTGTATATGTTGAAATAGTATACCATAAATGTTAAATCCAAAACCACTAAATTTTACATCTTTAGACCAAATTTATAATAGTTTGGGAGATTTTATTGTTATAGGAAGATATTGAGATAAATGGAGATTTCATGTGTGAAATTAAAAATCTTGTGTAGATTGTCTAAGGTCAATATGATGCAATCGGTGAAAGTCTCAAGTTAGAGGTTGTTTTACTTATATATGTGTTTAATGAGGGACATTGCACTAATCAAGGTATAAGAAAAACTAAAGGTGACAATGGGCCGGGCCGAGACGAGCGTGCTCGGTCCTTTCGTTAGAGACGACTCGAGCTTAAGCTTAGCTCGTCCCATTTTGGGTGAGCTTGGCTCGTGCCCGGAGCTCACCCAAAATGGGTACTCGACGAATGCAATGATTGAATTAATTATCATAAGTTGAGAATTGAATTCTAGAGTCATTTAGTGGAATCGAAAATCCAATACATTCATCCACATTTGATTTAAAAACCACCTTTTTATTGTTTTCGTAGTTATAGAACGTACTTAAATGCAAATCAACCATCTTTTATTATTGTTGTGAATTTAGATATATCGAATACACTAAAATTGAACCTTATTTCCTGTGGGATGATAACTTACTCATTATAATTATTACTTGTACAACGAACTCGTACACTTGCGGGATTATTTTGCAACAAATTTTTAAAATCGTTGTCGGGGAATAACAATGTTAATTTTAGTTATTGATATTCTAGATTCGTCTTTATTATTATTTTTGTTGTATGAGTCTGGTATTATATTGCTTCATTCTTTTTAGTTTTGACTCTTTTCAGGCAAACTTGGTTTATGTAAACTCCTGAAGAGATTGATCTAGCTTCAATATATCACGAAATTGAAAGGACATTCAGAAATCGCAGAAGAAGACAACGTCAAGCAAGGAGAATGTCCGATAATCAGAATCAACAACAGAATCGGACTCATGTTCCAATTAAAAATCAACTACTGCAATCAAATCAACAAAGAGCCATTCAGAATGAAACTCCCATTTTAATTGGGGACTATGTCAATCCAATTCCTACTCCAATGCAACCCGCCGTGATTTATCCTCCATTCGGACAACCTAACTTTCACCTCAGACCGAATGTCATAAATCTATTCCAAAATCATCAGGACATCAGGTTTTTATGAAAATTCACAAAGAATCCTCATGAACACATTTCAGCATTTCTCATATTGTGTGAAGTTATCAGTCACGAAAGGATATCGGTAGATGCATTTCAAATGAGATTATTCCCTCATACTTTGATGGATGCTGCAAGGAAATGGTTCATCTGCTTACCTCCAAGGAGTATATAATCGTGGAATGATATTGTTCAAAAGTCTACCATGAAGTTCTTCCCACCTTCTTGAGTTCACCAAATTAGGAATGATATCCACACCTTCAAGCAGAAGGACTTTGTGAGCTATTTTGAAGTATTGGAGAGGTTCAAGAATTTGTTTAGAAAATGCCCTAGCTTGGACATTTTGAAGCAGGCTAAACAATATCTCTTCTATCACGGACTACACCAGGAGTTCAAAAATATGATAGATGCTTCAGTAGGAGGATCAGTGATGAAACTTGATGTCGATGATGCATATGAATTATATGAAAAGATAGCTGAGAATCAATCGATGTTGCCAACTAATAGGGAAGCTCCAAGGAAAATAGTAGGGGTGCACAACGTGGATGCAATGACGGCATTGGCGATACAAATGGAGGTTCTTACAATGAAAATGGATAATCTATCTCAATCAGTCAACATGGTACAACAATCACCAACTGTGTGCAAAGGTTTTGGAGCATACCACATTAATGTACGTTGCCCTTTGACATCTACAAAAGTTTTTAGACTTTGACTTGAGATTTTAATCCAAACAAAATAAGGGCTAAATATGTTTCCTAGTTTAAATATATGCCAGTAGAAGGTGGTGGGGCCCAATCCCCACCTATGGAAAATGATTGGTGGGCTAATGGAGGTGGTAACATGATGGACGATCATCCATCTCAACTCGGTGACAGGTGGCGCGATGATCGCAGAACTTCCTTTAGTCGTCCTCAAGACTCAAGATCATTGAGTCTGATGTAGCTTGATATGGATTTGGAAGATTTTGGTTGCTATAGTATGGTTTCAATGTTTTTAGAGGTATTTTCTTTTGTTATCATCCTTGATTTTGCTCCGAGTTTGGGAATGTTTCTTTTTCAATTTGTTAGGTTTTTAGTGTTTGCAATTCTATGGACAAAAAAGACTAATTTGTAACTTGTTGTAAAAGTCAAGGGCTTAGGGTGCAATTTGTATAATTAGGTTATGAGGTCTAAGGTTCAAGGATGAAAAGAGAAGCAACATGGTGCCGTATTTCCGCTAGCCTATCGCATAGACACTGCTTCAGCAACAAAAATTGAATGTTTGTCGCACGCCTGTCACTCGCCTGCCGCCGGCTTCTCTCTCTAGCGATAGGTTAATCCGAAAAACCCTACTTGCTGTTTTGAAGTATTTTTTCTGGCACATTCAACCTAATTTTCCTCTCCTATAAATACTCAAGCCTATGCACGAATTATTGGGTGGTTGATTATTATTCTTTACCTCATATCATTCTTTAGAGATCTAAGAACACATTCCTCCTTTGTGATTTATCCTTTTTATTCTTGAGATCATTCAACCACATTTTGGGAAAAACATCATAATGAAGAATCCAAACCACCTACTTCCTAAACATCTTTAGGAAGATACTTTCTCAGTTGGATTTTAGAAGTTTCTGGAGGTTGAGAGATGTTGGACTGCAAACGTATGAAGAGCACAAGACCTTGAAGCAGGTTCTTGGAATTCCGCTAGGAAGAGAATTGCAAAAGATCTTGGAACAAACCTTGGAGTTAGCGGGAAATAAATCGGGAAGTCTAGTGGAGTTGACTAGATAGTATCTGACTGTAACTCACTCCGTATTGTTCAGTGGAAGTAACTAACTTGATCCCGGAGTTTTCTTTAAATCTATGGATGAGCGAATTTAACTAAGTGTGATTAATGGTTGGATTGTCACTAGTTCTACGGTTAATAATGAAGTTATCTCCACTCTCATTGTTAATTGGACTAGAACAAACTTAGATGAATGTAACTAAAATAGCAAAGCCTTACATGCCCTATTTATGGCAGTATCCCTTGAAGAATTTAGGAGAGTATCTATGTGTGAGGTTGCTAAAGAAGTTTGTGATATTCTACAGACCACACATGAAGGAACTCATGCTATTAAAAACTCTAAATTGTAAGTGTTACTGCTAGGTTTGAATAGATTATAATGAAATATTATGAGACATTTGGTGAATTATATACGCGTTTAAATGATATCGTTAATTCTAGTTTCAACCTAGGTGAGAAAATACCCGAGTCAAAAATTGTTAGAAAATTCTTAGATCCTTATCTAAGCGATTTAGACCTAAAATCACTGCTATTGAGGAGAGTAAGGATATAGACACTATTAAAGTGGAAGATCTGGTTGGATATCTCCAAACTTATGAGCTAAACCCACAAACGATAAGTCATAGGCCTTAAAAACTATGAGGAATAGTCATAAAGAGTCATCGGATTCAAATTCTTCTAATGATGAGGAGTTAGCTTACCTAGCTAAAAAATTCTGAAAACTGTTCAGGAATAAACAGAAACCTAAAGAGAGACAGCAAGATAATTCCAGTAAGCCTAGAAGGCGATCTCAATCTGTAAGATATCATAACTGTCGAGGTTATATTCATGTTAGGAGTGAATGCCATAACAGTAGGGAAAATTCAACTATGAATGCTATTCTAACTTATGACGAGTCTAACTCAAACAATCAGAGTGAGAAATTCACCCTTGAGGAAAGTGAAAAATATATTGTCTTTACTACAAGAATTAATAATGGATCTAACTAGGGGAGTGAAAGAGAAGATGACTTAGATAGTGATAAGAATTCTGATAAAGAGATTATGAGTGAGGAAGATATCCAAGAGGCTTATGATAAAATGTATGAGGAGAGTCTTAAGATTCTTACTAAAAACGAAGTTTTGAGTGCGAGGAATAAGGAGCTGGAATTGGAAAATGAGAAGTTAGTAGCGCACTTTAAGAAATCTACCTCGATCCTGAGTGGAGTGAAATCCATGAATGAATCTTTAGATACTCATGTTAGGAATCTCACTTGTGAGCTTGAGAAGACCTCTAGGAGAGCTAATGAGTTGACGTTGAAAAGGAAACCTTAGAAATCCATGTTAAAATCTTCTTAGCGATCTAGAGTATTCCAAGTCTCAACTTCTTGCCTTTTCTAGCGGTTCTATGAAACTAAATAACAATTTGGAAATGAGTAAGTATGCTAGTAATAAGGGAGGTCTAGGATATAATAAAAATGACCATAATGTTGCTAGTACATCCAAGACCACATTTACCCCTAATCTGATCAGCTTAAACATATGTAGGATAGAGACCTACTAGACAACGTAGGGGCCGCCAACCTAGGAATAGATACCAATGATCTCATAACTTTAGTCATAGGTTTATCCCTACAAATTTTCTCTCTGGTGAGTCAGGACACATAAGACCTAGGTGTCGTCATTTACTGAACAAAAAGAGAAATCGGAACTTAAATAGAAATAAAAATCAGGAGTTTGTTGGTCAGATTGACTTTCTTATTAATCGAATGAGTCAATTGACAAAATTAATGACACATATGAATATGAATATTCATATCACTAGGCAAGTTTAGGTGAAAAAAATGGATCTCAAAATTGTGAAATAGATTAAAGTGCTCTTAAAAGTAAGAGTATTTGCGTACCTACCTAATTAAATATTTTTTTGGTGAATGCTCGTGTTTTATCATTGCGTGATATTGATTTATGCATGCATGCATCATATTTATTTATTTATTTTCTAGGTAGAAAACTCATGCATGTTTTTTTTTTTTTTTTTTTTGTATTTGACATTTATTTTTTTATGTGTCCTTGATGCATTCATACTTTAAAATAAAAACAACAAAAAAATGGAAAATTAAAAAATAAAAAATGATGGAAATTTTTACTACAACATGATATATAACATTCTTGAACTTGTGTTGTGATCATGCATGAGTTTAATCGATGAGCTGTAGTATAGTTTCCATTACTGACTTAGATTATTTATGGAGTATTTAGTATATGTGTCTTCATGTATCATTTGTACTGCACACAATAAGATATTGTTAGTGAGACTCTACTGTTTGTGTGAGATTTAGGATGACAGTCACATGTTAGTAAGGTGACTTTGAATATGAATTGACCTTATTTATTAGACTTAAACTCAAATTTATCTTCGGTAATAAAAAGTTCAATACTTATATTCTTCTACGGAGCCTATTTGACTCGATCAATTAAGCCTGCGGGATTTCTCATAGCCTAATGTCTATGGTCAACTGACTTAGATTAATCGGTCAAAAGCTCGTTACATAGGTCATTTTAGTCACTTAATGAAGAAGAACATACACTTAAGATGTGAAAAATAATTATGAGCTTAAAATATATATGCAAAAATTTAGAGGAGAAAAGAAAATATCAATACAAAATGAGCTTTTATTTAAATGTACTAATGTGCTTTAAATAGTTTGCACTTTCATAAGTAGGGGAATACACTTATTGACAGTGATGTTTAACATGTCATTTCATACAAAATTAAAGTTTGGAGTCATGCTTACAAATTATTAGTGATACTTTACACGCATGAGTCACCTATACAATTTACTCAATGATAACTTGAATTGAATATGTGGGAATGATTACTGTACATTGATTATACTTATGCATGTTAACGACTGCATTTTTATTTTAATGTTAAATGTTTTTTTCCCTTCGTCATATGTGACAAAAAGGGAGAGAGAGTATTTGAATGCATTGATATTTTCATTTTATATATAGGGGTCGTCGGGGAGAGACATAGATACATTTTGCATACTACATACACATGTTGATAATTTACAGTAAGGGGGATTAATTGATTTCATTGCATTCCATATCATTCCATATCATAATGTTTGGCTGGTTGAGTTTTTGATGTTTTTGTTGGTGTTTGGATTAACATTAGTGTTACGTCTCAATCTAGCTAGTTTTGATATCATGTGTTTAATTGTTATATTTTCTGTATCACGTGCTTTTACACTGGGTATTTGAGTTGTGAATTTCAGGAAACATAAACAACAAGAAAAGCAAGAGACAAATGCAGTTTGATGAAGTTTGGGTAGTTTAGATTTTTTTGTTCCTCGACTTATTGTGTAATTTTATCACAGAATGCCAAAATGGGAGTTTGTTAGGTTTTTAGTGTTGGCAATTATGTGGATAAAATGACTAATTTGTAACATGTTGTAAAAGTCAAGGACCTATGGTGTAATTTGTATAAATTAGATTATGAGGTTTAGGGTACGAGGATGAAAAGAGAAGAAACACGATGCCGCATTTTTTCTAGCAGGTATGGACGTTGATTAAGCGATAAAAATAGAATGGATGTCGCATGCCTTTCGCTAAACTCTCGCTCGCGCGACAGATCGATTCGAAAAATCCTAATTGTTGTTTTGAAGTATTTTCTGGCACATTCAACCTAATTTTCATCTCCTATAAATACACAAGCCTATGCACGAATTGTTGGGTCATTGATTATTATTCTTTTACCTTATATCATTCTTTAGAGATCCAAGAACACATTCATCATTTGTGACTTATAATTTTTATTCTTGAGATCATTCAACCGCACTTTGGGAAAAACATCATATTAAAGAATCTAAAACACATACTTCCTAAACATCTTTAGGAATGTACTTTCTCAGTTGGATTTCAGAAGTTTCTGAAAGTTGAGAGAGGTTGGACTCCAAGCGTAGGAAGAGCGCAAGACCTTGGAGCAAGTTCTTGGAATCCCACTAGGAAGAGACAATTGCTAAAGATCTTGGAGTTAGCGGGAAATAGATCGGGAAGTCTAGTGGAGTTGACTAGATAGTGTCTGACTGTAACTCACTTCGTATTGTTTAGTAGAGGTAGCTGGCTTGGTCCCGAAGTCTTTACCGAATTGAGTTTCTCCGTCATCAATATTGGTGTTATTTATTATTTTCTTATTACAAACTGCAGTAATTCAACTTAGGATAATTGTATTGTTTGTTTAACAATTTAGAAACAATTAAAAGTGACTTGTTGCTTGTTAATTGTATAATTCTGCACGTAAGGTCAAACTTAGTTAGTAAACTACGTAATTTCACAATTAATATTTGAAGTATCTTTAAAATTTTGATTAACCTTGGAATGTTAAGAGAGATTTAAGTTTCTAAACTATTTCCTATGGATATCGAACTGTTTGAAGTCATTTAATCAAATGTTGTCTAAAGAAATAATAATTCTTTGCCCAGCATTGCCTATGATTATTCATTCCTCATCTAACAACTGATGAAGTTTTAGAATGTTTTCACGGTAGAAATTCGTATTACTTTTCATTCCCAACAAGCTTGTATCCTCAAATATAGGTGAACCAAATCAAAGTTGAATTGAAGATAATTATAATTGATACATTTCATAATCTATTTATATTTTTAATTTCGTCTAACTTAATAATCAGACTGAGATTCTGCTTGAGTACTTTTTTCCTTTTTTTTTCTTTTGCAAAAGTTGCATTCTGGAATAGTGATTTGATGAAAAATGTGTAGTTAAAAAAAAGTTTTGAATTTGCATATAATATTAATTTATTAAAAAATGTGTAGTTGAAAATAAGAGTAAAAAAATACTTTGAAAATAACGTGGACCAAACAAGAACTGAATATTTCCTATATTATAGAGAAAATTACAGTCACAGTACCAAACCTTTCAAAAACTTGTACCTGAAGTCCAAATCGATGGATTCTGTTAGTTTGATTGTTAGTCAATCCAATAAATTAACTTTGACCAATTTTAGAAGAGGTAAAATGATAACTTTGAATTAAAATTAGAAAAAAAAAAAAAAAATGGGTTTCTTCTTTACCTTCCCTACCCCCGCCTGCCCCTGAAAATCAACCACCGCCATCACTCAACGCTGACCGTCCAATATTTATGATTTTTCTAAATCCCTCACTATTTATGTGCACTTATGTCTTCGCTCTTTAACCTCAATTCTTCCAATCTGAAACACAAAATCATCACAAAATAAAGCCCTCGCAATAATCCAGAATAGTTTTACAGAGAACAGTTTGTGGTAGCCATTTTTGCACACTTTTGAAGCTCCAAAGTTGAGTTTTTCGAAGATTTACAAAAACAATTTTCGCATCACATTTTTTGAAGTATCATATTTCCCTGAAATTTTGAAGCAATGGATTTGGTGGATTAGAATGATGTATTTTTGCCATCTGGAGGTGAAATAAGCTTAGATTTGTATTTTGTAGTTTGGTAGTTTAAGAAAAAATGAGTGAATCCACATAATATCAATGTACATCAACGAAAAATTTGCCAAGAAAAAAGAAATCAAACTCTAAATACAAAATGAAAAAATAAGTTTCCGAATATTAACCTTCTTAGCTTAGAAAATCAAATGCAGAATATGATAGGCTCCCAATTGAACGAAACCCTAGTTATGTGTGAATAGCCTATCTTCTCTTCAATTTATGTATGTTTTCTTTAATTTCTTTATGTTCTCAACAATAGTCTATCTTCTCTTTAATTTCCCTGAATGGTGCCATCAGATGTGTCGGAGTTGAGTGGTGGCGTCGGCGGCTGATTTCAAGGGGTGTGGTGGGGGGGATATGATGGGTGAAGAAGAAGACCCTTTTATTTCTTTTTCTTTTATTTTTTTTTCTAATTTTAATTCAAAGTTACTTTTTATCCCATTTAAAATTGGTCAAAATCAATTTATTGGATCAATTAACGGTTAAACTAACAAAAATCATCAATTTGGGCTCCAAGTACAAGTTTTTGAAATGTTTGGTATTGTATGTGCAACAAAATGAAGGTTTAGGCAAAGTCTACTTAAAATTGAAAGATTTGGTATCATAAGTGCAACTTTCTCTATATCATATTTATATTTACCCCCAAAAACATGGACATTGGACATCTAGCAACTGAATATTCTTCTTACATGAGGTCCAAATTCCCTTGTTACCTTGGCAGGGAAAATATATTGAGTGCTAGTAAGTTAATAGGGAACGTGTGGTTAAAAAATAAGTAAAAGTTTTGAATTTGTGCGTAATATTATTTTATTTAAGAATGTGTGATTGAAAGGAAAAAAAACAAAAATGTATTTTAAAAATAATGAGAATCAAACAAGGATTGAATAAGAGTCGTGCTTGGTGTACAATATTTTTATTTATAAAATATCACGTGACATTATGTCATTAGACAATTTTAAAAAAATTTATTTTTGTACCCAATTACTGTTTGCCAACACACCACATTATCAACAAAGTTGTTATAAATGATCATGCAAATAGTAAAATTCATTGAATAAAGTTATAATTACATGGACCTATACGTTTCAGTTTCATGGGGCAGCTGGCCCCAATGATATAATTTTCAGAATAATTATTCCCCTTATACAGAAGAAGAAACAACATAAATTGGCCAGAATAGACACAAACAATTGGCATCATCGTGTATTTTTTCAAAAAAAAAGCTCAAGACCCACATATGAGTCTATTCTGGTGAATTTCTATTGTTTCTTCTTATGTACAAGAAGCACTACTGTTTTCAGAATTTGATTCGAAGAATAAAAAAATATTGTACTCTCATCTTATGTACTCGCAATAAATTATTTAATAGTACTGGGCGATTTATGAATTATTTTTAAATCATCTCTCTAATTCTACAAATTTGGAAAAATTTCAAATCAAACTAATCACTTTATTTTTCAAACTAAATCATCTTTGAGATACCCCTGATTTGACCCGAAAATTAATCTGGGACAACCAGCTTTATTGCATCATCTTTTGCAATTTGATTATAGTCATAAATCACGATTATAACGACATAAAAATAAGGGAAAATTGCAGATACAACATCAAACCTTTCATTTTTTGCATAAACTTTTCATTTGTACCATCCATGATATCAAACATTTAAACAATTCGCACCCAAAGTTCAAATTGACAGAAATCGTTAGTTGGTCAATAATTAAATGTTTGACCAATTGTTGACCAATTTCTAAAGGGTAAATATGTAATTTTACATTTTTCATATGAAAAAAATTAAAATAAAAGATTTAAATTATAAAAAAAGCTAATCAATTGTTCATCTTCTTCCTCCCTATCCCTTCCCCCACCCCAATCATCTTTTTCTACACCCAAATCGATTCTGCATGTTTCCAATTCAGTATCCCAAAATTTGGGAAATGTACAAGAAAGCAGAGACCTCGTTTTGGAGAGCGGAAGAGGTCGATATGTCCCAGGATATATAGCATTGGGAAAAGTTGATCGACGAGAAGCATTTCATTAAGCACGTTCTTGTCTTTTTTGTCGCCTCAGATGATATCGTTTTGGAGAACCTCCCCAAAAGATTTATGAAGAAGTTTCAAATCTCGGAGGCTCGTGCATTTTATAGGTTCCAAATCGCAATTGAGAATATCCATTCCGAGATGTACAGTCTTTTGCTTGAATCTTATATAGGATTCGAAGGAGAAGAATAGGCTTTTCTACACAATCGAGACCATTCCTTGTATGGAAAAGAAGGCCAAGTGGGCCCTCGCTGGATCGATGGCTCAGAATCCTTTGCTAAGCGTATACTCGCCTTCGCTTGCGTTGAAGGGATTTTCTTCTCGAGAAGCTTCTGCATAATATTTTGGCTAAAAAAGCGAGGATTAATGTCTGGATTAACTTTCTCGAACGAGTTAATCTCCCGAATGGGTGTAGAAGAAGATGATTGGGGTGTTGGTGGGGGAGAATATGAATAGTAGATTGTTTTTTCTTAATTTAATTTTTTTCATATGAAAATGTAAAATACATATTTACCCTTTAAAAATTGGTTAGCAAATTGTTAAACATTTAATTATTGGTCAACTAACGGTCAAACTAAAGATTTATGTCAATTTGGCTCCGAGTGCGAATTGTTTAAAGGTTTGGTACCTTGGGTGACACAAATAAAATGTTTGGGTAAAATCTGTAAAAAAGTGAAATATTTGGTACCGTGACTACAATTTTCCCTAAAAATAATATATTTTAAACAAATTAAAAAATAAGCTTCTGTTTGGTACATATTAAAATTTTCATTTTTATTCTTCTACTCATTTTCAACCACACATTCTTCAATAAAATAATATTTTTCATCACATCAATAACTTTTCCTTCTTTTTCAACCACACATTCTCCATAATATGTTCTTCCAAAATAATGTGGTTAAAACACATCCTAAATATATTAATCTTAAAATTCAATTATACATCCACTGCCCAGTCTTCTTCTCTTCAATCTCGCCTGCTAATACTCTTTGGATTAGAGTATGTACAGCTGGTCAACGGCTGTAGAAGAAGAAATATCACTGGTTGCTGAGAGCTCTTCACCAACTCATACTTTAAATCACAAAAGAGATGTTCATATTCTCTGCTAGGCTTTCCTTCTGATTTTCTTGGCGTATGGTGTTGTCCAAAACTTAGAAAGCATTTCAATTTAGGAGCGACATCAGACCTGCCCTCCTTTGCTTTTCCATGATTCCAGTCATTACTGGTACCGCCGTTATAGTTTCCTTGACAGCTATTTTGATAGTTTCCGAGTTACTCTGGCGGTTGCCTTGTTAGGCTCCTCCCCTATTCTGAGAGTAACGCTCTCCTCCATTTGAGTTCGAGCTGGGTCTGAAAGGTCTCTTTCCACCTTCAACAGCTTGACTATTTCCCGAAGGTCAATCCTCGCTCGATTCCAGTTGATAGTCACTCACACATTCAACAGCTCGCATAGCTGCGCTCAAATTAGTGACCTTCTGTCTCTGAAGTTCCGTG
Organism: Fraxinus excelsior; assembly: GCA_019097785.1. Classification (NCBI taxonomy): domain Eukaryota; kingdom Viridiplantae; phylum Streptophyta; class Magnoliopsida; order Lamiales; family Oleaceae; genus Fraxinus; species Fraxinus excelsior. The sequence continues at coordinate 5,772,705 of CM032643.1, read as the reverse complement.
CATGTCCACGGTTTCAACCCTTCCATGAAGGTGAATAGCTTATCATTTTCCGACATATCTCGAATGTTCATCATATGTCCTGAAAAGCCTTCACATACTCCCTGATGGAGCTTGTGTGTTTCAGTTCTCGTAAGGCTCGACGAGCTTCATATTCCACATTCTCTAGAAAAAACGAAGATCTGATAGCTTCCTTGAGAAGATTCCAAGAATCAATTCGGTCCCTATTGGCCTGAATATCAACATACTTCGTTCGTCACCATAACTTTGCATCCCCACCTAAATACATGGTAGCTGTTGTGACCTTTCTCGCTTTGTTCTTGATCGAAGCTGCAAGAAAGTATTGTTCCATATCGAACAAGAAGTTCTCAACTTCTTTAGCATCGTGTGCCCCTCCGTAGGTACACGGTTCTGGAATTTTGAGCCTATGCACCAGCTCTTATGCAATGGCTTGCTCATTGCTAATCGTGCGTTGAAACACCAGTAACTGAGCTCTCAACGCTCACATCTCATCCTGCAGATCAGGTATGATACCAACAGCTTCAGTCATAGCTGCGCAAGCCTCTTAGCTTTCATCCAGTTGGATGCGTAATTCTTGAATTTCCGTCTCTGCCACCTTAACCTTTTCCCCAAGGTTCTCCATGGAAAAACACAACCTAGTGTTTGTCACATCAAGTACCTCCAAACGCTGTTTGATGTTCCTCTTTTGAACATCTACCACCTCTGTAGTGTTCGAGGAATTTGGATCAATTTCTATAACTTTCTTAACGAGATCTTGAGCCGCAGCTCTGATACAAACTTTCACGAGTTACCTTTCTTCTTAGCATAGAAAGGGACACCGTATGACAGTAGTCTGTTCCGCTAGACTACCTTCCACCTTTTCTCGGTCATGTCAGGACGAAGTAAATTTGATCACAATTTTAAGAAAGCTTACAACATGAAATTGAACTTATTGAAATAAACTTGATCATTGATTGCTTGAACGCTGAACACTACAATAGACGGAACGAGAAATTACAATAGCTAGTGCAGGGGGCGAACACTAGAAAGTTTGAAAATGTTTGAAAGACTAATACCTTATATAATAGATTTCGGAACAAAAACCCAACGACGGGAGTAGACGTCTTTTGGGCGAAGAATCATACTAAAATTTTCTAATTTCTATCTATTTAAATAAATTATTTATAATGATAGGATTACGAGGTTTAAGCAAAGCTGCAGCATGTGACACCGTTCCTTGTGTGGAAAAGAAGGCCAAGTGGGCCCTCGCTGGATCGACGGCTCAGAATCCTTTGCTAAGCGTATATTCGCCTTCGCTTGCGTTGAAGGGATTTTCTTCTCGAGAAGCTTCTGCACAATATTTCAGCTAAAAAAGCGAAGATTAATGTCTGGATTAACTTTCTCGAACGAGTTAATCTCGCGAATGGGTGTAGAAGAAAATGATTGGGGTGTTGGTGGAGGAGAAGATGAATAGTAGATTGTTTTTTTTTTAATTTAATTTTTTTATATGAAAATGTAAAATTACATATTTATCCTTTAAAATTGGTCAACAATTTGTCAAATATTTAATTATTGGTCAACTAACGGTTTCTATCAATTTGGCTCCGAGTGCGAATTGTTTAAAGGTTTGGTACTTTGTGTGACACAAATAAAAGGTTTGGGTAAAATCTGTAAAAAAGTGAAATGTTTGGTACCGTAACTGCAATTTTTCCTAAAAATAATATATTTTAAACAAATTTAAAAATAAGCTTCTGTTTAATACATATTAAGAGCTTGTTTGGGAGAGATTTTTTGGGGGAAAAATTGATTTTGAATAGTGATTGATGAGAAATGTGTGGTTGAAAAAGAAAAAAAAATTATTGATGTGATGAAAAATATTATTTTATTGAAGAATGTGTGGTTGAAAATGAGAATTGATTTATCGTAGAATTTGGAGAATCCGTACCAAACAGGCCCTAAAATTTTCATTTTTATTCTTCTACTCATTTTCAACTACACATTTTTCAATAAAATAATATTTTTCATCACGTCAATAATTTTTGCTTCTTTTTCAATTACATATTCTCTGTCAATCTAATATAATATCTAATATAATAGATTGGGTAATTGGTGCAAAACGTCCCTGCCTATGGCGGGTTGTGTGGAAAATGTCCATACGTTTGATTTTTTGGTGCAGAACGTCCCTACCTTTACATTTTCTCGCACAAAACGTCATTTTCACCCATTTTTAATATAAAATGATCATTATACCCTCATATATAAATAAGAAAAGAAAAGAAAAAAAATTGCAATCTGCTTATCAACTTTTTTAAAAATACAAATTAGTCCAAAACTTATTAAAAATAACAAAAACACACCATCTCTTTGATCTTTGAGGTTGAAAGAACAGCTATATGCTCTCTCCTCTATCTAGATTTGCAAAAAAATGGACCAAAATTCCAAAAAAATTTGACCTCCCAAACCACTCGATCTTGGTATCATTGGAAAGCCGATAACATTAGCATCATTTACCAACAATCATCAAGAAATTCCAGCCACAAAATCTCAAGAAATCGGAAAAAATATAAATCTGCCTGGGAAGTTGAAAAACGCCAGAAATCTGGAATCCGGCCAACTCCAATGCCGGAATCCACTCCTGACCACCTGCTCTTCACTAGATGCACCTTCGTATGCCACCAATCCACCACAAAAAACACCACAGCAAGCTAATTGCTCAAAGACTGTCATGACAATTTCGCCCTTACTTGTGGAAAACGCGAAATCTGGCGCCAGTGATAGCATTCATGATCGCGAACCCCTGCTGGCTACTTCCCCTCATCCAGACGAGCCTACACATGGTAATATTTCATCCATTTCAGTCCTCCAACAAGCTGAATCTCAGGTTGCAAACGGTCCAGTCGCTCAGCTCACAAATCCGACAGTTGTGAACTCGATTTCAAGCTCCGCCCGATGCACTCATGGAGGGGGACCAGCTGGACTAGACTCCTCATCACCTGGCCAGCCTACTCTAGTTTTGGGTCTTCACCAATTTGATCAAAACCAAGTTCGATTTATTGCTGCCATGAGAGGTTTTTTCCAAAAAATTAGGGTTCGATAATTTTACCTCTCCCTCACTGCTCCAAGTACTTAATTATATCGGCTGTTTGGTTGTAATGCCACAGTCGGTGTCTGGTTCGAAAATTCCCAAGTTTAGCTTTGATGGTGGAGGTGGTGGAGGGAGGTGGAGGAGAAGAGGGAGGGTGTGTTTTTGTTATTTTTAATAAGTTTTGGACTAATTTGTATTTTTAAAAAAAGTTGATAAGCAGATTGCAATTTATTTTTTATTTTTCTTTTCTTTTCTTTTCTTATTTATATATGAGGGTATAATGATCATTTTATGTTAAAAATGGGTGAAAATGACGTTTTGCACAAAAAAAATATAAAGAGAGACATTTTGCACCAAAAAAATTAAATGTAGGAACGTTTTCCTAGCAACATGCCATTATGGACTTTTTGCGCCAATTACCCCCGATAGATTCTTCCAAAACAGGGCTAAGACACATCCTAAATATATTAATCTTAAAATTCAATTATTCATCCACTGCCCAGTCTTCTTCTCTTCAATCTCGCCTGCTAATACTCTTTGGATTAGAGTGTGTACTGCTGGTCAATGGCTGTAGAAGAAGAAATATCACTGGTTGTTGAGAGCTCTTCACCAACTCATACTTTGAATCACAAAAGAGATGTTCATATTCTCTGCTGGGCTTTCCTTCTGATTTTCTTGGCTTATGGTGCTGTCCAAAACTTAGAAAGTACCATCAATACTGTGAGTTTCCATATTTTCAAGATTTCAGATTTTCTTAATAGTTTTTCATTTTTGATGATTCATCTGAACGTGAAAGATGTATCTTGGTGATTTTTATTTGGGATTGTACCTGTGTTGGTGAACTGGCAAGAGCTCAGCTTATGTTTCTGGTGTTTTTGGTTGCAATTCCCTTCCTCACAAGGGACTTGCTCATTATTTCTGATAATTTTTTCTTGGGTTTTCCTAGGAAGGAGGTTTGGGTACCATATCACTGGGGATATTGTACGTATCGTTTGCAGTTTTTTCGTTGGTTGCTTCGTTGGTGGTGAGGAAGCTTGGGACGAAGAATGCTTTAATTCTTGGTTCCACCGGATATTGGCTGTTCATTGCTGCAAATTTGATGCCTACTTGGTATGCATTTTTGTTCAGTCATGAATAATTTCTGAAATTGTGATTACTCTTCACTCCTGCTTCCACTATTGACATAATTAGGGGTTCATGGAATTGTTGACTTGTTGCCATTCGGTCATTGTTTATATTGTCAAATTATGAAAGAATTGCTTGTATTCTCATTACTTTGTGACTGTACTCTGGTGTAAATATATATGTACAACACTACAGCTAAATTAGGATGGAAATAAAAGGAAACGATAGATCAACAAGACCGTGATAGATGGATGATCATTGGCAGCTATTATGATATGATCAACGTACACAAGGACTGTAAAATGAGAATTATAGGACTTCATAAACAAACAAGGATCAGCATGAGATTGAACAAACCCAACTTTCTTAACAGCAGATGAAAATTTCTCAACTGTCTATTATCCAAGATGTTGAAATAGTACTAGCAACTGAATTACAAGAGGGAAGGTTTTACCAGTTAAGTTTGTAGCACAAGGTAGCAATTCTGTAGAAAGAAGAGTAACCAGTCGCTTATATTGCTATTTTGTGAGACCAGGACCTTGGATTGAACTTGATGATGATGGAGTAGAGCTTTGATCAGCATGAATTTGATGCTCATCTGGCTGCCTTGGTTTAGTAGTTGCTGGTGCAGCACTATGAGGTCAATGTATAAGTTTATTCCAGTTCTGAGGTTGCCAACAGTCTGAAAGCATTTTGCCTTTATATGCCCATACTTTCCACACTGATCACAATAATGTCAGAAGCTTTACCAACATTAGAGGATCCACAGCCAGAATCTGAGTCCTTATATGTGCATATATATAATTAAGACCCATTAGAGTTTTGAAAAAGTTTTCCTATTTCTTGCTACACCTGTAATTCACTCCGAGTTTCATACTTGCAAACAGAAACTGAGAGAAGTGTAGTGAATTCATCCCAATAGGATTTTGACATATTAAATAAACAACTAACAAATTTTGTTCATGATGATGAATCGATGATTGCGTATAGCTCTTGTGAGTTCATAAATTCGTGGATAATTGCTTTATGAAAAATGCTCCTCCAACTCTAACCAAAAAGTTTGAGGATTATCACAATAGATGAAACTGCTGGGAAGGTTCTTCTTAATTCCATAGAGCATCCACGAAAGAACTACGTCGTAGCATCTCTCCCGAATTTTTACTTCTGAAGAATTGGCTGCAGACACATTCACGCTTCCATGAAAAAATCCAACTTGTTTTTTGCATTTAAAGCCATCTTCATGGCTCTTTTCAAAGTTGGATAATTATCTCCGTGTGCAAGTATTGTTAACACAGAACTTTTCATCCTTCGGCCTTCAAAGTAAATGTTCAATGCAAAGCATTTGTATGAAACTATTTCAAGTACTGTTAACTTTGACTTAAATAATCTAAGCCTGGGCAAACATATGTATTTTGTACTCGTGAACTTGAATATATTGTTAGGACTTTATGTATGATCATCGGTTCTTCATATCTTCTTTTTATGAAATTCTATTATGTGTTTTTCGCTTTGGAAACTGTAATATTGTTATTGTTATACTGAGCTGATACTTATTCCATGATAGAGACATTGACATTTTGTACATTTCCATCTAGAAATATCCATGAACCTATCTAACAGAGAACATCACATGCTTTCTAGTTGGACATAGGTCAACACATCTATTCAACTTTTCATCTGTTGTAAATTTTTGCAGGACACGACAATTTTACCTTGTGGGTTTTGCAGTTTTTGAGGATTTTGAACTTATAGAATGAACAAACCTAAATGGAGCTTCTGAAAATACGTCAAAGTGATTTTTATTTAGAATCTTAATTGTTTGATTCATTTGTCTTTCTAATGTAGTAGAATTTATTCATTCTTACTGTAGGTATACTATGGTTCCTACTTCTTTGTTCCTTGGGTTTGCTGCTTCAATAATATGGGTTGGGCAGGTTCAACACATTATCTACTTCGTCTCATTAATGATTGGCTTGTCCAGTTAATGTTGTTAATAACCTTTATGTTTTCTCAGGGGACGTATCTTACGTCGACCGCACATAGTCATGCAAATGACTATGACTTGCATGAAGGAGCAGTGATTGGAAAGTTTAATGGAGAATTTTGGGGGATGTTTGCATGTCACCAGGTGCAGCGTTATCATTTACCTGAGAAACTTTTAGTAGTTACACTTTTAACTTTCTAACTTCTAGTGTATATTTCTAATCCGTTACAAAAAATTCTTTCTCAAACTGAATTGTGCAGCTCGTTGGCAATCTTATCACTCTTGCTTTGTTGAGAGATGGAAAGGTACACATAGTTGCAATTTGGATTTTATTATTGTAATTATCAATCTCTTTAATTTACATTTGTAAAAAAAATATCACATTGCTAATTATAGTTTAAGTGTAGCGTACAAGTACATTTGGTGGGGGTAGTAATTAGTGTTAATGTCTTCACATATGCCTTGCCTGGTTCTTTATGAGCTTTGAAGCAACACTTAGTAGTAGAAATTAATTTAATTTGTTTTCTTTCATTCTTTTATTCTCTCATCCACTTGGACTCAAAACCTGCAATTATGGACACCTAATATGATTTCATTTTTTGCAAAAAAAAAAAAACGAAAAAAGGAAAAAGAAAAGAAAAGAAAGAGTTTGAGGGTTGATCGCGGTGTTATTGATCACTTAATTAATGATTGGTTCTATGTGCCTTTCATAATTTTATTAGTTTTACCTATCAACCAAAAATTTAAAAAAAGAAAAAGAAAAAAGAGGAGAAGAAAGGAAAAGAAAAGAAAAGAAAAGGATCCGTTAAACATTTTCCCTTTTTTTGAGGGTGCCTATGGTGAATTCTCATGTATAATCGAGAAATCAGTGCTAGTGACATACTTTTATTTGAAAGTTCAGAATTCTGTACTGTTCAGCTTTATTTATATTCGAAGTTACTAATTGATTCAGTAGTTTAATCACAGGGAGAGAAAACTACAGGCACAACTTTGCTTTTTGTTATGTTTCTTTGTAGCTCGACCATAGGTTCAATTCTTATGTGCTTCTTGAGTAAAAGAAACGATAAAGAGGAAGAACTGCAAGATTCTTTTGCCACCTTTTCTTCTTCAGTGGTATCTCTGTTAAAGACTATTTTGGCTCTATTACTCGACATTAGAATCCTCTTGGTCATCCCACTTCTTGCATATTCAGGCTTACAACAAGCATTTGTATGGTAAGGTTCCCTGAATGTTATGATGCAAATACTTTCACATTTTGTGCAAGCATCGGCTTGTGGGCTCATTATTATCTAATCTGTTTCTTCAACAAAATATGATTTTTTTTCCCTTACAGGGCGGAGTATACCAAATATCTTATCAAGCCTACACTTGGCGAGCGTGGTGTTGGTGGTGCCATGGCTGTTTATGGGGTCTTTGATGCTATTGTAAGTACAGAAATGCAAAACAAACCAGTATTAAGTTTCTGATTCTGATAAAGAAGACATTTGTTTTTTTAAGATATAATTCAAATAAATGAATTTGTCTTCTCTAAGATTAAGCTTTTAGATGAGATGATTAAATATGGTATTAGAATAGCTACATGTCTAGTGTTCAAGTCTGGCCTCAGCTGTTTATAAAAATTGTGCAAATGTCAGGCGATTAATAAAAAAAAATTAATCTAACTTAAATGTGAAGGGGTGTGTAAAGACAATCTAAATAAATAAGTTTGTCCTCTCTAAACTTAAGCTTTTGGATGGGGTGGTTCAACATGTTTTACATAAATCTTGATCCAGCAAATCAAGTATTTTCTCTTTTTGTTAACTTGACTGGGTTGTATTTAAAAATCTGATGAGTGAATAACTTCACGTGCTATCCTTAACAAGTATTTGTTCTGCTACTGCCTTCTTAAGCAATTACCATTGCGCTGATATGCCCCTTCTATATTATAGGAGGTTTTGAATGGTAAGTTCGTCTATTTTTTCTTCTTTTATTTTCTCATGTTTTACTGTTTGGCGTGAATATGAAATGTGGCATCATTTTCCACAAATCCTATATGCAATTTCTTCAGGTTCACTTGTTGAAGACCTGTATATTTGATTGTCTGGTATTATGGACGGCATATTCATTATATCTTTGTGGCATCCAGAAATTGAATTTAACATTACCACATTGGAAGTTGTGGGCTGCTCTGAAAGGAGTATCTCCCAATGTAATGACCTGTTTTCACTAAGAGCGTTTTTTGTTAAGCTTAAAAAGTTTACTTGAGTAAAGTATATTTGCAAGCAGATAACTAAGTTTTAATGGTTAAATGAGGAAATAAGTGTATTTGACAGTAGGGTAATAGTTACTTTCAAAATAAGTAATTTTTTACTCCGAAGTAGAAAAAAAAACTGTAAAAACATGTTCAGTGGCAATAAAATTACTTAAATAGTAACTTTTACTTACTTTTAAGCTTAGCCACACATTCTAATACTGGGTCAGCTTCTTTACTCTCTCATCTTGTTATTGGAACTGTCATAGTGTTCGGTCGCAGCTGGTCGACTTACCTCGGGTCTCTTATCAATTACAATAATAGTTTCTCTTGGAGCTTTCATTCAGGCCACTGTCTTGTGTTTGCTCCTGCTGAACTACAGGTTGACCCTCCTATCAACTTTCAGACTCTTGGAGAACCCAGAGTGCCAACTTATTTAAATAATTTTAAGCCTAACAAATTATCATTTTAGTAATTTCTTGTCTCATTTATTTAGTATCTCCGGAGGACTGCTCAGTACATTATACCTACTTCTCATCGGAGGCATGTGGGGCATAGGTAATGGTGTATTGAACACTCAGCTAAGTGCTTTTCTTGGAATTCTCTTCAAGCACGACCTGGTAAGATTTTCTCCACTTTCTGCCATTTTTTTCAATGCTAAAAGTATCTAGATGTTCAACCTTTAAGCAAATTTACAATGTTTTGTATAATGTTGTAATCTATAACACACTGTTTCAGTTGCAAACAAAACTGGTATGTTATTAGAAAACATTAGACAGTACTAAGAAAGAAAGAAAAAACTAAAATCTTGTTCATCGTATTGTCTACTACGGTACAGTGCTGCGTACCAATTATGTACGACATGTTTTTGTTGCTCGTTATCGCTTAAAAAATTGAGCATCATTTCTTTCCAATGGTCCATAACTGGACTTCACACAGCTTCATCCACTTGCTTGCTTGGTTTCTCGAGTAATATTAGTGTATCTTAAGTGGTGCTTGGAGTCTTATACCTGAGTTCTGGTTGCAGGAGGGAGCATTTGCACAGCTTAAGCTTTGGCAAAGCATTTCAATTGCAGTTGTCTACTTTTTGAGTTCATATATTTCATTTCAGACAATGGTTGTGATTATGCTCACTGCACTCTGCATCTCAGTCGTGTGTTTTCTTTTTCTCACACTTCAGATAGAGAAAGTATTTTCCCGACATGCTTCTTGAACATCACAAAATGAGACGACTTCTGCATCTTGCTGCTTGAGGTTTGATGTTATCCATGCTAATTTCTAAGGTTGTTGTAAACAGTCTATACATGTACACAATTTTTTTGGTACACTATCATCACTTGTGCTTCTCAAAAATTTCAGAAATTCGATTATTGTGTAAATTTTAGTCATTCTTCATTATGCCGGATCTCAAGTGTTTTTTTTATTGGTTGAGGTTGATGCTGAGTTTAATGATGCTACTGTAGCTGCAGCAAGTTAAATGTTTGTCTTGTGATGCTATGGACAGTTATCAGTATAATTTCCACGGCTTCTTGTGGCTAACTACGAATTAAGCATTTCTCCCTAATTCCCTATAAATTTGGGATTGGCTACGTAGTTTCTTTTCTACCATATTCGGTTCATTGCTAGATGTTTAGTCAATGCCACGACTCTTCATTTTGGCCAACCCTTCCTTCCGATATGTACAACTGATATCACATCACTCTTGCGGACAAGCAAGCAGACAATTTATGCGTTTTCAGCTGCATTAACCATCTTGTTGCTAAAGTCCCGAAGTCTTTTAATTTTTCTATAGTTTATTCACAAGAATGTGTCAGTTGAAGATAAATTTTAAGCGGATGCAAGTGATTAATCTCTCCACTTAAAAGCAGTTCAATATGGTATTAAAGATGAAGATCAATGTCATTTTTTCTTTGAGTTTGTACTTCGTGATTACTTTCTAAAAAAAGTCTATCAAACTCAAGATTTCACTTGCTAACTCATCGCACATATGCATAATTTGATATTTGTTATCTTAGCTCCTACTTGGGAGAATGTTATACAGTAGATGCAGTCACAATTATTGACCAATTTCAACTAGAACAACCAATATGCCCCTTTAATATGTAATTCAATATTATTTAGAAAAGGCAATTTTGGTATTTTGTTACATGTAGAGTAAAAAATGACGACATGGATGGGGACTAACACATTTGCGGCGATCGAAAAAGGGAATAAAATATGTTCAAATTTGCTTCGAGACTTATTTAATTTGGGTCAAGATCAAATTGATAGTACAAATCGAACCAATTCAAACCAAATCGAATTGCATTGGTTCGATTATTGCAACAAGATTAGATCGATTTGGACCTCAATTCATTCGAATTCATTTGGAAGTTAGGCTCAAAACCGACCCAACCTAACCTTGACTCGGCACTAATTCCAGCCGTTATCCAGCGCAAACGTTTTAACGGTTGTCGGCCATTTCCCCCACTCGTCTCTCTCCAAAATTTTCTAAATTTTTCCACTCTCATCCTCGATTTCAATAATATTAATACGCAATCTTTGATCTGATTGAATCTCATCAGATCCGTTTCAAAACCTATCAATGGCTGCTTCGCGTCGGCTACGGGAGCTCCAATCGCAGCCAGGGAACAAGATCTGCGTGGATTGTTCGCAGAAGAATCCGCAATGGGCCTCCGTCTCTTACGGCGTTTTTATGTGCCTTGAGTGCTCCGGCAAACACCGCGGCCTCGGCGTTCATATATCCTTTGTTCGATCTGTGACGATGGACTCGTGGTCCGAGATCCAATTGAAGAAAATGGAGCTTAGCGGGAATGAAAGATTTAATCAATTTATTTTGCACTATGGAATCCCAAAAGAAACTGATATTGTTACGAAATATAATACCAATGCTGCATCTGTTTATCGAGACCGGATTCAATCACTTGCCGAAGGCAAACCCTGGCGTGACCCCCCTGTCGTGAAAGAAACAGTCGGATCCGGTAATAAGAGTAATAGTTATAATAATAAACCTCCGTTAGGTGGTGGGAATAGGAATGGTAATTCTGGAAACAATGCAGGGTGGGATAGTTGGGATAGTTATGATGATGGAGGGTTTAGTGGAAATTCGAATAATAATATTAGGAGGAATAATACAGTGGGAGATTTTAGGAGTGGTGGAAATGGGGGAGGAGCACCATCTAGGTCGAAGTCGACCCAGGATATTTTTTCCCGGGCACAATTGGAGGCGTCGGCTGCAAATAAGGGGGACTTCTTTGCTAGGAAGATGGTAGAAAATGAGACACGGCCTGAGGGGATCCCACCCTCCCAAGGTGGGAAGTATGTTGGCTTTGGGTCAACCCCTCCTCCGGTGCCAAGGAACAATTCTCAGGGGGATGTCCTTTCCTCTGTTACTCAGGTGCATTCGTACATGTGCTTATGCAGATGTTTTTGGTTATTTATGTGTTAAGAGTGTTACTAATGTGGTGTTGTGTACACAGGGATTTGGTAGGTTATCTGTGGTGGCGGCATCAGCTGCACAGTCAGCTGCAAATGTTGTTCAAGCAGGGACGAAGGAGTTCACTTCCAAGGTACTTTGGCTTTTCAGGATTGTATTATCGGTGGTGCTTGTTATATTTGTCATTGTGGTATCTTGTAATTGTTCTGATTCTACTTCAGACAACTGGCAACGTGACAATTGCATATCTATCAAATCTAAGGGAGTAACATTAATAATATGTCCATGCATGATTTGTTGTTTTCTTGATATTTAGGTTGTCAGTTTTGGTTTGCACTTATACCGCTTGTCACTCTTGAGTTATAGCATTTATGTGTAAAGATCAATATTTTAAAAACCAAACCGGCCATCGACCTAGAAAAGAAAAAGGGTTAAAAGGCCAAAAGATTGAATTGGGATCAAACCGGTGATTTTTAAAAAATTAAGAAAAATATACTCTTACAAAAATTAAAAAACAAATATACATATAAAAATTTAAAAAAATATGCATTTACATAAGTTGAACCGATTAAACCAGGAATGGGTCGGAGTTTGCCAAAAATCGGCTGGTTTAACTGGTTTTGAGACGAGTTTTTAATTAGAGGTTTTATTTTTTGGTCCTAGTTGAACCGGCAAGGCCGGACCGGACCAGTTTTTAAAACATTGGTAAAGATTGGCTGCTGTCTGAATTCTATTTAGGTTGTGTTTGATAGGGTGGAAATTTCATGGAAAATGGAATTGATTTTCCATTTTCTAACTTTTTAGGTGTTTGATAAGGTTAATTTTCTTGGCAAAACTTTTTCCCACCTCCTCCCATACGTGCACATTTTCAAGGCTTTTGTGGAAAACCTTTTCCTTTATTTTTTATTTTTATTTTTTTTGCAATGGAAACAAATTTTATCACAAAAAAAAAAAAGTCAAACGAACACCAAAAGATTCAAAATTCAAATATTTTCCACATGATAAATTATATCAATCAAACACAATTAATTACAATTCTCAGTAAAATATTTTTTAGACAATTCAATTCCCTGTAAAATATTTTTTTCACCCAAATTTCACTTTTGCAATCAAACGAACCTTTAGTTTGTTTCAGAATGATTAGTATGGAGCTTTATAGAATGAAGTGTATTCAATAGTTGGATGAGAGGTTTAGTGCCCTTGGTAGTTGGAATTATTTTTTCTCTTTTTTTCATCAATGAGTTCTTCAAGGATGGAGTTTCGTCCCACAATATACAAAGCTCACCTTTTGAGTCTTGGGAATCAGTTTGTACCTTCTCTAAAGAACAAACAAACAGCTTCACTAGTGAGCCCTAAAACCTTGGTGATCGAAGAGATGCATGAAATTTTGGTTTCAGAAGGTGTGATTTTCTACGGGTTCTTTCATGCATTTAATTCAAATGATCTCCTTTCTCCCTTCTACGTGATTCAAACATTTTGAGTGTTAGTGCCTGTATGATTTTGGATAGCAGCTCACTACTTTTCGTGAGGAATGACACGAATATTAGGTCTATATGTCAAAGCTGAAACTCTTCTGAATCTCATACCCATACCTATGTTGTGTCATGTCCGACATTGGTACTCCAACTATTTCGAAATGTCCGAGCATAAGAGGTTATAAACATTTCAAGCCTTGTCTCAACATTTCATCAGCAACTCGAAAAGCCTTCTTTGCTTTCCCATGGTGATTGCATCCTCCAATCATTTAGTTCCACACTTCAAATCACGCTTGGGCAAAAGAGAAAATATGAATTCAGCACCCTCATTTTTCTCCCAATAATACCTGCCGTATAGATTCATATTTTTTACCCATTTCATTTGCCCTTTTGAATTGTGGGTTTCTCGCGATGCAATTTTGTATTGATTTCTTGGCACTACAGTTGATTTGGAAGAGTTTGGCAAATATTTCATCATTTCAAGTCCTCTTTTGTTCACCAAAGATCTCATTTCCCTTGTGTTGGCGGTTGTGGGTATGGGGTTTGTGGTTGCGCTGGTGGATGGTGGTGGGGTGTGGTTGGGAGTCGGGTTGGAAATGGAGCTCCTGATTTTTTTTTCATTTTTCTCCTTTTCTATTTATTTTCTTCTTTATATAAATTATTTTTTCTTGTTTAATTAAGTTTATGGGCAATTATGTCATTTCAAGGCATTGTAACGTACTTTTTAGATGGAACCTGTCTTTGATGACGAACCGTGCTAATTAATTAAAAACAATTGATTTGTCTGTTGTCATAATATTGGAGTTTATAAGAAGTTATGACAGAAACGCCAACCTTTATGTGATTTATGCTCGACATTGCTACTCGAGACTAGAAATAAGAAGACTAACATCAATCACAACAAATTGGATAAAAACAAGCACAAGTACACAATCGGTAAATTAATGGACATACATATCTAATGGCTAATGGGTATACCAGATTGAAGTGGCCAATTGGAGTTCTATGATTTGTGAATTATGTCAAGCCCTTTTTGTTACTGGAACTTTTAGGATGGTGTCCTCGACTTGTAGCTCAATGCATTTCTTAAGATTTTTGGATTCTTATGGATTTGAATAGAATTCTACAAAATTAATAAAATTTTAACATAATTCTATTTTATAGATTTTAATTGCTTTGTTGGATTTTAATGGATTACTTAGTATCATGATAGAATGATATAACTTCTTAATAGAATACTAAAAAAATAAAAATTCTAACTTTATAATTAGAAATAAAATTCATAATTTTATTGTTTATTACAGAAAACTCATAATTTGTCAACCCTGATGGGTTGCTCAATTGGTCAGGCCTTGGGTTTGCTCCCCAATGGTCACCAGTTCGATTCCTCTCAGGGCCACTGAGGTGAGTATCCGACCGTAAAGTTCAGGGCCCGTGAGATTAGTTGAGATGCGCGCAAACTTGCCGGAACATCCACGGTTATAAAAAAAAATATTCATAATTTGTCATCTCAAGGAATAATTTCATCAATCTACAAAATCAAGCATATAAATATCAAAAATTAGTTCAATTTGAAAATTAAATCATTTTCATTATACCTTCGAGAATTACATACAAATTTTTCACTGAATATTTTATATTAAAGAATAGGGGTGTGTTTGATGGATATAATCGAGGAAAGAATATATTTTAAATAGTGATATGATGGGAAATATGTTGTTAAAAAATAAGAAAAATTTACTGATGTGATGGAAAATATTATTTTATTGAAGAATGTGTGGTTGAAAATGAGTTTGGAAAGAATGTGTACCAAACAGGGGCTAGAGTTCCAAAAGAAGAATGTACTAGTTCATTTTTCATTCTTAGAGTATCTCCAAGTGACTCTTTATTTATAAAGTGCATATTATGTATTATAGAGAGTATCTTTAAATTTAAAAAGTCAACATTTTTATACACTCCAATAATGCTCTCTATTTTGGATCTTTATTTTACTTTTCTCAAAAAACATTTATTGTTTTCTCCTCATATTTTAATTTGACATAAATTTTATATGTCAATGGTCAATCCATTTAAGCGAACACTCCCTAAATGTGGTTTGAATAGCTTAAGAAATAGAGTATTGAAATTTGTGACTTATTAAATACAATCATTGTACATTAAGAATAGAGAGTGAGTTTGACTCTCTAAATTTATAGAGTCAAACAGACTCTATTTTAAAAAGTTAAAATAAAGAGTACTTGATGCTTATTTTTAAGTATTAGCTCTTTAAAATAAAGAATATCATATATTTAGTTTCTTGGAAATGCTCTATGCTATCCATAATAAAAATTTGATTCCAAATTCCAATAGGAACGAGAACTAATTCCTCGTTTCTTTTTCTCTCCCACAAATTTCTGAATGAGAATTGGAAATAAGATATTTCTGAATGAGAATTTCTCAATTCCTCGTGGCATTTGAAGACACTACGTCAGAGGTTCTCTCTTAAAGATTTGTCGCCGGCTGCCTTGTATTATTCTAATTTTTTTCTTTTTCAAATAAGCAAAAGGTTCAACTTTCTGGCATTATGTGGATAAAAAAGACATAATATTTGAATGTACAGTGTGATGAATGCATGTGTATCCTCCTTTTTTACAGGTAAGAGAGGGAGGGTATGATAACAAGGTGAATGAGACTGTCAGTGTCGTGACTGCAAAGACATCAGAAATCGGACAAAAGACATGGGGAATCATGAAAGGGGTGATGGCTCTAGCTTCACAAAAGGTTGAGGAATACACTAAAGATGACTCTGGCTTGAAGAATGATGGCTGGCAACGGAACGAGAGTGAAAGGAAAGGTTACTATCAGGAGTCTGAAGGATGGAATCATTCTCCTGGTATGCAACACTCATCTGGTCGACAGTTCAACTCTGTCAGCTCTGGCTCCTGGGACGATTGGGATTATAAAGACAACAGGAAAGAAGAACCATTTAAGGGAACAACATCCCAGAATGGAGATAGCTGGGCAGGATGGGATGATGCAAAAGATGATGGATCTGATAATTTCTATCAAAATGCATCTGATCACAAGTCTCTGGGTTATAATGGAAAATCGGATAGCAAGTGGTCAGAGGGAGGTTTTCTCTAAGGTTAGTATATCTCATTCATATTTCTTTTTCAAAAAAAATTCCCTTCAAAATTTATCTTCGTCTTTTGGACTTGTTGGAAAGCTTGTGCGTTCAAGATAAGTGTAAAATTGCTCGCGCGCGTGTAATGCTTGTTTGTATTGCCAGGATAATTTTTTCGTGGGTTTCTAAAATATGAGACAGCATTCTGATTTATAATGAAATTAGTTGCTTTTTTATGTTTCTTTAGTATGTATACTTTGATCATAATTCAAGCTACTCAAGTACTCTGCTTGTGTTTAATTTGTCATGGTGTAAATATTTCTACTGATATTTCATGGTTTGTACATGAATGTGTTGCCTGGAGTTATCAAATGGATGGGTCCATGTTCTCCAGTTTTAAAAGGGTTAGAAGAAGAGGCTGATTTGAAGTCATCGGTGTATTCAGTAATTAGATCTTTATAGCTTGTGATGATGTTTAGTTTAAATTTTCTATTTTTTATGCTGAAAATCGAACTTGAAATCTTTCTGAGACCCACTGTTAAAATGGGATAGCTAGAAGTTCCAAATCCTATTGCTGCTAATTCCCAAATAAAGGGAAGACTGATCTGGACTCAGTAAATTTTATTCCATGTTGAACGTGAACTGCAAAGGTTACATACTGTTTGAAAGGGGGGAATTCGGCATTATTTATCCTACCTCTGGAGCTTAGGGTTAGCCTAAAGCTGCAATTTCTAAGAATTAGAACATGGAAAGTGAATTTATTTTGCACCATAGGATGGTGTGCTATGCATCACAAATATATTATAAGTTTTTTTTCAACTGAATTGTCTTTGTAGTCCACTGTTTTTATGTTTGGAGCGTTGTGTTGGCTCTTCATTACTTGCCTTCCCATTTCCCAACCTCAATAAGATCAATTTCCGGCTTTGGGTTATTGCTAATGCATCTTTGACCATATTGCATGTATACTAGTAAATATTATGCAGTACTATCGAACCACTTGTATATGGTAGCATTGCATCCCATATGCGCGGATCAGGAAAATAGGAAGCATTTGGAACTTCATGTTGTGTTTTCTAGTGAAAAGAGTGAGAATTTATTTTGAATTGGTTGATTGATTCAAAACGATCCATTGGTTCATATAGAATCCATGTCCTAGGTGGATCAAAAAACTTGCTTTTTGCTAAGCGTAACAAGGAGCAAGGATGGGAATGAGATGGAGATGGAGTTTCAACGCACTACAATTATTTTTTGTATGCGTGGTTGGAAATGTCTATTTTTTTATCTTTCAAAGGATTTGAATAGGCATATGATTTGTGTGCCTTTTTGAACAGCAACACGAATGACAATCATCATCCACGGAAAATTAATGGGTAATAAAACGGGTAAATTATGTTTTGGCTTTCTAACTTTTCAGGCTTCAGGTTCTTAAAATTGTACTCTTGAGATTCACAGTCAGAGGGCTTGATTGTTAAGGCACTAACATTTAATCTTCAATGCAACATATTCAGATAGGTTGAGGATTTATAATCATAATACGTGAAAGATAAGGGAGCCCAGTCCTAATTTACATATTAAAACTAGAAAAGTTGGGGAAAATTTGTCAAGAAATGAAGAATATAGTGTTCTTTGTAAATGTAATAAATATAGAAAATGTTTGGAACTGCTTTTTTCACCAATTAAAAGCAAAAATATTTCCGTTGAAGTTGGTCAGTGGGTCCCACTCAAGAAAGAGTGGGTCAAAAATGTCATGCCATAATGGGCAAAAAATGAATTTTTTTCCTCCAAAAATCGGCACCAGACAGGCACAGTGTTCTTTAGAAACGTTGAGCCATATTAAGTTCGTGTTTAACTCTCGTTAAAATTATAATTCATTTTTCTCTCTTATTATTATTAATCACATTTTTCAATAAAATAATTACATATAATCCCAATTTTTTTTTTTTTTTAACCACATTTTTCAAAAAAAAACCAGATTTCATCTATTAAAATTTTAAATAACGGGGCTAAATAAGTTATAAAAATACTAATTCCTCTAATACTTGTAAAGAAACAATGATAAAACTTTGATCTTTGCATGCCTGCCTTAATTCGTTCAAGTCTCAAAAGTGATGGATCAAATCACTTCGTGAAGTCTTCAGTTGCAATAAACCGGGTTATATTTTTCCCTAAGCTCCAACACCAGTCTTGAATAATTTAATTAGAACTCAGTTTAGCTTTCCTTTATCAAGTATCACTAATATGATATTATCCATATTAATTGTGTGCATATGACGGATGGACTCGTGCTGGACAACTTGACATCGATTGATCACTTCACATTGGCTTGGGCTCGGCCCATTGCCCTGCGGCCCATTTCTCCTCCCTATATATGCAAAAGCTCATTCAAACTGAAGCAAGTTTTTATTTCCTCTATTGCCAAATCCCCCTCTCTCCAATATTTCTTGCATTCCATTTATTTTATTCCAACAATTGACTTGATCGTCAAAGCGCAGATGGCCGTCGAAATTTTGTTTATCGACAGATGACATTTGCATCCTGACGACTTGTTCAATGATGAAGCTTTGAGTGAACAGGGAGAAGCTACCAGAGTCTTGTTGGCCTTATGGTAGGCGGATTTTGAGGTCACACTCATAAAATAGCCTACTTGCTCAATGATGTAATCAATTGCATTGCATCAGATATAAAGATTAGGGTATGCATAGAAGAGAACCAAGATTTGAAATCAAATGGTCCTTAAAACTAAATACCCAAATATAGTCAGGGGGTGGAATGAATGGATGAAAATGTCACAAACCTTGAGCTCCCAAGACATTGATCTGAACAATACTGCAAGTGCAAAGTAGCAAAGATCTAAACAAAAGTTAATACCATTAAGAAGCTCAATCCAAGATTATAAATCAACTTTGAATTCTCCATAATAGAACATTGGACATGGAACCAAAGATACTAATTATATTAAACAAAATTGAAAATAATTAGACTGCAGAAATTTCACTTCATTAATTGAAGATCCGAGATGGAGCTCACTACATTCATTTAGCCCAGAAGAAACACCCTAACTCCAATTAAACCAACATTTACATGAAACCCTAATTTCCCAAAAGTAATCTAAGAAACCAAACGCATGCCAAGCACTTTAACCCCCAAAGCCATACAATGTTCGGCCCTGCCTCTTCAGCGCATAGACAACGTCCATTGCAGTGACAGTTTTCCGGCGAGCGTGCTCGGTGTAGGTGACAGCATCGCGAATAACATTCTCCAGAAAGATCTTAAGGACACCACGAGTCTCTTCGTAGATGAGCCCGCTAATGCGTTTAACTCCACCTCTCCGGGCCAGACGCCGAATCGCAGGCTTGGTGATGCCCTGAATGTTATCACGAAGCACCTTACGGTGCCGTTTTGCTCCGCCCTTTCCCAAACCCTTACCTCCCTTTCCTCTTCCAGACATTTTTTACGCTCAAGCACAACAAAATTGTGATGTTCGAGAAATAATACGTGGATCGGGGTTGATTATAAGGAGAATCTGAGTGTTTAGAGCCGTTGGATTTCATGTGTTAATCAACGGTGAATATTGACGATCCATGCCCAGTAAATCAACTACTTTCAGCCGCTTAATGGATCTACGGTGAATAAGATATTAGCAGCTGATCATGACCGTCATTTTCCATCAGATCAACGGTTCATGCGGTCACGATCCTCTTCAACCAAACTCACCAATCAGACTCTACGCCCTACTTAACACGTGTCATTGTGCCTGTCTAGTGTCTAGTCAACTTTACAATTGATTTGAGATCCGCTTGATCACAAATGTGAAAAATTTGTGGAAAGAAAATGAACTTCAAAAAATTGAATTGCCTAAAAATTATTTTATTGAAAATTGCATTTAATTGTGTTTGATTGATATAATTTTCTATCTGAAAAATGTTGAAAGTTTGGTATCCTTTTGACTTTGTTTTTTTATGAAAATTGTTCATGAAAATGATAATTTTTTCTACCATTGGGTCTAGAATTTGTTTTATCTTTCCTCTTTTCATCATTTCTTTTATAGGGAGAAATCTACATGCATCCTTCATCTTCCCATTTTATCAACTACAGTGCCGAGTTGAGAAAGTACATTACTGGAATGTTCAGATTGGTTAACAAGCTTAGCATGTCATGTCATGAGTTAATCTTATATGTGGTCACCAGCAATTAATGAGTTATTTAGAGAATGAAGCTAAAGCATATTATTGGGTGAATCGGTAGGCGCTGATGTAAGACCTTCCATATGTCACTTATTAATTGATGGTTTGTATAATGTGTAAAAAAATTTCAATCATTATGTCCCTCAACAAATAATATAATCCGAACTAAAAGCATATTTGGTATAGCTTAAAATCCAATTAAAATTGAAAATATGGTCGTTATTGGGTCCCACCTGTCTAATAAAAGTCAACCATAATGCCAATTTTTCAATTTTAATCCGATTTTAATCTCCACCAAACACCCTCTAACTTCACATATCCGAACTCATATTAGCATAGCTTAATGCATATACCAAATTGTATTTTATCGACCTCGAAGGTCGAATGTCAACACATCTCATACTCTAAAAGTTACGAGCATACCATTTGCTCAACATTTTTATTTATTTAAGAATCCATCACCTTGTAATAATAAAGACTAGAAACAGTGGAGTCAAGCCTTCATATTTGGACTTGCATCTTTAGCTATTTTTTGTACTCCATAATAAGTCACCTCTTGTCGAGTAATTAGTTATATTTCCAAGTACAATAATGAAGAGCATTTGACTAAGCATAAAAACCTCACTCGCAAGATGATAGATGACTTTTTATTATCAACTTTTTCTTGTAATAAGTACAAATAAACTTGTTTCATATTGTTAGCCACAACTTGTGGCTGTAGTTTAGTGGTAAGAATTCCACGTTGTGGCCGTGGAGACCTGGGCTCGAATCCCAGCAGCCACAAAATTTTATTTTTCCTTTTTTTTCCCTTAACCCTCGCAACCAATTTTTCCTTTTTTATAAGAGTGCATTCAGCATCGCAGATTTGCGGATTAAGATTCTTTATCAGATCGCGACCGGCTCAATAATTTACCTCCAATTACCACTGTAAGTGCTCGAACTCACATCCAGTTTCTTTTTCGTTTTCCGATTGGAGATTTAAGTTTTGTGATTAATTTATTCATTTCTTATTTGACAGTTGTTAGTCGTTTTGTAATTATTTGATCTATATATTGAGTGTGAATTTAATTTGTTAATCCTCTGAATTTGGGTAATTCAATTAGCGATCTGACTATACTCTTACTTTCGCTATTTATTTTTATAAATTAAGTGATCTGATTACATAGCACCTTCTCGATTAACATTAAAATTGCTATTTGCTCAGTCAATTACACGCAAATTTGGATGTGTTAAGCTACTTGTTTTACTGATGTTTTTAATTCCCTATTTTCCTTGTTTGTGAAGATCAACTAGGATTCCCAAAACTTTCCATGAATGTGTTTTGGATTTTGACTATAAGAAAATGGTGGAGGAAACTAGTGTATTTTGTAAAGATGTCTATTGATGAGATAACTTGTGTTGGTAGCTTCCTCATTGAAACAATTTCATAAGAAGCTGAAAACAATTTTGGGTAAATGATCTTGGTTCTACTTTACTCTGGTCAGAGAGATTCTGAGAGATAAGATAAAGCGTGATCACATGAATATTTTGTCACATTTACATTGGAAAAAAAACAGAAGTTACTTTTTAATGAACATAAAATTTTACGAGGTGGAGTTCACATGGTCGACTGGCTTGAATGTGATGTCCATATAGAAAGAAAAGTTTAGGAGGTCCATTGCATTATGGTGGAGTTCACATGGTTCAACTTGCTTGAATGTGATGTCTATATATTCCGCCTTTCATAAGTATAATGTTTGGTCATGTTTTCTTTGTTGTCTTGTTGACAAATACTAATCCTTGTGTTGGCATCTTTTTCTCATGTGCTTGTACTCAATAATTGTTTTTTCTACCTGATTGTCTTTCTTTCTTAAAAGAAGCGTAGTATCTTATCCCTTTCTCTCTTCCCAAAATCCCTCATTCTTTCATCCCTTAATAAGGGATTTGAGGCCTATTTAATGGACTTGAAGTATTTGCTTTGCACGCTTTGTTGCCTATCCAATTCTTTGAGATTTCTTCCGCTGCATCTCAAGAACTGTAGGGAACAAAGGAGAGGGCAAGTCGCGAGTTTCAAGCTTAGATGTGATCTTGGTAAGGGTCCTGCTGCCTCCGGGGTTGGTTCTGTTTCAAATTATAAATTATAAAATATTAAAAAGAGCCCAACCACATTGTAGGTTGTTTGAGGATGGGGTGGGGACTTAAACTTTTGGCGTGGTCAACAAAATGTCATTGTCTTGCACCACCTATAATGTGATGTTGGTCTTTTTGTTAATTAAGCATTTAAAAGAATCAAAGAAAATGAGATTTTCTTTTAAATATTTCTCAAGAATATAAGGTTGAGATGGTGGTAAATAATGGTTTTCGAGTTTAAGTGAGAGATTTGGATTGTCATAACCTGGCTATTTCTTCATTAAAACTTACTTACCAGTAGAGTGATTGCTTTGTGCAATAATTCATATATGGTTTACTCGGTGTGCGCCTGGTACGTTGCTATGTGCTACTTCTTTCATTCTCAATTTCCCATTACCAAATATATATAATGTTGTTATGATGCTCTTGAGTCACTACGTTGACATTTTTTTTTTGTTTTTGCAATTATCGTAACAGATGATTGACGATCAGGACCTGGGCTTCTTTGCCAACTTTCTTGGTATCTTTATATTTGTACTCGTGATTGCTTATCATTACGTAATGGCCGACCCAAAATATGAAGGCAACTAAAGAGTTGCTTCGGTATCAACCTACAGTATGAGTGTTTTGTCAGTTTAGTTTTGTTGACACAGTTTTCAGGAAAGAATATTTTTCTGTAGCAAGAGCTTCTCTGAGACAAATTTATCCTTGCTGCTAATTCACAGATAAACTTGGAAAACAGTAGCAGTAATCAGATAATTTATTTGCCTTTCTATTCGCCATTTCATTTTGGCATTTTTAATATCTTCTGTTTTTGAATGTTACATCTGATTCTGAGCATGGTTTTGCTATGTTTGTGCGTGTCAATGTAGTTTTTGTACAATGATCTGTGGGACGGAATAGGTGTCGTTTTCCAGTTGGATTTCATGTCATGGAGAAAACGGCAGAAACATTGCTGCCAGATTGAAGATTTTGTGAATAGAAATTAGGATCCTATCCCGCTGTGTAGGTATAACAGAAAGTACATCTTTTTCTCTACAGTTTTGAGTTACATTTTGATACGAGAGGATACTGATAAAAGAAAAAAGTTTTAGGCATATTGAGGAGTTTTAAACCCCAGGGGTTCATCAACTAGTTTATTTAACTTCACGTTTCTTCCATGTGAGGACCGTAGGAACTAGTAAAAGAGAAACAAAAGGATGGTGATTTTTATCTTCAGAAATCAAAATGAGTTTTGAGTCTTAGCTTATATAGGGCTGTTTGGCAGGAATTTTAAAATGTCAAAAGCTGCTTCTAAACTAAAAAGTTACTTTTGAACATGTTTAGATAAATTTTTAAAGTATTTTGTCTCTTTACAAGAGCTTTTGAATGAAGTTGATTTGATATAACTTTTACACGAAGGTTTTCTACAAGTTGAAGTTGTGCCAAATGCACTCATAGTGTCTCAATACTTGTTCTCGAATGTATAGTTCTTGAAATTTCAAAAAGTGGTCAATGCTATGAAGAATTCAAGATCGGATATGGAGAGTAATTGCTAAGTTGGTTTCCAACTTTTTCTTCTTATTTTTGGTGCGTATTGAAATCTCTCCAAGGGTCATTTTTATAATGGTCAATACACTCTTAACAAAGGTGGTGTTTATTTTGCATAATCTCTTGAACATTTCCAACTGTCCATTATAAAATTTTAGTACACAAAGGGTTTATGCCTATTTCGAATAGTATTCGACTATGTTTGGAAGGCGTTTATAACTTGTGAGTTTTGAAAAGTATGGGTACTTATAAGCTTCAACCAAACATGTTATATTCATCTATACGATACAACTCTTCCAAAAAAAGATACAATCTTAAGTACATTATACAGTATGTTGTTGATGCATTTTTGAACGTTAATATCCCTTTTTGTGAGTATGAAATAAGATCTATTGTTAAAATCCAAGAGAAATCTTGATCCGAGTTCAGTTTAATTAACCAACCAAACACTAACCGAGGAGGCTCCGACCAACAACTTTAACACTCCGGTTGTCACTAGTTTTCACCCCCACAAAGGAGGAAGATGATGGTATCAATATCATAAAGGGAGGAAGAAAAGAGGTGCAATGGTTGAACATCAAATGAGCCACCAAGAACAGCTTACCTCACCATTTCTCCTCTATTGCGTGCACGTACACACACTACACGGCTACATATGTGGATTGATTAATTAGATCACCAAATATGGGCCAAGTCAAGTGGACAAACCAAAGTATTGGGTCTCCAATAAAAGGGGTAATGTTAAAGAATAAATGGGCCAACTTATATCACCATCCAACTCAATTACTTGGGTCATCCACGAGTGTTGGACCACGAGTAACATTAACTCAATTAAGTTGCTTTAGTGGTCCCAAATTGTTTTTGGGTCGAGTTATTACTTAGGTGTCAATATAAATTATCCAACATCAGTATAACATCATCATTCGGGATTTATTGGATATTAAAATCTAACAAATCTCCACATTGATATCCAATCAACGATCACGCTACTATCCGAACAAAATCTAAAACCAAAAAATCTTACCTTCTCAGAACGCTACGCAGTCGATGATAGTACCGGGCCTAACAACATCGACATCAACTGGAGATGATGATGACGATGCCGATGAAAACAACGGGTTTATCATGGTGTTTTCGCGCGTTTTTGCAACCCGCCAACAATTACGAGAGAGGGGGGTCAGACGATTGTGTAAGGAACATACCTCTTGAGACAAAGTCCCAAAAAGGGGTGCGTTTACTAGTGAAGAATTACAACTGGAAAGTAGACAAAACGCCTCCAAGGGGCGCAAGCACACGAGTACTGAAAAAGGATTAAATTTAAACTAAGGAATAAAAGTTACATGATCTCTTGTAGAGAGTTTTTGATTCGGTCTTTTCTTCTATGACGTTACTTCCTTTTATACTTCTTGAGCATCCTTTGGTTATCGAAACTGCTCAGACTTGTTCCATATCCTTCGCAACCGTCCACTCTTTTAGTGAGGAACCGCTTGTTTGGAGAGTAGTTGCTTAGTAACCGTTGCCACTACCCTTGCTGCTCCCTGGATCGTGGGATCGTGCCGGGTTCACTTGCCAACCGCTTCCAAACTATATCCTTTAGACTTGTCTGATTCTGGGCGACAATGAGGTTGTCGTCCTGGGCGATAATGAGGCTGTCGTCCTGGGCGATTGTCCAGTATTACATTCGTTCAGCTCCTGGGCGTCCTATAATCTTGGGCGATAGTATTCCTCTGCTTTTGGGCTTCCAGTATTCAGGCTTTTCCACAGGCTTCCCGTTTGGGCCTTTCTTCTTGGGCCTTTTGATTGACTTCCATTGGGTCTTTATCTTGGATTTCTCAATTGGACTTCCCTTCGATTTTGGGCTGCATTTTAGTGTGTCAACAATTACCCCCCAATATGGTAGAATTAATACTAATCATTAATTTTGCCATATTCATTCTGTATCTTTCCCGCAATATTTGAACTTCCCCAGAATTTCAATCGTCGCTTGCGTTTTAGTGCCTGAAAGGTTGCGACGTTATAAACCCTTAAAACCCTAAAAGTACGCGACATTCTTTTTCATTTACATCTCTGTGGCATTACGTCTTTCTCTCGCCATTTCACCGTCTCCCTTGCGGCAACCTTCGATTTAAACCAGACAATCTTCGAGAGCAACTCACTTTCGGTGCCATAATGACTACTTCTCAAACTCCTTCGGACAATGTTTTCAGTTTTGAGGATTTCCAGACCCTTCTCGCAAGACCATATGTGAACCCGTCTTTTCTTTCACAATCCAATGCTGACCGCAACGAGTTTTATCTGGGTCCGTCGTTTAATGATGCTGAAGCCGTCGAACGGGCTGCGGTCGGTCATTTATTCCCGTGCTCTGAAGATCTCCCTTTCTCGCAATCTTTGCCATTGAGGCCGATCCATGATAGAGGTATTCGCACTTGGCCTAAAACTGATGCATCTTTCCGTAGGTGGCATGCACGTATGGTGGCTCATGGTCCCACCAAATTAATTTTTGAACGTGCTAAAATCTTGGACCTATTGGAGATTACCCTTTTTCCCCCCAACGTATGACCCTGTGCTTTTTCCAATCGCACTAAGTTTTTGGTCCCCTGAGTTCAATACCTTTGTTTTTCCTCTTGGTCCCATGACCATTACTTTGAGGGACGTTGGGGCTTTGCTGAATCTTCCGCCTTTAGGCGATACTATTTTTCCTGGTATGCTAATTTCTGGTGCTGCCCCAAAATTTGATAAAAAACTTACTGAGTCTTATTCGAGCATGCAGGGCAGTTATGTCACTGCTGTATCTGAACCTGGCCATTCTGAGCGAGTCGCTTTTCTCCAAGTCTGGCTTTGTAAATATGTTCTCTGTGTTCCCAGCTTGAAACCCTCCATGACCTACTTGCCCCTATCTCATGAGTTGGCTCGGGGTAGACCTTTGAACTTATGTTCATTCCTCCTGGCTGCTCTTTATAGGGGCATGGCCATGCTCCAATTCCAACTGAAAAATAATGCATCTCCCACTGGCAGCGGGCCTTTATGGCTTGCTCAATTGTGGTTGAGATCTTATTTCCCTCAACTGGGTATTCCACCTTTTCCTCCCCGTGAGGTTACCTGCTATGGGCTTTTTATTCATCAACTGAGCCCTGTAAATATGTCTATGAGAGACGTTTTCACTTTCTTCCACACTTTGAATTCAACCCTTTCGTTCTTCCCTTTTTCTTCTGAGCAAATTCCTCCTTTTGTACGGCCTCCTTCTACTTTGGCCGAGGCGGATACATTTCTGCCTGTTTGGGTTCAATTTTTGGTAGGGAGAGAATTGTTCCATGACATTCTGATAGGAACCAATGCTAAGGCGGGGGTAGAGATATATGCACCTCAATTTTGTGCTCGCCAGCTTGGTTTCGGCCAAATGTGGCCTATCCCTCCTTGCTACTCTAATAATTTAATGGATCGCTTCTACATCCTCAACAAAGCAGGAGCCCAAGCCATAGACGCCCGTAATAAACTTTTGCCAACCGGCTTTACTTTTGCTCCCTTCAATCCTACTGCCGTTACTCATCCTCTTTTTGACCAACTGTGGCCATCAGTGAAGCAAAGGTTGTTTTCAACTGATGCGAATCGCGCTTTCCACCTCCTGGATAGACAGGGTACTGTTCCCATTTCCACTGCGTCTCCTTCTCGTTCTACGCGCTCTACTCTTTCATCCCCAACTTCGAAGCCTACCGTTTCTAAAGGTGCTCCCAGTCGCAAACGGCCGGCTGCGACCGTAATATCTCTGCATGATGATGATGATGATGATGACGCTCATCTCATCGTAAGGAGAAAGGTAACTGAACTTCACCTACTGCACAAGTTGTTTCTTTTCATGCGATAATGATTTGCTTTTAAAAAATCTTTCCAGAAGGATTCAACTTCCCCTTCCAAGGCTATAGTTTTGGCAGATTCTTCTTCATCCCTTCTCGTCAAGGCTGCGTCGCCCAAGCATCAAGCTCCAACAACATCATCATCAGCCAATCCCCTTCCTTAGGGTGTCGACCCCCTAAGCGTGGACCTAGAAGGTAATGCTTATTTTTGATGTCTTGGCCTTTCTTTATCGTTGCTGTCTCATTGATTTACTGCGGTATGAAATGTGCAGAGATTCTTGTGTCTTCGTCCGGTGGGGAAGGTCCTTCTTGCCCAGCTAAGGGGCAATCTCCTCAAGTGATGGCAGAAATAAGGGGAGCGCCTGAATTTCCAACCACCGCCGATGAGGTCTTTTTACTACGCTCTGATCTCTGATTTTGCTTTGTTGTGTAGAAAACCTTCAATATTGGTAACTTCTTTTTGCAGGAATCTGATAGCATTCTTAACTCTATCCAAGACTTACTCACCTCTTGGGCGCGCATGAAAACATCTTCTGCATCATCTTCCATTCCTGCGAACGAGAACATGACACTTCTCAAACAGGCATTGTTTGAGTATGTTTCCTTCATGGACATGGAGATCGGCCGTGCCAGCGCTGCTCAGCCAAAGGCTAAGCTAGATATGTTGAGTGCGAACCTACTGCAAGTACTTTCGCTCCCATCGCTCAGCATTTCTACTGATTTTAAAGTGAAACTGAGGGTTCTTCACGCCGACATCGTTTCCGGCCAAGAACGCAGAATTGAAGACCCGGAGTGCCCAATATCTCCGCGCTTCTTCTGAGAAAGAGTCCTTGCTCCAGGAAATTGACAGGAACCATGCTGATTTGACTGAGGTCTCTTCAGAACTTGTAGTGGAAGACTCTTTGATGTTGAGCCTGGCTGCTGAAATGAAAGAGCTGCAAGCGAAAATGAACGATTGCAGGGCGAGAATGGCTGCTAAGAGGCGTACTGCATCCCAAGGAATTGCAAAAACCAAATCTCTATTGGAGCAGTATCAGAAGTTGGAGGTTGATGATGACTTAGTGAAGGAGTTAGGTATCCTTTCCTCTAGGCAGGGCGAAGAGTGGGATAGACTTAGGCAACAGATACGCTCAGCTTGGGGCGAATTGTAATTGAACATTTACTGTTCTAATTTTTGTAACTTTTCGCGCTGACTGCCTTGATTTTATGTAATCTGATGTCATTCATCGTCGTTAATGAATAGTTATTTTGAAGTGGCGTTTATCCTTGATCGTCGATTTTCCTCGTACTCAGTCTTTGTGCCAACATTCATGCATATTCTCTGGGCATTTGAATTTTCTTCCCTAAATCTTTGGGCCATATTGGTTTCACTCACTGGTCATAAATATGACCTTCCACATTCTGGCTTTTGATCTTCCAGCCCCTATAAATATGCCTGTTTATACTCATCATTTTCATCATCATGCCTTCTCAAATTCAATTTCTTACCATCAAAGCTTCCTGCCACTGCATGGCACTCCGATCGTTTACCAACAATTTCTTCTTCTACAGGGATGGGTTTCTCGACTCATCTCCTTTGTTTTGACATCACTTTTGGTATGGGAGGTATAGGAAATGTCAAACCGAGGCAAGATTTTTGCCATCAGTTTGCTTGTTGAGAGTGCTTCTCTTCGCCTACTATTGCAGCAATGCTTTTAGGAAGGCTGTAGGGAACATTTCACTCTCTTATTTGGCCATGGATTGAAGGGCTGCTTCTCCTCGTCTACCACTGCAGCAATGCATTTGGGATGGTCATGGGGGCAGTTCACCCTCTTACCCATGGACTGAAGGGCTGGCCGTACTGGTTTCACTCTTTCTGTTCCCGCCAGACAGAAGATAATTTGTAGCGTGTCTAGCCTTGTACCTTGGACTGTGTCTTTTAATTCTTGTAAAGAATGGTTTGTAAGGAGCACTTGGTTAATAAAGGACTTTGTTTTGAATATGCCTTGTTTTCTCTGACTTTACTTAGAACGTGATCGTCCAATTTTATTTACCGCCATCGTTCGGCATGAATACATCGCAACTGCAATTTTACCACTTATGCATCTATCTGTTTATTTTGCTATCAGAACGTGATCGTCCAATTTGTTAACTGCCATCGCTGGCATGATTACATTGCGATTTTATCAATCATGTGTTTATCTGTTCACTTTCCCAAAGGGATGGAACATATCTTTTCAAGTACTTACCATTAATAAATCTTATATGCCTAGTATCATCTAAATCTTCCAAGTGATAAGCTCCATTAGGCAATACACTCTTTACTCTATACGGCCCTTCCCAATTTGGCGACCATTTGCCATATTTTGGGTCTTTACTATCTAGAGGAAGCACTGCCCTCCAAACTAATTCGCTTGCACTAAAAAACTTGGCTATAACTTTCTTGTTGTAAAATCTAGCCACCCTTTGTTTCTGGACTTGCAGCCTGTCTAGCACATCTAACTTCAATTTGTCCAACCCTAATAAATTTTGAGTCAACGATTCCTTGTACTCATTCTCGCTCAACTCGTGTTGCCGACGAACCCTTATGGATTGCACGTTAATTTCCACGGGCAATACAACATCCTGCCCATAAGTGAGTTGGAAAGGCGTAATGTTGGTGCTTGAACGGGGCGACGTCATGTAAGCCCATAAAGCCTTGTTTAAGCATTCGTGCCAATTTCTGGCATTTTCGTCTATCATCTTCCTTATGATAGATTTCAAAGTCTTGTTAGATGATTCTGCTTGAGCGTTTGACTGAGCGTAGTACGGTGTGGAATTTACCAACCTAATTCCAAATTCTCTCAAGAATTCCTTCACCTGATCCCCATTTAGGGAAGTCCCATGATCTGTCATTAAAGTTTGCGGGATCCCAAATCTGTAGATGATATGGTCCCGGATAAACTCTATGATACTTTTTTGGGTGATTTCTTTTAGAGGCACTGCCTCGACCCACTTGGTGAAAAAGTCCGTGGCGACTATAATAAAGGTGTGTTGTTTAGATGATGGAGGGTAAATCTTCCCTATCAAATCTATCGCCCAACCTTTGAACGGCTAAGGTTTGATAATGGGTGTCATGTTGCTTGCTGGTGCCCTCTGTATTGGACCATGTTTTTGGCACGCTAAACAACTTTTTGCATATTGAACACACGATTCTTTGGCCAAAAATATCCACTTCTAATAATTAGCCATCTCATCTTTTGGCCGGCCTGATGGGCTCCACATATCCCTTCATGCACTCGGCCATAATTGTCTTAGCCTCTTGTAAGTTCACGCATTTTAATAACACACCATCAGAACGTTTTTTGAACAATTCTTCGTCTATTAATGCATAGTTCAATAAACGTAATTTCGTTCGTCTATCAATTCGCCCATCAAGCTCTTTGAAGGACTCTTTAATCTTATCTATCCAATCCAGTGCGACCCCATCTTCTATGCATTGAATTTCCATTTTCCTTGCCCTCCGCTGAACAACGGGCAACATAGTTCCGTATTCATAGGCAGATTCCCAACTTATCGCCTTTGAATAGCCAGAAGCCAACTGGGCCAACTCGTTGGCCATGTCATTGTATATTCTATTAATACATTGAAGCTCTACTTGGTCGAATTCTTCCAACAACTCTTGGGCGATTTCGTATAAACTTATGATAGAATCACTTTGACATTTGAAATCGCCGGTCAATTGATGAATCACCAATTGAGAATCGCCCCTGACGATTACATTCTTTACTTTCATATCTACCATCAATTCCAAGCCTACAATTAGGGCTTCGTACTCGGCTTGATTATTAGTACAGATCCTGTCCAAGGTGAATGCGAACTTGTAGCAAACCCCTAAAGGATTTATCAAAGCCACTCCTACTCCTGCTCCTTTAGAAGTTTTCGATCCATCAAAATATAAAACCCATGGTTTTAATTCAAATGAATCAACCTCAAGTTCTAGTTCGTTAGGCATGTCAAGGCACGGATGATCGGCCAGAAAATTAGCCAAGGCCTGATTTTTAACTGCCTTTTGGGGCACATACTTTATTTCGAATTCCGACAGTGCTAAAGTCCAAAGACCCACTCGTTGGTGTAAAATAGGGCGAGAAAACATGTATTTGAATAAATTAACTTTGAAAATTAGATAGACTGTCACAGGCCGTAAATAGGCCCTTAGTTTTGTACATGTGAAGTATAATGCGAGACACAACTTCTCGATAGCAGAATAATTACATTCACATTTGGTTAACCGTCTACTTAAATAATAAATCGCCCTTTCTTCGCCAACTTGGTCTTCTTGTGCGACCATCCCCGCTATCGATTCTCGTTCAGCCGACACGTACAATTTCATCGGCCGCCCTTGGATTGGTGACACCAACACTGGTGGGCTTGTTAAGTATGTCTTCAGGCTTTCGAAAGCCTTTTGATGTTCTTCTTTCCAGACGAATTCGTCTTGATTTTTCAGCTTTAGGAGAGGCGAGAACGCTTTCGTTCGCCCTGCACAATTAGATATAAAGCGTCTTAGAAAATTGATTTGGCCTAAAAACCTTTGCAGCTCCTTTTTATTGCTAGGAGCCTTAGCCTCTAAAATGGCCTTCGCTTTATTCTTATCAAGTTCAATCCCTCTTTTATGTACCAGGAATCCAAGGAAATTTCCTGTATTCACGCCAAACGCGCATTTCAAATGGTTCAATCTTAGTTTATGCTGCCTCATTCGTTCGAATGACCATCGCAGTTGTTCAAAATGGTCTTCTTCTTTAACAGATTTGACCACTATATCATCTACATAAACTTCCACAAACTTGCCTATCATATCATGAAAAATGAGATTCATTGCTCTTTGATAAGTTGCCCCTGCATTTTTTAGTCCAAATGGCATTACTACCCACTCAAAGCACCCTAAAGACCCAGGGCATCTAAATGCAGTTTTGTGTACATCTTCGTCAGCAATGTAGATTTGATTATATCCCGAATATCCATCCATAAAAGAGTACATCACATGTCCTGCAGTCGAGTCTACTAGAGAATCTACTGTAGGCATTGGATATTCGTCTTTGGGAGTAGCCAAGTTCAAATTCCTGAAATCTATGCATATCCTCAACTTGCCATTCTTTTTTAATACTGGCACTATATTAGATAACCACTCCACATATCTGGTCGTTCTAATAAAACCTGCTTTTAGTAATCGCTCTATTTCTTTTTTGATCTCTGGCAATACATTGGAGGCGAAACGCCTAGGAGGTTGCTTATGAGGCTTAAAATTTGGTTTAGTCGGCAGCCTATGTTCTACTAAGTTCTTATCCAAACCAGGCATGTGTTCATACTCCCAAACAAAACAGTCTTTATATTCTTTCAATAAAGCGATTAATCTGGTACTAACCTCGTGAGGCAGCATTTGGCTAACGAACGTTGGGCGATCCTCTCCTTCCTCACCAATGTTAACCTTGACCAAGGGATCTTGAGCTTGTGCATATCCTGATTTGGGGATCTTCGTCGCCTCATCATCCACGTCGCTCAGAGAGTTTTGCTCTTCCAGGCAATCCACTTTATGAACTTCCCAATCCAAGCTCTGCTCCATTTCGGACACCATCAATTTGTCCTTCAGCATCTTTAACGCCGCTTCTTCTTTCTTCATACATTCACATTCTTTATTGAAAGCCATCAATTTGGCTTTGAAGGCCTGAATTTCGGCCTCTTGTTTTCGTTGTTGAAAACTCATTTAAGGTTGTTTGGCTTCTTTTTTGCCAATTACTGGCTCTTCCAGGGCCACTATGTTTGGCCTCATTTGATTAAACATTTCAGTGAGCGAATCTATTGAGAAAGGCTCTTCGCTTCGGGCAGTAATTTGAGTTTCTTCCCCATCTTGAACCACTCTGACAGGCCCATAATTCCCTTCATACATGAACCTCTCTACTGAATTCGCTTCGGCCACAAAGGGCCTATGATCTGCCTGTACCACCTCTGCTTCCCCTTTGTCGTTCCAGAAGACTAAACATTGATGGAGTGATGAGGGGATACATCGACTGCCATGGATCCAGTCTCTTCCTAGTAACACGTTGTAGCTGGTAGGACCGTCTATCACGAAGAAAACAGTAGTCCTAGTGGTTGTCCCTACAGTTATATCCAATGGCATAACTCCTTTTGCTGAAGTTGCCCCACCATTGAAACTTGTAAGAATGACTTCTGTTGGGATCATGTCGCCTTCTGTCTTAGCAAATTTCCTCATCATCCTAGCTGGAATGGTGTTTATAGCCGCTCCATTGTCAATAAGTACTTTTACTACTGGTACACCATTAACCAAGGCTTTGACATACAGTGGCCTTAAGTGTTTGGTTAACCTCATCGCTGGTTTGTTGAAGATGACTTTTTCAGCAGCGTTTATTTCCACTTCCTGCCTATTTTCTGGTGGGCTATCTCTTGGTGATAGGT
This sequence comes from Fraxinus excelsior, assembly GCA_019097785.1. Classification (NCBI taxonomy): domain Eukaryota; kingdom Viridiplantae; phylum Streptophyta; class Magnoliopsida; order Lamiales; family Oleaceae; genus Fraxinus; species Fraxinus excelsior. The sequence goes on along the minus strand of CM032643.1, from coordinate 5,738,167 downwards.
CGACGTACAGCACATCGGACTGAGCCTTCTTTCCTTGGGTTTCTTCCTTCTCTTTTTCCAATACTTCTTCTTCAATTACCCAATTTGTAGGAGGCATTATTCTAGGGGGTGATCCATATTTTTCAGAGCGAGGTACCCTCTTTTTCCTTTTTGGCGTCCCATACAACACATAGAAATCAAACGGTCGACCAGATGGTTCTCCCAACAGATCCACCTCGCGGACTCCTTCCTGGTGCAGTTGTTTCAACAGGGTGTTGCGCGACACTCCCCTTTTCCGTCTCTCTGCTTCTAAATCAATTTCTTCTTCAACATCTGTCATACCATCGTCCTCTCCATCATCACACATTTCTCTGGACGTTTGGCCTTCATCGCAGACTAGCACACAAGTTTCTTCCTCATTGTCCTCTTTTTCTTTGCTTTTGAATTCGTCGGCCAACAGGTAGTTGTTAGCCAGGACAGGAGGTAATGTGCCAAACTGGATGGTTAGAGGTTGGTCAGGATCATCTTCATCTTTCCTGTCTCGCTCAAACTTCGATCTTCCAGACGAGCTTTCCGGCAATTCTCCCATTGATTCGCCAGTGCCTGTTTCTTCACTATCTTCAAAAGCATTTCCGTTGGCTATTTTGAGCGTTTTGGGCGCTCTAGGGCATGATCCTCCTTGCTGTTGCCTTATCATCCGCCCGTAATTACGTTGGTAACGCCTTTGTTGGGTTCTTGTCATTTCATTAAATGGCACTATCCTTCCTGCATTGTTTTGGAACGAATGCCATACATTAGGCTGGCGAGGCTGCGGCCTAAATGTTCTTCTTTGGCTGGCCGTCCCAAACCCCCTTTCTCTAGGTAGTTCTCCGTACAACGGTACCCTTCGCCCCCTGACAGGCTGAGCGACCGGCATGAAATCAGAGCGATGGTGGAATGGCCGTGTCGTTGATGACCCTGTATTTGCTTTCAACTCGTGCTTACATCTGTCGCACAGCACATCTTCGCCCTGCTTGGGCTCTTTCCCTTTGATGCGTTCAAAAACGCTGAGAGGTGGTTTGGATTCTTCTTCTTCGTCATCAATCACCAGTTTAAACCTTGGCAATTTATTTTTCAAACCAGTCGTTATCATATTCATTGCCAGTGGCCGTGGGAACGGATCTTCATCCACCGCCATCTTTTTCTTCTCTTCGAACGTAATTCGTCCTGACTCCATAGCGTCCTGCAATACATGGCGAAAACCATACAATAATTAGTCGCATGTGACCATGCATTATGCCATTTACAGTATTTTTTACCCTTAATTTGTTCAGGGTCTGGCAATTTGTGTTTGTCGCTCAACCTTATCTGCTTATCCTTATATAACTTGTCGAATATAAGGTCAGCTTTGGTTATGTCGAACGAGAACGTTCGCGTCTTTCTGTTTTCACCTTTTGCAGGTTCATCTTTGTCTACTATTTTTGGCTTAACTATCATGGGACAAGTATATGCTTGTCCTTTTACTAACTCAGCCAAGCATATTTCGGTCTAGTCATAATAACCATCATCGATAGTATGAACATTGAAATTCGGGTCTTTATAATAAGTCCCTTTACTGGAATTTTTCATTTGTTCTTCCTCTCTCACCAGTCACTCATACCTAACGACATTCGCGCTAAGTTGGAATAAATCTGGGAATTCTCTATCCTGGAATTTCTTCTTTAGATCAAAGCTTAAACAACTTTGTGCGATTTTGACAAATTCCTTTTCTGGTAACGGCACAAAGCATTTACTTCTGGCCGTTTTGAACCTTTGTAGGAAATTTTCTGCCCATTCGTTAGGCAATTGACGTAAATTCGCCAAATCGGCCAGTGTAACTTCAGACTCAGTTTTGTAAAATTGAGCATGGAATAACTGCTCCATTTGCTGCCAAGTTTGGACGGAGTTTGCTGGCAAATTAATGAACCAAGAAAAAGCTACCCCTGTTAAGGAACTTGGGAACAACCTCAACTTATGGTAATCATTCACCTCACCACTTTGCAACGTGAATCTCCCTACATGTTCTAGTGTAGACACTTCTCCTAGGCCAGTGAATAGTGAGAATTCCGGTACTTTGTACCCTCTAGGCCATGGATATGCCTGATCTATCCAATCAGGATATGGCTTGGTGTAAATCGGCCTAATCACCGGACGTACCCCAACTGCTATTTGATCTTGCACTATTTCCATAATCTGGTTTCTTAGCACGGCGTTAGGGTCATATGGGTTTCCCATTGGCTGATTTACTGGCTGATTCGTGGGAGGCCTAGTGGTCTGCCCTTGATTGGCCATAAAAGTGCCATTATTCAGGTTGTTATGACCGGTAAACTGAGTGTTTAAACCGTCATTCGTACGCAAACCGTTCTGTCCATTATTTGGGACATTGTCTCTCATGGTAGTTCTACCCCCCAGGTTAGACGTAGTGTTACCATTATTCACATTTATGGTTCCGTTTCCCCCTGGGTTTGAAGTAGAGGGCCGAAAGGTGGCTCCAGATTTGGGCCGGAGTTTACACCAAGAGAATTGTACGGCGAAGTATGCCCTACGATAGTCCTAGACTGGAAGTGATTATCTATAGGCATAACAGGTTGACACATTTGGCTTACCAACTTATTCATGATTTCATTCAACGTATTAAGTTGTTTAGCCATATTATCAAAATGCCTATTCTCGTTTTGGGTAAACTTTTCCATATTATGAATGCTACGTAAGTTTACCTGTTCAACGACATCCTGCGTGAGTTCTCCCAGCAATGCACGCATTGTGCGAGGGCTCAATTCTGTCATTGGTTCGTAGCGGCCGCGACTGCTTTGACTTTGTCCATCTGTCAGTTGGGAATGTTGTTGCTCCTCGTATCGCTCAACCACAGACTGGACTACTCCTTGACTTGCTGGTTCCTTATCGGAATTTTTATGAGGCATGATATCTTTTCTCTTTTTGTATCTTCACTTACAAAACACCAACTGTCCCACTGGGCGTGCCAAATTGTTTTCGCGCATTTTTGCAACCCGCCAACAATTACGAGAGAGAGAGGGGTCAGACGATTGTGTAAGGAACAGACCTCTTGAGACACAGTCCCAAAAAGGGGTGCGTATACCAGTGAAGAATTACAACTGGGAAGTAGACAAAATGCCTCCAAGGGGCGCAAGCACACGAGTACTGAAAAAGGATTAAATTTAAATTAAGGAATAAAAGTTACATGATCTCTTGTAGAGAGTTTTTGATTCGGGGTCCTTTCTTCTATGACGTTACTTCATTTTATACTTCTTGAGCATCATTTGGTTATCGAAACTGCTCAGACTTGTTCCATATCCTTCGCAACCGTCCACTCTTTTAGTGAGGAACCGCTTGTTTGGGGAGTAGTTGCTTAGTAACCGTTGCCACTACCCTTGCTGCTTCCTGGATCGTGGGATCGTGTCGGGTTCACTTGCCAACCGCTTCCAGACTATATCCTTTAGACTTGTCTGATTCTGGGCGACTTGGGGTTCTGGGCGACAATGAGGCTGTCGTCCTGGGCGATTGTGCAGTACTATCCTCGTTCGGCCTCTGGGCGTCCCACAATCTTGGGCGATGGTATTCCTTTGCTCTTGGGCTTCCAATATTCAGGCTTTTCCACAGGCCTCTAGCTTGAGCTTTTTTTCTTGGGCCTTTTAATTGGCTTCCGTTGGGTCTTTATCTTGGATTTCTCAATTGGACTTCCCTTTGATTTTGGGCTGCATTTTAGTGTGTCAACACTAGTCGTGGAGGAAAGTTACATATGTTGTCGTGTGAAACTAGATTTAATATCAGAGTATTACTTCCATCGATGAAACACAACTAAACTCGAGCAGAAAATGAATAGAGATCCTAAATATGAGACCTAATAGAATTGCTTAACTTGTTTAGAGGTTAAGTCGACAAAACACATCAAGTTTGACATTGTTGTAAAGTAACGACTTTTTATATATTGAATTTAATAACACTTTTAACAATCAATATCAAAGATTTTGATACATCTTGAAATGTCAAATTTAATACACACAGAGTGTACAAGTAATTTAATTCTATTTTATAACATATTATGGTATTTTTAATTTAATAATAAATATATTAATTAAATTACAAATTTTTTATTTAATAAAGTTCATTACTTTTTGATCAAATAGAATGTTTATTTACAATATTTAATTATAGCAAAAATAACTAAAGCTAATAAATTACGAAAATATGCATATGCTACTATTACTTTTTGACGTTCATTTGTCACACCTCATAATCAATATGCTAATATTTAATAAAGTGTTTTAATCTATTAATCAAGAACGTATGCGTGAAATCGAAATAATAGGAGCACTCCAAATGACTTAGACCAACGAACTCGAACGGAGTTCCCTCTCTACCATAACCATGATTTTGATGCAAGAAATAATCACTTCTACAAAGTGTTTTATGCAAAACTAAAGTAAAATACATGAAATGGAATGATATGGAACTATCAATTGAGTTTGTTCCCTTCTCATTATTCATATCAAATTCAAACATGTGGGATCCCTTTATATAGTAGTTGGAACATCCATACCAAGAGACACATCTCTTGAAATTTATATCTCTCCATAAAGAGACACAATTACATCTCTACATAAAGAGACAATTATTGAAAAATAATATCAAAAGTCATGATCTCCAAGAGTCATGATCCATATGAAAAGACACATCTTTTCATCTACATATTTTCTAGAATATTTCACAATATTCTATATAATTTTTCAATATTTCAATTAATTTAAGTTTGGCTTAATTTCTCATTCACCAAACAACGAATCCACTTAAATTGGTATTTTTCATTCACCAAATAACACATTTCCAACAATCCTCCACATGAATGAAAATTAATGCAAATGACTATGCAAACACTAGTAGAGAGAGGACGGAAAAAACACTGCATCAGAGAAGGTAGCTTTTGGCCTTGAACCTCCCTTAGTGAAATACTATCGGACTTACTGGCTAATTGGTGAACGTGATGTCTTGAACCATTCAGCCATTGGTGTAAGCCAAGACAACAGTACTCACACAATGTCTTCCCTAAACCGTTCATGGTTCTCACCGTTGTGTTCATTTTGGCCCTGAACAACTCTTGGATTTCATAAGTGTTTTAGAGAATTTAAGCCTTTGAAACATTCTCATAGAAGCGGCCCTACTTCACACTTATATAGGTGACCTCCTATTAAGAGTATTATGCCATACTCCACTTGACTGAATCAAGCTATAGGAATAATTAAAAGTGTATATTAACCTTTCAATCATTCGGCAGAAAGCACTTTAATATCATAGGAATGAGTTAGGAAATAATTTCCTAAGTGCTTCATGGAATCTTCATGACTTAGTTTTCCCTTTGAACCAAGATCTTGGGATCTCCAGTCAACAAGGTAGGGTTACCATCACAAAGACTCTTACGTCGTAGGCTTTAAGCTCATTCCCTCGATATGCAGTATTATTGATCTCTCGGTAAATCTCTAAAGGTACCACGAGTTTACACCATTGAGATCGACTGCTTAATGGTATTATGTCTACGACTTATACGTCTAGACTTACCATTACATGTGACTTAGTATCTCATCAAATATAGCTAATCAACGATTGATTGATTTAATAGATACAACATGTCACCACCAAGAAATCCTCTCATGAAGCTACATGCTTCTAACTAGCTTTATCTAAAGCTTTATAAATTCCAAACAACAATGTTAGAGGATTTCTATCACACACTACACTAGTCAATCACTTTTACTAGTGGATTTCAGAAAGATGGGTATTCAATATCATTATTGAAATATCACAATGCATTTCAACTTTATGAATATTCTTCAAATATTCTAATTGATCTTGCATATCCAAACAAACACCATAATTGGCTTTTATCCCATTTCATCCACTTTAGACTTAGTGTATATCATCCTTATAATCAATATAAAGGTTTTCTATTCTTTCCACCTTTATAGATACATTTCTATGATTATAAGGTATAGAAAATTGTAACTTTTAACATAAGTTACCCCCACAATTCCTCAATTAGGAATGCATGTGCAATCTAGTAAAGTTGCATCCACAAGTTTTGAACTTTACATATAAGTTCGCAACCATTAATGTTAACCCCCACATTTTTGGGTTATACTTTTGAACTTAGAGTTCATCAACTCTCTCATAGTTCAATTCATTTATCGAATAGATAATGTCCATATCGAATGCTTCATGAAAGTTTAAGTACTTTCAAAGTGGTCATCAATCCACAATTTATTTCAATTGAAATAGTATACAATGTACTTCAATCCAACTATCTTTTAATTTGATCATCCAAATTAAATTAAGGTCATCACATATACCAACAATATTTTCAAACATATACTAATTTAATTGGTTCCACGATTGAAATCAAATTCAACAATGAAGAATACTAAGTATCTTGATTCACAAGAATTGCAACTTCTCCCGACATATATAACATTTGTGACATTTCACGAGATAGTATTATTTCATGTTAAATAATACTTATTCACCATATTCAAATTTAATGAACGAATCATCCATCAGTTGTGTTTTCAAAAAAAAAAAAAAACTCAACGAGAGGACGCACATCTTTGAATTAATCTCTATGAAGAGATACACCAATTGGAAATTAATCATACCAAAGGTCATGAGTTCTCATATGAAAAGACATATCTTTCCATCCAAATCGATTCTAGAATATTTCATAATATTCTACGAATTCCAAATAATTAAGTGGCTTAAATCTCATTATCAAATAATGATTTCCACTTAATATAATTATAACAAATCGCATTTTGTCATATTTGCATAAATCATCTCATTTAATTTCATCAAATTAATTGAGGCTATCATCATTAATATAATTTCTCATATTCCAATAAAAGGAATTTATTCCATTTTAGTCAACACATGTCGTGACTAGGAATATCAATATCATGGAAAATTCACACACTTCCACATTTAGAGATATCATCATTGATCCCAATCTCGATCAATTAAATAACCAAGACCAAATGATCAACCATTGATTTGGTACAAAAGACCAAAACGTATATTCATTATTTTATGTAATAAACATCAACAATAATATTTCCATTGCAGTTATAAAATGAACAGTCATCGAAACCATAAATTAGACAACTTTCCATACTCATTGAATACCAAGAGACTATCACCATCAACCAAAGTTAGTACAATTTCCAACATGAAAACATGCATCCAAAACATGACAATGTTCTATTTTGGCATGTAAACTATACTTGCAATCACGTGAACATATGCATTTTTAAACCAGAATATACAAATTTGACCAAAAGTCATGTGACAATTCATCATTCCACATTATAGTAAAGTATACATTTAATTTATATATTCTTTTAATTAGCAGCCTCCGTTTGATCATTAAAGTATAATACACGCCACATATTTTAATGTCCATTAAGTGACTTTTGTCTTTTTCATATATCAAAATTAGATTTAATATGCATTCAAACTCACGTAAATTATGTAACCAAAATCAAACATGCACAACAAAATTCATCTTAAGATTGTTGGAGATATTACACCGATAAATGTGCACGTTATATTCAAATCAATACGTACCGTGTTATACTCGTGAAATCGAAATAGAATTCGACTTACCGAAATCTGATTTGAGAAGATAAAATAGTGATTTACCGACTTCGAATATAATAATATGGATTCTTCACTTCCCAATATGAGTGAACGCACGTTGTTCTTCAATTCAAACCTTAGCATGAAATCAAAAGAATATTAGTTACTTTCCGAAATCAAAATACTAAATTAGAATGAAATCGGAAAAAGAAAGAGGAGATGCAAGTGATGCGATCGGTCGAGGCAAGTGTTTGACATTTTGTCCTTAAAATGAATTTGCCCCGCATCGGTGCTAACGATTTCTTGACAATCATCTCCCAAGATACAACGACCACGTCTAGCCATAGGAGCACTCCAAATGACTTAGACCAACGAACTCGAACGAAATTCTCTCTCTACCATAACCATGATTTTGATGTAAGAAATAATCACTTCTACAAAGTGTTTTATGCAAAACTAAAGTAAAACATGAAATGGAATGATATGGAACTATCAATTGAATTTGTTCCACTTCTCATTATTTCATATCAAATTCAAACATGTGAGATCTCTTATATAGTAGTTGGAACATCCATACCAAGAGACACATCTCTTAGAACTCCATAAAGAGATACAATTACATCTCTACATAAAGAGACAATTATTGAAAAATAATGCCAAAAGTCATGATCTCCAAGAGTCATGATCCATATGAAAAGACACATATTTTCATCTACATATTTTTTAGGATATTTCACAATATTCCATATAATTTTTCAATAATTCAGAATTTGGCTTAATTTCTCATTCACCAAATAACACATTTCCAACAAAGTCTACATACATGCAGCAGCCCCAAATAATCTACTGCCACAAGGGTTTTGATAAGGTGAATTTTAATATCAATTCACACCCGGCGCTGCCTTCTTTTAACATATTTTAACAAAACATTTTATTATTCTTACATATCTAGCAAAATAATCTCATTATACTATTGAATGCTCTAAAACACCAAAGGAAAAAAATAATCGAAATCTGTCCAGAGAAAATAACGCCAAAGAAATACCTAGATTTGAAGATAGTATTGAGCTAAAAATAGAAGACGAGGATAGGAGATGAGGATGAGCCTTCGATTGAGCCTTTGATTCTTCAATCTACCACAATAAAGGAATGGGAAGGCAGAGCAAACCCTAGAGAACAATTGCCCTGGAATGAATCTCACGGGGGAAAGAGGATATGTGAGAGATAAGCTCGCGTACAAGAAGGTTGTTTTTTAATTTGGGCATGTTTTTCACGTTTTGATTCATTTTCATATTTTGGCTTGGAAATGCTCAAAGCGTCTTTTAGACGTTTCGAGTTTTTAGTACATTTTTTTTAAAAAAACTCATTTTCGAAGATAGAAAAAAGAATGCGTTTTCATCGTTTTGAAAAATCGAAAACAGCATGAAAACAAAAAAGAGAACACCCCCTTAATTTTTAGCCCAAATACCAACAAACGAGACGCCAAGATTGAATCCTTTTTTAACTTGAGAATGTTAGTACTATGAACATTCAAAATTTGACAGCTCTCACAATCAATTGAATCTCAAATCGTTAAAAGTCTTTTCATGCAATGCATCGCCTAACAGTTATTTCAACTAACTTGAATTATTAAAGCAGTGGGACATGTTGTTCCATAGTTAAGTAAGCAAGCCATATCCTTTCTCACCCCTTTCTACACCTATCAGATTTGACCTTTTCTCCATCTTTTTCTAGTCGAATGGTGGAAATAACACCACTAGTGAACTTGCCTTATCGTTGAAGTCCCTTTCTCTTATCACTAATATCAATTATCGAGGGAAAGTAATTTCGTTAGAACTTGCCTTCTGGGGGGCTCCACATAAAATGATGTCCTGCAAGAAGGCGTACAATTATAAGAACACAAGCCGTCAAGTTCGACCCAACATAATTGCCCAATGTGGTGGCATCGCTCAACCTACGGCTAATGGCATAAAATGAGCAACTCAACGTCAAAGTTCTTAGCTCTCGTCCAATGTATCAAAAATATGCTGGGGATAGCAGGAGCTCTCCTAGGAGTTGAAGCTACTTCAAGCTCAACCATAAAGCAGCTGAGCTAGAAGGTGCCTTATTCGTGCCATTAATACAGTATTACTTCTCGACCTTATTGGCCAATGGGGCAAATGGGATTCACAACGATCCAGTGCAAGAACCAAAAAGTGCTTGTAGGATTTGAAATCATTATAGTCTATAGCTACATTGGCTAATGGAAATAATCAGGACGGACACATTTGGACAATATTTGTGGAATGGTACATTAAAGCACTACAAGTTTCCCCACAGGCACAATAAATGAATTCCATTCATGTGCGCTACGCTAGTAGATTCAGGAGCCACAGCGTAAACTGTTCATAGTTGGTCCTAATGCTAAAATATTATACGACTGCCCATGAAACGAATCCATAAGCCATCTGATAAATCATTCATCGAAGATCATTTACAGTATCAACAGGAGATGGTACTGAACCTTAATCACAATTTACAGGGAGAAAATACAACAAAAATGTTAGTCCTGATTGATACTTATTTGCTTCATTCCAACTGAGTAAATAATTATATGGCAGAGGTAAGAATAAATTAACTGATAATATAATAGCAATAGTAATAGTAATAGGAGAAATAATCACAGCTAGTTAGATACATAGGAACAAACCCATAGCTATTATTGTCCCCCTTTTCACAGAAAATGGAGAGATGAATTGATGTAGCAATAGTAATAGGAGAAATAATCAAAGAAAGTCAGATACATAGGAACAAACCCATAGCTATTATGGAAACAGATACAAGGAGTTTAAAATGCATAATCGGTTCCATTGGTAACAAATATAAGTACACGACATTACTGCAAAATGGAGAGCCATTCATAATAATTGCATTTCATCAGGTACATATCTATGTCAACTTAAGATCATTACCCACATGGTGAGGACGAAGGCAAACACGAACTTCATGTTCTTCAGGTCCTGCACGAAGTTTTGGCACCAGTATTTCGAGCACCGTTCCTGGTCCATCATAATATGCTTCTATATTAGCATCTTCAGGAATTCGGGTCAAAAGTGGGATTTCTCTGACAAATTCTCCCGGAGGGCAGTGTTCTGATGATGGATCTGTTAGCTTGAAAGTTCTGTTGTGTCTCTTGATAAATTGTGTGCGAGATGTACTAATGCAGGAGACCTTGATGATTCCATGTGTGAGTGTGTTCTTCCATGAAACTTTCACCCTTTGAAGATCTACGGAAGGCAAGCTGATTACAATCAAATAACCTTCTTCATCCTCGTAGATTGTTTTGGCAGCCGTAACAGGTCCATAAACATTTCTCAGCACCCCACTAAATTCGTTCAGCCAGTGTGGCTCATTTGGGTGAATTTCCAAATCGGGGATACGTTCAGAAGGAGCTGTTATTTCTAAATATCGATCATCATCATTACCTTGTGAGAAGAAATCCTTCTTCCTCTTGTTGCTGACGGGTGATAGATCCATCGCTTCCCCATTGATATGGTTAGATGTCTGAGTCGACAGATTTAACACAGATCCATTAAGCAATTTCTTCGAGTGGGAATGTGGACTACTCTTTATAGGAGGTGGTGGCCTCTCAAGTTCAATCTCGGTGTTCAGCAGATTTCTCCAGGAACTGAAATCACTAGCTTCAGGTAAAATAGTGAAGTTCAGGTCCCTCCCTGTGAGTTCGGTCCATCTTTTTAGGTCATCTTCATCGAGGCTGTTGAGATTGGGTGATGGAACCACTTCGATGCCGTGAACACATTGAGGGTTTGAGAGTCCCCTGTAATGCTTACGTTGCATCCTATGAGATCGAACAAAACCTTTATCAACACTAAACGGAAAGGGCCGCTCTCCCTGACGAGAATGCCCATTCATATAACTCCGGAGCTGCATCTTTCCCAGAGCATTCTCAGGCCTTTCCTTGAAAACCCACATATACATATTTTCCATATCATGCTGAACCAAGAAAACATCGAGCTGGAGATCAGATTTATCAAACCCGGAAATCCCATTACTGTCACGAACTATCTTTGCCTTTGATTTCTCATTCAATACAGGCTTAAAGTAAAAGCTAAAGAAGAACCAAGCGCCCCAGATGCTATCAATCCTTTTTGCACATTTCCTCCCAACTTTGGGGACACTGAGAAAACTTTCAGTCTCGTACATCTGGGAACCTAGTCCAACGTCAAGAATATCACAGTGTTCATGGTTCCAAGGCTGTGGAGGGGGGCTTCGCTCGGCTGAAAGGGGTAAATTGATATCAGGTGGACAGGTTAATACAACTTGGCGACTCATTTCGAGGTCTAGTTCTTCATGTGACGATGAGACACTTGAGTCCATGGATAAGAGGGTTGAAGGGTGATGATTCTCCATTGATAAAGTTGTCAGCAGACTATCTTCCATCTCAAGATTATCCTCGTCTTTGATCAATTTTCGAAAAGTGTATCTATAAACTTCATCCCAATAAACATTTTGACAAAATACTAATCTTTATAAACACCGACAATCCCAGATACAAATCCCATCTTCATCAGAATCTTAATTTGTTCATCCCAAAATTGTGTTTCAAGTTCAACAACTAACACCCCTCAAACTAAATTTTACAACCCCTAGGTCAAAAGGAAATTGAATTCCTAACCCAACTCTTTCCCCCCCTAAATTATTAAAATTGAAAACGGCAACAATATTATCAAGACAATCAAGAACAAGAAATAAACAGAAAGGGGTATGCCAAAATAAGTAAAACTTCAACACCTGTAATGTAATTAAGAAAAATGATAAAAAGCTAGATGAAAACCACATCTAACCCAAAGCCAAGAATCTCCATGAACCCTCCAAACACAGGTGGGAGAGAGTGAATCAGATCCATCAAATCCATACACTCAAAAGGAAAATCCTATTCGCAATAAACTTAATCTTTCTGTATCTATATATGAATATTACCAGTCTATGAAACCAAGGCCCAAGAAAAGGACCAAATCTGACGGGATCTTGGAAGAATACCTTTTGGGATAAGCTTCCACAACCAAGAATCCACAGAGACCAGCACACACAGAAGAATCAACAGTCCTCACAATCCTCATCTTCACTCTATTTTATCAACCTTCAACAATACAAAAAGTCTCCCTACTTTTCTCAACTATCAACCCTTCAATTTCTTGATATCTTTTTTGGTCAAAAGATGGATAAACGTTGACATACCGCAATTTGCTGTAAATAGAGAGAGAAAACAAGAAATGAAAACGCGGATTTGGGTTTGTTTTGTGAATTCTCGTGAGGTGGGTTGGGTCCTTGTGTGGCTGTAGGTGTAGCCCAGGACTAGGAGAGGTAAAAACCTGCACTGAATGATGCTTCTGGGCCAGGGTGACGGTGCCGTTAGGACGTTGTTAAGGTCGGGTGACTCAAAGTACGATAATGTCCGAATTGTATTGGTTCTTCATTCTTCTTGTTTACTTTTCAAACTGTTATTACGCGCCTCCTCTGTTTTAATTGTGCTAGGAAAGAAACTAATTAAAAAAAAACTTATAATTAAATTTTCTTAATCAAAATTGAAAATAAATCAGGTGACACAGGACTCTATATACTGGTATGTATGAAAAGGCTTCAGCATATCTACAAGTTACTTAACGAGGTTGTGGTTTAAAGTAGGGGTGGATTCAAGATCTGGCTAATAAAAATTGAATCAAACTAATAAAAAAAAAATTTACATATAATATTTTTTTTTTATTCTTTACCTTTAGAAAACTGAAATGGGCTTGGGGTGATTGGGCTGAAGCCTGCTTTGAAGGTCGACTTTTGATGATGTGGAAAGAGTTTGTTCCAGAAGCAAACTCTTCAAAGGTGATGGGCTTATGAACGACAACCTCGCTTAAGTAACTTAAGGAGGTGATGGTAGTGGTATTTGGGGGTAGTGTTGATTGTATTCGTTGCAGTGGTGTTGGTGATGGTGCTACTGGATGTAGTGGTGAGGTGATGGTGGTTACAAATTGTTTTGTTGATTGTGACCAATAAATTGGTTTATAATCACAATCCCAAGTTAAAAAAAAAAGTTATTGTTCATCCGTACAGTTAAAAAAATGATTACCGGGATATTTTCAATAATCCAATTTCAATTCTTGAGTAAAAAAAAGAGTGTCAAATTCCAATCAAGAACCACTTTCTTGAATTAAAATTTAGTTTCTTCACTTTTACTTGTCCAGTTCTTTTGTTGTCTTTTCATTCCATAAATCTTTTGAGTCACACATCGCTCATAACCGGGTTTGAATTCTTCGAGGATAAGATTTGGTTGAGTCTAATTTTAACTTTAAAGCACTTGGGTGAAAGCATCGAGTGGAAAAATGCAGAGTTGTGAGATTAATAGAGGGAAAAAAGTCATATTGAGCGAAACACGAGTGAAACAGGTGAGGCATATAAATATTCTAGAATTAGGATGTCTATCAAAGACGGGTCTACTTCAAGCGGGAGTCAGGATCAAGCTGGGATGATGAATGACATGTATCAGAGGTTTAAAAGATTGATTGGTGACTTACGGGACGGGATGACTCAACAAGCTGCAAAAATTGCTGAATTACGTAGGGATAGCTCACGAGGAATTCCTAATGCAAGGAGGCAAGGTAGACAGGATCGTAATATGAATTTTGAGGATGAAATGGAAGCGGGAAGTGGAACAGATGAAGACGCACTTGTGGATATTGATTTGGGAAGAATAAGGGGTAGAGTAGATAGGTATGGAAGAATGGGTCAAGATTGTGATGAGGATGATGGAAACATGGGCAACATCAAAATGACAATTCTAACATTCAAGGGCAGAAGTGATCCAGAGGCGTATTTGGAGTGGGAAAAGAGGATTGAATTGATCTTCGATTGCCACAAGTATTCAGAGATAAAGAAGGTAAAAAGTGCAGTCCTTGAATTTACTGATTATGCTATTACTTGGTGGGATCAAATAGTTACTTCGAGGAGGAGAAATAGAGAACATCCTGTTAGTACTTGGGGGGAGTTGAAAAATATCACGAGGAAGAGATTTGTGCCTAGTCATTACTATAGGGAGATCCACCAAAGATTACAAGGTCATTATCAAGGGTCTCGGAGTGTGGAAGACTATCACAAGGAGACAGAGATTTTGATGATTAGGGCGAATGTTGTGGAAGATGAGGAGGCTACCATGGCTAGGTTTATGAATGATTTGAATATGGAAATAGCTAATGTAGTAGAGTTACAAAATTATGTGGAGATGGCGGAGTTACTACATGTGGCTATGAAGGTGGAGAAACAAGTGAAGAAGAAGGGGACAGCTAGGTTGTCATCGAGTTCTTCGGGTTCCAATCTTTCATGGAAACCGAGGTGGGATGAAAAAGGTGATGGGACTGTTCAAAAGGGGAGAGTTGAATTTCCAAAGAATAAAGAAGAGAATACATCCAAGGCTCCAATCAAGTAGGTAGCCCAACCAACAAGGAATAGAGATATCCAATACTTCAGGTGTTTGGGAATGGGGCACATCGCGTCTCAATGTTCAAACAAAAGGACAATGGTGGTATGCAATGAAGAGGTGGTTAGTGAAGGTGAAAATGATTATGATAACATGCCAGAATTGGAGGAAATTGTCGAAGAAGCAAATACGGAGTATGCTGTGGGAGAGCTATTGGTCGCGAGGCGAGCTCTTAGTGCTCAAATCAAGGCGGATGACTTGGAGCAGCAGCGGGAGAACATATTCCACACAAGGTGTCACGTCAACAATACGATATGTAGTGTTATCATTGATGAGGATAGTTGCACTAATGTAACTAGAACCACACTTGTAGAGAAGCTAGGACTTACAATGTTAAAACATCCCAAACTCTATCGATTGCAATGGTTGAATGATGCTGGTGATGTTAAGGTGAACATGAGAGTCTTTATTAGTTTTTCTATTGGGAGTTACCGAGACGATGTTATGTGTGATGTAGTTCCTATGCAAGCGAGGCATATATTGTTGGGGAGGCCATGGCAATATGATAGAAAGGTAATACATGATGGGTACAAAAATAGTACAGATTTAGGAAGGATGGGAAGGCAAATACTCTTGCACCATTAACACCACAACAAGTGTTTGAAGAATAGATTAAGTTAAAAGGTGAGGAGGAGATGAGAGTGAAATAAGGGAACGTAAGAGAGCAAATTGTGAGGTGGCTAGTGGAGAGGAAAAGAAAGTGGAGCCACATGAGGGGAAAAACAATGAGGTTGAGAGAAAAGAAAGAGAGAAGGAAGGAAAAGAAAAAGAGAGGAGAGAAAAAACGAGAGAAAATTTCTTAACAAAAGGAAGTGAGTTGAGGAGAGCTATAGTTAATAGGCAACCAATGATTCTTTTGGTATACAAAGAATCACTCCTAAATCATGAGGAGCCTAACACATCCCTCCCTAGTTTGGATATTTCTTTGTTGCAGGAATTTTAAGATGTTTTCTCGGAGGATGTGCCCAGTGGGTTACCACCCATTCGAGGCATCGAACACCAAATTGATTTTGTACCTGAAGCTGTTATTCCAAATCGACCAGCATATGTAGTAATCCTGAAGAGACTAAGGAGTTGCAAAGGCAAGTGGAAGAATTGTTGAGCTAGGGGTATGTGCGGAAAATCATTAGTCCATATGCCGTTCCGGTGTTACTTGTGCTAAAGAAAGATGGAACTTGGAGGATGTATGTGGATTGCAGACTGTTGGTCCCAAAAATGATTTCTATTTCGATTTGTAAACACAAGACATAAATGAAGATGGCAAAAATTAACAAGAACACAAGACTTTTCGGCCCAAAGGCCCCGAGGTTCGGCGACCACTTCTAACGCCTAATCCCCGTTGAGCATCCGTAAGGATAAAGCTCAAATCCACTAAAATCGCCCAAAAATAGGCAAGAACGAGTTGCAGTACACAAACTACAAAAACAACTGAAAAATACACGATCCTTCCTCTACACATATGAACTCACACAAGAGTTCAATATTCTACTCTCAAATCTCACAATTTCACACAAGAAAATGTAGACTAAAATTTACAGAGACAAATATGAAAAAGGTAGCACTGCTGTATGAGAGTAAAAATGAAAGGGACGAAGGCACACGTGAAATCTGAGAGAATATGTCCCTTCAAAGCCTAAAGTCAAAGAGTCTTTCTTTTCTTTGCAAAGAAGCCCTTGAAGTTCTTTTGTTTTCACCATTCTGGATTCTTCTTTAAATTGGATCCGGATATGGGCCAGAAACTTGGGCCAAATAAGGAGACATGATTTGGGCCACTATCAAAATTAGCAAACCATTTCCAACAATCTCCACCTTTTGCTACATTTTGGGACAATACTTAGTGGATTCAAACTTATATCAAACTTCATTTACTCTTTATTACCTGTACAAAAACAGAAAGTTAGTTTTCTTCAAGATTCAATAACCTTAAAGAATTTGAAAACTTATTTATAGGTATTACCTTAGTTCCTGCATCTACATGATTTACATGTGTTGGTATCTTGACCAACTTAATATCACATCTGTCAATAATATCTCGAATAAAGTGAAACTTAATATCTATATGCTTTGACCTATCATGAAAAACTGGGATTTTACTCGGAAAAATTGCACTTTGGTTATCAGAACATAGCTCCACCTGATTTTCTACAAGTCCTAGTTCTCCTAATAAACCTTTCAACCATAAACCTTATTTTACAGCCTCTGTAGCTGCAATGTATTCAGCTTCGGTTGAAGACAATGCAACTACTTTTTGTAATTGTGATTTCCAGCTAATGCATGTATCGTTCATGACATAAAAATATGCAGTTGTAGACTTTCTATTATCTGGATTTTCAGCATAGTCTGAATCTACATAACCTCTTAGTTTAAGTCCATTTTTATCACTTTTGAACATTAGACCTGAATGACATGTTCCTTTCAGATATTTAATCAGATTTTTCATGCATTGCCAATGTAATTCACCTGGATTACTCATAAATCTGTTTAACACACTCACAGTATAAGCAATATCAGGTCTGGAGCATACCATCACATACACAACAGATCCAACATCATTAGAATATGGCACATTCATCATTCTTTTATGTTCATTTTCAGATTTAAGATATTGATCAACAGATAATTTCATACTACTAGATAAAGGCAAACTAACAGGCTTAGCATCATGAAGAGAAAATCTTTTAACTATCTTTTCAACATAAGATTTTTGTATTAGAAACAACTTCCCATTTATTCTATCCCTTTTAATCTCCATGCCCAATATTTTTCTAGCAGGTCCTAAATCTTTCATATCAAGTTCAGATTTCAACTTATCTTTAATCATGTTAAGAGTAGCAGAATTATGGCCAGCAAGGAGCATATCATCAACATACAAGAGCAAATAAAAATATTCAAATTCTCCATCTCTCTTAAAGTAAAAACAAAGATCATAATCAGATTTCTTAAAATCTAACCCTTGTATAAAAGAGTCAAACCTTTTATACCACTGCATAGGGGCCTGTTTCAACCCATAAAAAGATTTTTTCAAGAGACATACAAAGTTCCCTTTGTCTTTAACCTCAAACCCTCTTGGTTGAGTCATGTATATGGTTTCATCTAAAGAACCATATAAGAAGGCAGTTTTCACATCAAGTTGTTCTAACTCTAAGTCAAATTGTGCCACAATAGCAAGCAAAACTCTAATAGAAGTGTATTTGACAACAGGTGAAAAAATCTCAGTATAGTCCTTCTCTTTGTGTGAATCCCTTTGCTACAAGCCTAACCTTATACCTTCTATTTGTTTTATCATATCCCTTTTTGATCTTATAAACCCATTTACAATCAATCAATTTGCATTCTATGGGTTTTTCAACGAAAATCCAGGTCTGATTTTTATATAGGGAGTTCATTTCATCTTCCATAGCACTAATCCACTTAGGGGATTCTTTGCAAGAGATAGCTTCTTCATAAGAAGCTGGTTCTGTATCAAACAGATCAGGTTCAGACTCTTTAGTCACAAAATCAGCATACTGATACTTAGAAAGAAGCCTTATTTCCCTCATTTCTCTATCCCTAGCAAGCTGGTAGTCCTGCAGGTCATTTGCAGGCTCCCGATGCTGGTCATTTTCCAAAATTTCAACACAGAGGCATTTTGTTGTTCCACTTCATGTGGCTCCACCTCAAACTGAATCTGGTCATTTTCAGATTCTCTATTCAGATTTATTTCAGTGATTATAAAGTCATTTTTCCTATCTTTTCACCAAATTTGTCACTAAGACAAGGAAAATCATTTTCATTAAAGATCACAAATCTACTTGTAATCACTTTATAACCTCTCACATCTCTTAACCACAATTTATAACCTTTAACTCCTTCTCCATAACCTAAGAACACGCCCTTCAATGATCTAGGGTCCAATTTGGAATCTGAATTATGTGCATATGCTGCACATCCAAAGGTTCTAAGGTAGGAGTAATCAGGTAATGTACCAGACCATATTTGTTCAGGAATTCTATTATCAAGAGAGCTGGAAGGGCACCTATTTATGAGATAACAAGCTGTTTTTACAGCCTCCCCCAAAAGATTTTTGGAAGACCAGAATTGATTAACATGCATCTAGTCCTCTCAAGAATGGTTCTATTTAATCTCTCAGCAACTCCATTTTGCTGAGGAGTATAGGTGACTGTTCTATGTCACAATATCCCTTGTTTAGAGCAATATTGATCAAAATCTGAATTGCAAAATTTAAGCCCATTGTCAGTTCTTAAAATTTTTATCTTCTTATTAGTCTGATTTTCAATTAATAAATTCCATTCTTTGAAAGTTGAAAACATATCAGATTTAGATTTTAATAAGAAAATCCAAGTTTTTCGAGAAAAATCATCAGTAATAAGAAGATAATATCTGAAACCAGATACAGTTGGTACAGGGACAGGTCCCCATAAATCAGAATGTATGTATTCAAGGATATCTTGGGATTTGTGCAGCCCTGCCTTAAAAGGCAGTCTGACTTGTTTTCCCATAATGCAATGTTCACAGAAAGTTAGTTTTTGAACACTATCTTTTCCAAATACTCTTTGACTTGACAAAGTTTTTAGGCCTTTTTCACTCAAGTGTCCAAGCCTTTTATGCCATAAATCTGATTTATCGAAATGTGTGACAAAATTCGCAGAATTATTAGGTGAAGTGATTTCAGCCCCTATAATATAAATTCCATTGAATTTGAGTGATCTGACAATAAGTTCTTGATTTTTGATTATATTAGTAGAGTCATTCTTAATCTCAATTTAATATCTCTTATCATCAAGAACTCCTAAGGATATGAGGTTCCTTCTTAAAGCTGGAACATATCTAGTGTGTTTCAATAGTAAGTGATGACCATTTTTGAATTTCAGCAACACATTGCCAATTCCTTTAACTTGACACACCTCATCATTCCCAAGTTTAACTGATCCTTCATCAAGGTCAGAATAGTCTGATAGACAGTTAATATTGGGTGTCATATGGAAGGAACAGCCTGAATCTAAGATCTAATCTTGTTCAGTACTTTCAGATAAAGACACATAGGCAACCCCAATATTCACTTCCGCTTCTTTATAGTTTGAAGTAGTGGTTAAAGAAGTATTTTCTGAATTAGACCCATTCTTTTGGTCATTGGCCTTTTTAAAGCAATCTTTAATAAAGTGCCCAGTTCTACCACAGTAGAAACATTTCTTGTTATTATCCTTTCCTTTATTGGGTTTCTTGTCTTGTCCTTTGGTATTATTCCATTTTCTTTTGACAAAGTTTTTATCCTTGTTGAAATTGGAATGACTGAAATTACTCACACCCTTAGTATGGGATTTCGGATTTTTTCCCATACCCTCAACATGGAACACTTCCTTGTGTTCAGATTTCAACCCCAGTTCTCTGGTTAGAAGAGAATTATGAATTATTTCAACAGTAAGGTCACTCCTACCATACTCTAGAGCATTTCTTGTATCTTTATATTTGTCTCCTAGAGTATTAAGTAGACTAACTACCTTTTGCTAATCAGAAATCTTCTCTCCACAGTTTGTTAAATCTTGTGTGATCCTATTGAGTCTATCCATATTATCTTAAATATTAAGACTAGGATCAAACTTAAAGCTGATGAAGAGTCTCCAAAGAAAGCATTTATTTGGTAGGGACTTGTTGATGTACTGTTTTTCTAAGGCAGTCCAAAGTTCTACATCAGTCTTGGTTTCTCCTACTTACCTAATCACAGAATCAGATAAGTGCAAAAACATAGTGTTCCAGGCCATTTCATCTTGTTCAGTTTTTCTATCTACAGATAGTGTTTCTAGCCAAGATTCATCAATGGCCTTGACACACTTTAATTGCAACATAAGGGCCTTAATTTTCTGGCGCCAGAGACTAAAGTCTCATTTGCCATCCCAAATTTGAACATCTACCTTAGAAGTCATGGTGTGTAGTATTGTGTTCAGTGTACAGATATGATACAGCCAAAGATATATCACAGCAAGCAGAATCAGATATTCCAATTTTATACAGACAATTATTTATAGACAATGATAATTCACAGATCAATCAGTAGAATTGGAATTACAATACAGTTCAGCTCACACACAGTAAGCTACAGGGGGTTAGAATGATGTACCTCTAGCGAAGAACAAATTTCAAACAGTAATATCAACCACTGAATCAGATCAATTTCAAGTATCAGTATTAATCAATAGTATACAATGTAATTCAAATAACAAGATTAAAGAAATCTTGGTATTACTTTAAAATCTGCACAATAGCAAAAATAGGTATTTCAAAAAATTTCCTTAAAAAAAAAGAACGAGTTTCTTGAATCGAAACCCTAGTCCCCTCAGATTCTAGGGTTGACCCCTAGACAAAGGTGGATTTAGGGGAGATTCAAAGAAACCTCTAATTTGAAAAACGTTTATACCAAAATCTTTGAAATTTTTTCAATTGTATACAGTGATACTTGACCACAAAAGCTGCTCATGTTTGAGAAAAGTAATTTCAAAAACTGAATATGCCAGACTCGGTATGACTCGGGTGTAACTCAGTGTAAACTCGGTATGACTCGGTATAGCTCAGTGTAAATTCTGTGTGAAAACAACAGATCGAAAACGAGTCAATAACGAGTTAAGTAATATTGTAACAACACTTTTCAAGATCTGTCAAGAAAACCCGGTCAAAACAGATTCCAAAAAAAAAAATCGAAGGACAATAAAAAAATTCTCAAACTGGCAGTGAACGGATCTGAAAAATCGAACAAATCAGTAACACCAAAAGAAAAAAAAATTCCTACGCTCTGATACCACTGTTGGTCCCAAAAATGATTTATAGTTCGATTTGTAAACACAAGACATAAATAAAGATGGCAAAAATTAACAATAACACAAGATTTTTCGGCCCAAAGGCCCCGAGGTTCGGCGACCACTTCTAACGCCTAATCCCCATTGAGCATCCGTAAGGATAAAGCTCAAATCCACTAAAATCGCCCAAAAATAGGCAAGAACGAGTTGCAGTACACAAACCACAAAAACAACTGAAAAATACACGATCCTTCCTCTACACATATGAACTCACATAAGAGTTCAATATTCTACTCTCAAATCTCACAATTTCACACAAGAAAATGTAGACTAAAATTTACAGAGACAAATATGAAAAAGGTAGCACTGCTGTATGAGAGTAAAAATGAAAGGGACGAAGGCACACGTGAAATCTGAGAGAATATGTCCCTTCAAAGCCTAAAGTCAAAGAGTCTTTCTTTTCTTTGCAAAGAAGCCCTTGAAGTTCTTTTGTTTTCACCATTCTGGATTCTTCTTTAAGTTGGATCCGGATATGGGCCAGAAACTTGGGCCAAATAAGGAGACATGATTTGGGCAACTATCAAAATTAGCAAACCATTTCCAACACAGAGCCATCAACAACGTTACGGTAAAGTATCGACATCCTATCCCTAGGTTAGATGACATGTTAGATGAACTACATGGTGCATGCATATTTACTAAAATTGATATTAAAAGTGCATATCATCAAATTATGATGCGAGAAGGGGATGAATGGAAAACTGCTTTTAAAACCAAATATGGATTGCATGAATGGTTGGTCATGCCATTTGGTCTTACTAATGCACCTAAAACTTTCATGCGTTTAATAAATCATGTTTTGCATACTTTCATAGGTAAATTCATGGTAGTATACTTCGATGATATCTTGATTTATAGTAAGGATTTGGATGAGCATATAGAACATTTGAAGTGTCTGCTTGTGATCTTAAGACAAGAGCAACTTTATGCTAATTTCAAAAAGTGTTCATTTTGCATGAAAAAAGTTATCTTTCTTGGATATGTTGTTAGTGTTAAGGGGATAGAAGTTGATGAAGATAAAATCAAAGCTATTAAAGAGTGGCCAATACCTAAGAGCATAGCCGAGGTTAGGAGTTTCTATGACTTGGTTAGTTTTTACAAGCGATTTGTTAAGGACTTTAGCACACTTGTCACACCACTCACAGAAGTCGTTAAAAAGAGTGTAGGATTTAAATAGGGGGTAGAATAAGAACTTGCATTTAAGGCTATTAAGGAAAGGTTATGTAAAGTACATGTTTTAGCACTATCTAACTTTGATAAAGCTTTTGAAGTTGAATGTGATGCATCGGGAATAGGTATTGGTGCTGTTTTGATATAGGATGGAAGGCCAATTGCATATTTCAGTGAGAAGTTAAGCGGGGCAGCACTCAACTATCTTACATATGACAAGGAGTTGTATGCACTTGCTAGAGCTTTGGAGACTTGGCAACATTATCTATGGCCGAAAGAGTTCGTGATCCATTTTGACCATGAATCCTTGAAGCATCTGCAGAGTCAAGGGAAGCTAAACAGGAGACATGCACGCTGGATGGAATTCATTGAAACATTCTCATACGTCATTCGATACAAACAAGGTAAAAGAGAATGTAGTAGCAGATGCGTTGTCACGAATGTACGTGCTTCTTACTTCTTTGAGTGTGAAATTGCTCGGATATGTATGCGAATGATGATGGTTTTTTTGATATATATAATTCATGTAGTAAGGGGCCGTTGATAAATTCTTTAGGTATGATGGCTATTTATTTCGGAAAAATAGATTGTGTATTTTTAAATGTTCTATGAGGGAGTTGTTGGTCCGAGAGTCACATAATGGGGGGTTTTATGGGTCATTTTGGGGTCAAGAAGATATTAGAAATGTTGGGAGAACATTTTTATTGGCCTAGGATGAAAAATGATGTAGAGAGAATGTGTAGTCGATGCATAACATGTAAATAGACCAAGTCTAAGGTTCTACCACAAGGACTTTATACACCTCTACCTGTGCCTAGTGAACATTGAGTTGATATTTCTATGGATTTTGTTTTAGATTTACATAGGACTAAGAAAGGACGGGATTCAATTTTTGTGGTTGTAGATAGATTTAGTAAAATGACATACTTCATTTCTTACCATAAGACTGATGATGCTACAAACATTGTAGATTTGTTCTTTAAGGAGATAGTACGTTTGCATGGGGTTCTTAAGAATATTGTATCATATAGGGATGTTAAGTTCATTAGTCACTTTTGGAGAGTTTTGTGGAATAAACTAGGAACTAAGTTATTATTTTCTACTACTTGTCACCCACAGACTGATGGACAGATCGAAGTAGTTAATAGGACTATGATTCAATTGTCACGTACTGTGATTAATAAGATTTTGAAGAGTTGGGAAGAATGTTTACCTTTAATTGAGTTTGCATATAACAAGGCTATACATTCTACTACTTTATTTTCTCCATTTGAAATAGTTTATGATTTTAATCCACTAACACCATTGGATTTGATTCATTTGTCTATTAATGAGTGTGATACTTTAGATGGAAAAAGAAGGCGGAGATGGTAAAGGCATTGCATGAGAAGGTCAAGTTTCAAATTGAGTAGAGGAATAAACACTATGCTACACAAGCTAACAAAGGGCGGAGAAGCGTTACATTTGAACCCAGAGATTGGGTTTGGTTACATTTGAGGAAATAACGTTTTCCAGAACAACGAAAGTCCAAGTTGCAACCACATGGGGATGGACATTTTCAAGTCCTTGAACTGATCAATGACAATGTTTACAAGATAGATCTTCCTGGTGAGTATAATGTTTCAGCTACTTTCAATGTGTCTGATCTCTCTCTGTTTGATGCAGGTACAGATTCGAATACAAATCCTTTTCAATAGGGAGGGGATGATGTGATCCATGATATCGTTGCAAAGGAGACAAGCCCGAGGAAAGATCCATTGACTGTTGAAGAAGGACCGATGACTCAAGCGAGAGCAAAGTGCATGAAAGAGGCAATGACATTGTTGGTTCGAGCTAGGTCGACGCTAGGGCGTTCGTAATGAAGAATGGAGCAATTTCCATGTTTGGGTCTATGTCGGAACCGGAGTGGAAGAGCTCGATACAAGCAGACGAAGGCGGGGGCAAATGCTTGCACTATGCGACCGCATGGTGCCTACTCGAGACCAAAGGGTCTCAAATGCTGAGACCTATGCAACCGCATAGGGTTATATTTTGCTAATGATTTCCTTTTTGCGTTTATCTCCATATTGTGATAGAATCCTATTATATCACGACTTTTACTAGTTTTGACAAGTTAATTCCGGCTTTCCTTTTAATTCTAGGGTTAGTATAAATACTTTACTTTATTCATTGTAAACATTAACCATTATTATTATTGAATTAATTGTGAGATTTTATTGCTTTCAAACATTTTGTTCTTCATTGAACAATTTCGAACTCATCAAAAATCGGTGTTCTTGTGGCGTTCAACATCCGGGCTAGATTCATCAGGTGTGTGATCAAGAGGTCTTCATATCGTCGGCGATTGTGTTGGTTGCTTGGTTCACAATTCTTGAGTCGAATCCAAAACCTCAATCTATTGACTTTTTTGGATTGGTTCTAATCTTGTTGTTGGGTTGCGTAGCTATTATTGCTCCGTGGTTCTCATCATCATACTTAATGTCTAAAGATTTTTTCCTAAAAAATTATTATTTGAAGGACTAGTCAAGAAGTCAGACAAAACAAAAATTATGTAAATAGTAAAAATAGACCCCATCTCGTGTCCATCAAAGTTTTTGTCTATTGTAGAAAATTCTAATCGCAACTCCAACTCTTGCATTGCGATGTCACTCCAACCCAACACCAAATTTTGTACAATTTTAGTGTAAAATGGTATAAGTGAATAGTGTTGCACCATTCACCTGCACCTAGGGGTGGCAAACGAGTTTTCGTCTATTGTAGAAAATTCTAAACGCAACTCCAACTCTTGCACTGCAGTGTCACTCCAACCCAACACCAAATTTTGTACAATTTTAGTGTAAAATGGCTCGTTGCTCGTGGGCGAGCTCGATTCGACCCACGAGCTCGTCCTGTAGTGAGCCGAGCTGCTCGGCTCGAGCTCGCATTTTTTGAATTTTTTAATTATCCTTCTAATAATATAAAAAAAAATCAAACGAGCCGTTCGTCAAAAATGAGCTGAGCCTGAGCTCTTTTTTTATGAGCCCGAGCGGCTCATGAGCCGCTACAGTACGAGCCGCTCGGCTCGATTGCCACCCGTATCTGCACCATATTTGGCTAAAGTCTTTTTTGCTCCTTTTTTCATTAATATCAAATGTTGTTAATGACATTCGTTTCATTTTATATTATACGTTAATTTTAATTCTTAACTAATTATTATTATTATTATTATTATTATTATTATTATTATTATTATTTTCGGCTACTACTACTATTATTATTTGTAATAAACTTTAACCATGTAATCAATAATAATTGAAAAATGAATTAAACTTTAATCATACTATATTTTTTAAATTTATTAATGAATTTAATATTTTTGTCAACGAAATGTAATTATTTATGCAATAAATTATGTAGTAGTAAATTAAATAAATATATAATTTTTTAGATAGATAAATTGTTAAGAATAAAAAAGTGAAGAAAATGATTAAACTCTGTTCATTTGGTGTAATATGTTGGAGATAATTTTTAGTTTGATACAAAATTTGATGCAAAACTTACTTCGAAATTTGGTGCAAGATGGATATGGCTTAAAGTGTCGTCGCAATGGATTGGGACTCATGTTTGACTAAGTCTCTTTTTGAAAAATTTATAAATCATTTTAAATTGATCGAATTTAACTTTCAATCTTACATATCATCAAAAGATTTACAAGTACTATCCAATTATTCATAACTCATTTGTACTTATTTATATAAATTCCTTTCAAAACGAGGCTATGTTTAAAATTGACTTGGAGTTACTATTTTAAATATGTTTCACTAGTTTTTCCTTGACAAAAAATTTTTTTTTATCTTATTTTAACATTAAATTGAGGGTTATTTTCAAAATTACACATTTTAAATCTACTTAATAAGTAAAATTTCAAACGTAGCCAAGTATATATCGTGTCTCCCCGTGTAATTGATCATCTTCTCATACTAACTATAGTAATCGCTTGATAAATTACTATTGCCTGAGTAATTGATCATCTTCTCGTACTAACTATAATAAGGGTATGTTTGATTGGGATTTCTTTTCCATAGAAGATGGAAATTAAATTCTATTTTCACATTTTTGCATGTTTGATTGGTTAAATTTTCCATGGAATAATTTTCCTCATTTTCTTGATTTTTTAGGAAAATCTTTTTCCATAGGTTTGGTAGGAAAAGTTTTTTTAGGTAACTTTTTTTAGCAATGGAAACAAATTTTATCCCTTTAATGGACAATTTTCATGAAAAACGAAGCCAAACGAACATCAAAAGATCTAAAATTTCAATATCTTTCAGATGAAAAATTATACCAATCAAATATAATTAATTAACAATTCTCGATAAAACAAATTTTAGACAATTTAATTTTCTGAAATTTATTTTCTTTCCACTCAATTACATTTTTGCAATCAAATGAACCATAACCGTATTACTGCCTAACTAATTAGACGCAACATATCTCAGAGTGAAGAATCACTAGCAATAATGAATGGCCAGGGGTATGTGTTGTGAAGCAATACATTATACTCACGTTAAACTGTGGCCGTCCGGACCACCAACATAGAGACATGACATGAAAGGATTTTTCATTTGGACTTTTTGTGACGTGGTGAGTATTCATTGGTGCACCAAATACTCTTTTTGTTTGGAAGTTCCTGCTATCTCTATTTTCCTTTTTATTATTCGATCCGAAATTAATAAAAATTAGGGGAAAAAATGATTTTATGTTCTTTAAAAACTTTAAACTAAGTTGAGGCACACTTGTCTTTACTAGCAAGCTCAATAGTGTCTTCTATCATCATGATGTTCATTTTTAAAAGAGATATCATATTTTAATTTTCTATTGACATTCGATGTGGGATAGGTAAAATTGATTTTCAATTCTAAATATAAATATTTTATTTCATTATTTCCTCAAATCAAAATATTTGTTATATATTAATTATTAGTTTTTGAAGTTGTAGAATAAATTACAATAAATTTAATCAAGAAAAATATAGATATTCATTTACTTTAAATTAGTAAACTAAATTAAAAAAATCTATTATTTTTATAATATTTTATATTTATGTGTATAGTTATTTATTTAATTTGACATTGGTTCTATATTGATTCTACCCCAGGTTGATTTTAAAACATTGGTTGAAATCATTTTTTTTTTCAAATTTTCTAACTCTTAAACATGTTTAATAATTATAAAATTTTCAACTTTTTTATATTTTGAATTTGATTACTTTTTTATTCTAATTTTATTTATTTTCTCATTTATTTATTTTAGTAACAAATAATATGCCATAAAAATATTTTATCGACTTAATTATTTATAATAAATCGGATCAGATTGTTATCGAATCGGATTGACCTATGTCCATATTTGATCCATTTAGTTAACGGGTTATCAGATTCGGATTTTGATCGGGTTATCGGACTAAGATCCTAAATCCATCTACTATTAATTTCGTCGGATTCGGATCACAATTCAATTCATTA
The DNA here is from genome assembly GCA_019097785.1 of Fraxinus excelsior. Lineage (NCBI taxonomy): Eukaryota > Viridiplantae > Streptophyta > Magnoliopsida > Lamiales > Oleaceae > Fraxinus > Fraxinus excelsior. The sequence continues at coordinate 5,709,488 of CM032643.1, read as the reverse complement.
ACAGCCTTAATGATTGCTTCTTTTATGATTATTTAAAATTTTATAGATTAAGCCCCTATTTTGGTCCGAATGAAAATTCGATTTTAATTCAAGTTAAAGTCAAACAATCAATATTAACTACATATTTTATGGATCCCACAATTTTTCAACCACACATTTTAAAAACTCATATCACAATCTACTAAAAAAACTGATTTTAATTTACGCCAAACACCCTCTAAATGAGTTATTTTCTATGTAATTCATATAGAGAAAATTATAACAATTTATCTTTTTAATATATAGAGTGGAGGTTAACTTGTTACCTTTTAGCTGCATGGTTATTATTTTTAAAAGATTGGCATTTTCATTTCACAATTTTAAAGTGAAAGAAATTTCCAAAAGTCGATTACAAGTTTCATAAACTCAAAAGATTTTACTAGTCTTTTCATTTTAGGTCCCGTCGACAAAGCTTTTGATAAAAAAAACTAGTAAATTTTGATAAATTTGATGAAAACGTGTGATCGAAAATTGGATAAAAGTTTTTGATCTTAATACAACTTTATATTTAATGCATTAGAAATTTACTTCATCATGCATATGCCAAAATTGATGAAAGCCAACCAAACTAGAAAACCTTCACTCCCACTAAACCCTCTTCCAATGGACGATCAAAATCATCATTGGGCACTCGAAATTACCCCGCTTTTTCATCGGATTTCTTGGGGTCATGACCGGTGCTTTATTGGTTGCAATTTTCCACTGCATAATGGTGATTTGCCATGGTATGCCAAGTACTCAAACATCGACAATTTCCACGAATCAAAATGCAAAGTATTCCTCGGAATAGCCAAGAACATACGAGGAAAAGTTCAGCATGTAGTTACTTCAAGATACTCTAAACTAAAAAATTGCAAAGCAGAAGAATGCGCAGCGTGTCTAAATGAATTCAAGGAAGGCGATGAGGTTCGGGTTTTGTCTGAATGCTTGCATATATTTCGTGTAAATTGTATCGATGAGTGGCGGTAGAATTACCCCAGCCGCCTCCTTTATCGTGTTGATACCTGATCGGTGCCATCGCCGCGTTTTATAAGTGTTGCTAGAATTTGGTAGCATTCCACCGCCGGAGCTGTATAGGGTACTGGATTTTGGTGGCTAGTGGTTGAATATGTGACTTTGGGTACACGTTTTGTACCTTTTTCTGGTCAAGTTTTGTGACTTGAATTATGTTAAGTATGCATTCCATGATGTACACCTTTGTTGACATTGTATGAGAATTTAAAAAGTGTTGGACGAGAAAGTGTGTGTTTTTTTTAAAACCGTCGAATCATTTGCCAACACGTGGTACAATGTCAAATATGATGTACATGTAGCATAATTGTTGTGACTTTGCTTAGAAGTGAGTTTATGTGAATTCCATCATGTAACAATGTGAAATAAAATGTTTGAATATGGTTGTGAGGATGACTTGGTAATTAATTAGACTAAAATGGTAAAATGGGCCAAAGCCCAAAATATCGCGGACTCAATTCGTACTGTATACAGGTTAGATACCCACAAATACGGATTGGGCTTGAATTTGCTTTGTTTGTTTCCATTGGGCTACTATTGAGTTTTTCGTTGGGATTTGGGTATTAGAGTAGGGCAATTTACAGAAGAGAAAATTAAGAAAAATCATGGTTTTAAAGTTTCAATATTATTAATCAGACATTAATTTTTTTTTTCTTCAAAAAAATCAGTTGATAATCAGCTTTTTTTTATGTTAAATATATATTATAATAGTGGAAATTACACCAAATCCTACTTTTCAAGACCCAAATTCTAAAATTAGATATGAGGTTTATTTTTTCAAAAATCACATATTTTAAATATGGATATAGGTTTTTTATACTTAATTAAATATTAATAATAATATTATAAAAATTAATTTATATATACCCCACCCCACCTTAAATTCCTAACTCCCGCACCCCCATCTCTCTCTCTGCGGCATAGGGGCTTTTCTCCCACTGCGCCGTCACCATGCCTATCGGAGGAGAAATGTGTCGCTCGCCGGATGAGACTCCACCGCCTCAATCACACATCGCTTCGACCGTAAAACACTTACTCCTTCTCGCAATTGGTTGTCCATTTTCAGAAATACAGAGATCCAGTTGTAGCCCAAATCGGTAGCGCCGCCTCTGTGCTTTTTTTTATTTGATATATTATGGGTGGTTTTTTGGTTGGTGATTTCTGATTAGATCTACTATAAGTGGCACGTTGGTGGTGGTGTGCAGTTTGCGATGGTGGAGGGGTGCTGCTGTTCGTTATTTTTAAACTGTTAGTTGCATTGTAGTGGTGGCCTATAAAATTTGTGACTATAACTGGCGATGGTCGACGATAGAGGTAGTGGTGGTGGTCTTGGCGGTGGTGCGGTGGGGTGTAGATGATGCAGCGGCAGGTTAGTGGAGGTTGGGTGCTCGCCAATGTTAGATTCACCGTCTTCTTCTGCAGTTAGAGGCGAGGAGGAATCCTGTAAAAAAGCCAGGTTAGTGGAGGTTAGGTGCTCGCCAATGTTTTTTGTGGTTTTGAGGTGTCGCGGCGGTGATGATGCTAGTGGCGGCGGCGGTGTGATTAGTGGAGGTTGGGTGTAGTGGGGATGTTTTTGGTGCTGGGTTAGGTGCAGTGGCAGATCCCAGACGCTGTGAACCCAAGAAATTTGGTGGTGGGTTGCGGTGGTGGGAGATGGTGGTGGTGGTTTTGGCTGCGGTGCAGGTTGATTGTGGTGGTGGGAGATAGGTGGTGACGGCAGTGGAATTGGTTGGTTAACGATGGAAGCGATGTTTGTGGAAGAAGAGTCGGGTTATGTGGTAAGCAATGGTGGCAGCGAGGTTTGTTGGTGATTGTGGATCTGTAAGGATATGTTGATTGTGCGGTGTTGGTAATTGTACATCTGTGGTTGGTAGTGGAGGTGGTCACGGGGATGGTGCCGTTGGTTCTGGCGACAATGACGGTGATGGTCATGGGGGTGGTCACAGAAGTCGCTGGTGGTCACCAAAAAAATCTAACAGTGACCTTAAAATTGTGACAAAAATTAATTTGTGATCATTAAATTTGAAAATATATGACTGATAGATAACTGTGACCAATGCTGTGACCTGAGCCATGTGTTGTGACATATGTTGTGACCTGAGTCATGTGCTGTGACCTGAGCCATGTGCAAAAATATTATGCGACCTGTGCTGTGGCCATTTGAAAATAACATGGGACTATGAACAAAATCATGAGCTATGTGCAATATATTCTGTAACTTGTGTTGTGACCATTTGAAAATAACTCGTGACTATTAACAAAAGTGTGAGACATGAGCATTATTATGTTATTAATCATTATAAACAAAACAACATGCGTTGTGACTTGTGACTTATGACTTGTGACCTGGGCTGTGACCTGAGTAGTTGTCGGAATATTCGCTGGAGTTGGAATAATTGCCGGAATTAGAGCAGTCGCCGGAATAAATTGACGACGAAACAGTTATCGGAATATTCACTAGAATCGGAACAGTCACCGGAACTGCGGTTGGAATCGGAGTAGTCGCCGGAATGGTCGCCGGAATTGGAGTAATCGTCGGAACGGTTGTCAGAATCGGAGTAGTCGTCGGGGGTGGTGGAGGTGGGTGGGTTATATATATATATATATATATATATATATATATATATATATATATATATATCAAAAATCTGATTTTTGAAATGTGAAAGATATTTTGTTATTTTTAAAATAGGGTAAACTTAAAGTAAGATTTATGAATTTTTCCCATTATAATATGCATGAAATTTCTCCAATAAGTGACTTTATTACAGCAATCCACCACACATGATTCCCTATTAGTTTTTACCATATTTGGCCACATTTGAATCAACAGCTGGATATATATTTTGGTTCCAAAATGGAATCCATTGAAATATGGACTACAAGTGGATTCGATTGGGATGAAAAACCAATAATGCCGGTTGAAATTTCATGGTTGAGAGAGAAGAACCTCGTCCGCCGCCTCTATGGCGACGAAACTTAGATGATCCCTTTCACTGCTAATCACTCGGTGGAAAAAAATTGCACCTTAACCACATAGCAAAGAAGAAATTGATAAAAACTTGATCCCGGGATTCTACCATTATTTCTAAAATGGTAGGCCATAGGGTTGTTGTTTGAGTAATGCTGTTTAGTATTACAGCATTCTAGGTGATACTAAATGTCATTAAATGAGAAAAATAATTAAATGAGTCAACATATTTCTACCTTAACATTGAGTTTATCGCATACTGATGTACAAATTGGTGTTCTAGCACCACTGATGCTGCATAACATTATTCTTGTTGTTTACGATGGTAAGAAGCACATGCCTTTCCGTATATTCAAGCAGATGGTTGGCCATAAATTGTGACATGATGCAATTGTGCTTTTATTTTGGATGCTTTTTAATTGGCTTCGAGTATGAGGCAGTCGAGATAATCTACCTTCCAGTTAGAATGAAGTAATTGTTTAGAGATAGGGTCTCTGCCCATCTCATTTTTATTGTACCTTTCAAATGTAGAAAATAGTACAGATTATATTAGGATTTCGTGTAGGATTTATTTTATGCATATGCTGGGCAATTTGTTCAATTGAGCTTATTATTATTATTAATTTTTTTAATTTGATGGGTTCATTCCTTTATATGTGATATGGTCTTTTAGACTCACTTTTGCTGCGGTCTAGAAAACAAGCTGAGCAACTTTTTACCCAAATGGTGACTTAAGAGTGTATTTGAAATATAATTTATCTGTAAATATTAATTTTAATTATTTTCTAATTTTTAAAGTTTTGATAAGTACATTAAATAAATTTTAAAATATTATCGATGGAATATGTTTTTTTCTATAAATTTTAATTATTATTTAAAATTTTTTGTTGAATTTACCAATGGATTTTTTTCATAGAAAAATGTATAATAGATATTTAATATTTTTCAAATATTCAGTAGGTAGTTTAATATGTATTTTTTAATAATAATAAAATAATAATTCATTTCTAATTTATTGTTAATTAGTCGGAAATAACAACAGAAGTCGTCCGTCGCTAAAATTCCATCTCTATTGTCGCCTTTCTAATAGTGGTAGTTTAATTATTTCATTGGTACCTTGATGCGGGAAAATATCGATAGGCCCAAGCCCGACCTATTGGGCCCGACTTTGGGCATCCATATTGGGTCATTTTGTAACGTAGAGTCAAGCTTGAGTTCGAGGCCCAACATAAAGTCGTGTTCTCGGCCCTAATTAACGTACCCCCCGACCTTAGCATACGCTTCCTAAGAATGTTAGTCCTTTTTAGGTACAAACTCATAGTTCATACGAACTTTGCTCTAACTCCAATTGTGCAATCCATACACAACACAAACACCTAAAATAACTAGACCTACAGGAAGTTCAGTCCTTCCAGGACTCCCCCTTCAACATATATAAATACATAACATAGCCTCATTATTCATGTATGATTTTTCTATAACATTCCAGCATATTTCTATTGTACACTTGTTTGACTTAAGCATCGAAGGGGCGATGATGACACACCTTGACGCCTTTATTTCAGGTATTAGAGATCGGATCTGGCGGAACTTTTCCATTTGGCTTGGGTTGGCCCATGTACGAATTTTGGCATCATCATTGGTGCAGTCTGTTGGAACCGTTACCAAAAGTCATGGTAAATACCGTTCATATCTTCATCCAAGTTACGAGTACTCAGATGAGGAACAAGAACAAGAAAATCAGCAGCAGCTGGAGCCAAAACTACCAGAAAAATTTGTGGATCCTCAAAAGTGAAGGTAGAAGATGAAGGAGAAAAGAGATTTTCTATCAAAACCATACCAAAAGTCACATTCCAGAGCCCATTCTCACAAACAACTACAAGTAGCCATTAATTCCTGGCCCATATCCATCACTTAACATACCATCATGCACCACTCCATAACCCTATCCAACTTCTTCATCTTCATCTTCTCCACTCAAACCCTAAACACACTGCCCACTATTACAACCACCTCGTCACCTCTTGACCACACCTTTAATTGTCGACATCCATACCATCCACAAGACATGATGTCGACACCACCCTATCATTCCAAGCCCAAGCAGCAGCCATCATCACCATCTCTGCCGTCGCGCAACCACCAAATTGCCATCATGGAAGAGCCATCCCTCCCCCATTTCTCCTCTCTGGGAATCACTAACCAATTTACATTTACAGGATTCGTCTTTAATTTCACCGCCGTCGAGACAATCTTTTTTAAACGGTTCTGCAATCTCATATTCATGGTAACTTGGACGTTAAATCATCGATGCACGGTGAATCATCTAAACAATTTGCGATTACTGAAACAATCGCCGAATATAGGTAACATACTAAAGTAGTATCCGATACGCAGTGACTCGATCAAACAAAATGCGCTCCGTGGTGACTCAATGAAGCAGTCTCCTCATCGCGGTGTCGCAGTAAAACAGTTTTCAAAGCGTGATTTATCTTCAGAATCCGGGCCTTCAACGGAGATAAATGGTGCTTTGGTCGACCATCGGATGAATGCTTTGAGGAACTTAGCATTTCTGAAGCATCACATCATGGGCAATCTGGAAATCGGGATTCACCTGGTAGCTAATTTCTCATCTTCATCGAAATTTCTGCAAAGGGAATCGTGAATACTCACAGGAACTGTCTTTGCTTATAATCTGGATTTTCTTCTTTTGAGCTTAGAATTTCACAGAATTTATAGAGCATTCACAATTTTAAGGTTGTGTACTTCAAGCCAGATCAAACTTCTTGGGCTGGGCTGAGAATAGGTTGTCCTATTTAAGATAAGCCCATTACCATGAGTGCTAAATTTCGTACCACTAAGCTCAAACAATAGCTGGCCCAAAACTTATGTTCGACCCATGTTAAGTTAACAAGAGAATTTGTTTTTTGAATTGGATGGCAAATCTAACAGAAGTGTTAGCAATTGAACAAATTAGAATGCATCTTCCCGAAGAGCTCCTTGAGAGAGGTTTTATCTGAGAGGGCTTTCTTTTACAGCTGAGATCAAAAGTTGCAGCAGAAATAGTATTCAGTTTCTACTTTGGATTACTTTAGGAATCTTGAACAGAATGAGTTGAGATAGTATTCTTGGGGGCAAAATCAATCAAACCCTCAAGTTATAAACCTCACTATACCAACAACACAAATATTTGTTGAGAGGAAGCTTTTATTAAATATTGAAACTGCCCAGGTTCATCCGCGCAAGGAACATGTTTGTGCTCCAATTCACGATTTTGTCGAAGTCTTCCCAGTTAATTCGACCAACATCTCGTCGATTGGAGGTTATAAGATGACGGGTAACTTGCCAATTGGGAAAGACGATGATCGGTTGATCCCTAATTTGGTTTCAATCAACTTCAATATGGATCTTGAATGCTTGGGGGCCTCTGATGCGAAATCACGTGACCATAACCTGGAATTTGTCAATTCCGATGCTATCCGGCCAAACCAAGGTGTTACTTAAGAATAGGGCTCAGGTCAACCCCCATGATCAATGGGGAAGCATGGTATCACTCTTAAAATGCATATATTTGAAATATTTTGTCCTTTGAATATGTGTTTTATATGCATGTTTATATTTGACTAAAAAAAAAAAAGTGTTGGTACGAGTAAATGATTTTTTGCATATTTCATACATTTTTTAGGCCAATAGAGTAAATTTCTATGTTATATGAGGCATCCGGGAACCCCCTAAGACCTATTACATATTCAAAAAGAATAATTTAAAGAATATAATTTTTATTACAATGTTTTACTTTATTGTGCAATATATTTGACGGGTGTGTTACTACTTTCTAAATGACACTTAAAGGTCTTGATTCGATGCATAAGCCTCTTAGTTTTCCTAGACAATGCATGACACTTACAATAATGTCAAAAAACTCCCTACATGTGCATGTACAAACACCAAGTAGACACTGATAATCATATAGGTCTACATTACTTAACTTTTTCATTCTTTCTCTTGCATACTAGCCTTTGGTTTCTACCCATGACATGGCAGGTTACAAATGGTAAAACTGATATCTCAATTAGTATCAATGTCATTTTAATTTTTTAATTAACATGTTCTGTAGTGGCAAATGACTGGTGAAGAGAGATGCAATGCATAACTTCAATATTACACTCTCTCTTTTATAGTTATTGTTTTGTCTCTATTATGTAAAACGTATTTGAAGCATCATAATATTAACTTAATGTTGTTATGAGTGACATGTCCGAAGTAAAGGCACTTATTTGATCAACGAATTTATTCTCGTATGTTTACATTTTGATCCATAGTTGTAACTAGCACCTATTCTGATATCTAAGCATAAAAGAAAATGTCTTCTGTCACACACTTTCAATATGATTATAATATCTCTTGCTGACATCTGCCACAAGTTATAAAATTTTGCAATGTACCCCGACCTACTCTACTCAATATTTTTCGTGACAATAATATTCAGTGGTCGAGATCGAGCTTGCCGCTACAAACAAACAGGACTCAAGTTACTTGGCCTACCATTGGTCTCGTAACACGTCTCAAACTCCTCCAATAGGACTCGAGCTACTTGGCCTACCATCTGTCTCGTAATACGTCTCAAGCTCATCCAACAGACTCAAGCTACTTGGCCACCATCGGTCTTGTAACACATCTTGAGCTCCTCCAACAGGACTCGAGCTACTTGGCCTACCATCGACCTCGTAATGTCTCGAACTCCTTCAACATGACTCGAGCTACCTGACCAAAAACTGGCCAAGTAACACGCTCGAGCTGCTAACAATACAACACTCGAGCTATTTGGCATAAAAACGGCCAAATAACACGCTTGAACTCATTATCGAGCTTATTTGCAAAAAATTGGCCAAGTAACAAGCTCGAACTACTTAATACAAAACTCGAGCTCATTAGCCAAAAATTGGCCAAGTAACAAGCTTGAACTACTTAATACAAAACTCGAGCTCATTAGCAAAAAATTGACCAAGTAGCAAGCTCAAGCTACATACAAATTGCAAAACGCGCAAAGATTTAAGCTTGTTGCACCTCTCTGCATCTCACATCGCAGCTCAAGCATGTAACTTTTAGCTGCGACCTGGATACACGGGGGCCTGTGATGCGGGAAAATATCGATAGGCCCAAGCCCAACCTATTGGGCCCGACCTTGAGCCTCCATATTGGGCCATTTTGTAACGTAGAGTCAAGCTCGAGTTTGAGGCCCAACATAAAGTCGTGTCCTCAGCCCTAATTAACGTACCCCTCGACCTTAGCATACACTCCTAGGAATGTTAGTCCTTTTTAGGTACAAACTCCTACTTCATACGAACTTTGCTCTAACTCCAATTGTGCAATCTCTACACAACACAAACACCTAAAATAACTAGACATGCAGGAAGTTCAGTCCTTCCAGGACTCCTCCTCCAACATATATAAATACATAACATAGCCTCATTATTCATGTATGATTTTTTCCATAACATTCCAGCATATTTCTATTGCACACTTGTCTGACTTAAGTATCGGAGGGATGAAGAGGACACACCTCGACGTCTTTATTTCATGTATATCGGATCGGCAAAGCTTTTTCATTTGGCTTGGGTTGGCCCAGGTACGAATTTTGGCATCATCAGACCTGCTTTATTATTATCGAACCCTATATATACGATGTATTTTAGGGTTTCATAGTATTATTTAGAGAAGCAGTCCAAAACTCCTCTCTGGTACTCATATTTGATATTGTGAATTTTTCCTCTTTGCCCCTAATTTTTTCTCGTCTATATTTTTCCTGTAAATCTATGTGTTATTATTATTTTAGATTGCCCATTCTCGCTTTTACGTAAGACTATATTACAACGTATCTAAGTTCTAAGTGGTGAAGTTTGAGAAATATTGCATTTCATAAATTATAATGATTGTAACTTGCCTTCTTTGTTAATCATGTTACTATTTATATAAGTTGAGTAGTTAGTAACAAATTGTGTCATAATGACTCGTTCGTTATATTTTTATAGTTCATATTATTAAATTTGTTAAGTATATATTTATTTGCTAGGCAGAAATTGCATTCCAAGACCTAAATGTGCTACTCCGAGTTCACCAAGCGAGTCCATGCATTGTGTGATTGGTCGACTCATTGCAATATATCAATGACAAACTGGGTACACAATTTAACTAGGTCCTTGGTCAAATCATATACATGACATCTAAATTTATTCAATTTTATATGTAGTACACAAAAGGAATTGAAGTATAGTAGGTTGAGTAGCTCGTTGTAATTGTGACTAGGTACCGATTTATGTGACATTGGGCTTATCGATCATTATATTAAAATACATCACAACTCTATTGAACAATGAATCAAGTGACACGCTACTACCTAGACTGTTGCTGACGGTGATGAATATCACTTCTCTTACCAAAAATGTACAAGTAACGTTTGTGTCAAGTTCTAACTATAGAAACTTGGCATGAAGAAAGGAACGAAAGGGATAGATCATCTGCCCGTCTATAGCAATAGACGACCAATGTAGGATACTTTGCCCAACATGTTTAAATCCACTCCTACAGTATAGATAAAAAAAACTGGTAGAAGGTATATCTTTTATTTCTCATACACCAAACCTTTGATTTCTCATATACCAAACCAAATTTTAACGTACGTTGCACAAGATTTTAATTATTGTCAAAATACCAACCTAATTAATACTAGAATACCTAGATTTTAACGTACGTTGTTTGGTACACATTTTGAGAGTAAGAATGCATTCTTACTGTTGATGTGACGAGGAATATGTGATTGAAAATGAAAGAAAAATTATTAATGTGATGAAAAATATTATTTTATTAAAGAATGTGTGGTTGAAAATAGGTAGAAGAGTGAAAATGAGAAAATTAATATAGCTCAAATAGGGCTATAAGTTGAATTTGAAACTAATCTAACTAGATATACTAAATGTATGAGTAGATTTCATGAAGTACGCTATCTTTTTTTTTTTTTTTTTTTCCATGCATGATCCTTCGGTAAATTTGCTCTCATTGTTTTTTAATTTATTAGTATGAGCTTAATCAACCACTCTTAATTACGTTGTACTTTATTTATTTTGTCGTTAATAAAATATTTTGCCAAGAGCGACTTAATTAAACCCCTGTTTGTGTTCCATTCTTTTAGAAATTTATTTTTTTGCATACTCATTTTTAATCATATATTCACACCATAAAATATTTTAAACTTAAATTCAAATTTTTTCCTACTTTTTAACCCTACATTCTCCAAAAATTCATTATTCAAAATAATGTTTACCCAAAAAAAGGGCATCAAACATGGACTGAAAAAGGTATTGCATTTTGTACTGATTGCAAAGAAACCACCAGGCTACATTTCCCTTCCTTTATCAATGTGTGTATATATGGCCGAGTATATTATCATATGTATATTTATGAATATACTACGGAAAAAAAAAGGTTTCCAGCGACCAAGTAAATGTTGTTTCTGGAGTGTCTCTTTCAAAACAATCTGACAGAATTACCTTAATGAAATGTGCACAGAGTAACAGTATGATCAACAGAATCTGAAAAATTAATTCGAACCCACCGACTTCACGATATTTCCTTAAAACGAATTTGCTGCCTTCAAAAGGTGCTAAAGGTGTCCAACAATCGTTTCCCAGGATAGAACGAATTTCGTCTCCTACAAAAGCAGCACAGCAATCTGCAGGAGTTCCGGTGAATTCAACGAATTGTATTTTCTTTGAAACGAATATCAGAACGAGAGAGAGAGGATGAGATTCAATGCAGAGAATATCAACAATGAAAATGGGGTTATTATTTTGGCAGTGAGGCTGGCAATTTATAGAATTATTTGTGGCCATTCGAACATTCTTCAAGCCTCTTCAGAATAGTCATCACTGTTCAGACAAGTCCCAAAAATCCGAACAGACACAATGGTTCGATTAAAGTTGGCTGTTAATTATTTAATAGCCCATCCAAAATAATGTTTATGAAAACAAGCCCATTAATAAAAATTAATTTTATTAAGTACCCAAGAATTTGATTAATTACAATTTAACAGTCCACCCGCATCGGCACGGGCTCAGGCTGGCCGGTCGAACGGGCGGCGGCGCGCACGTGGGGTTTGGATCGAATCCCATAGGATATAGGTCTCCCCCCTTCTAAAAACTATTGGTACCCCTTGGGACCTAAATCCAATTCCCAAACTTATACTATAAAAACCACACCAAAGTTTCATAAATTTCCTATGTGGGACAAGTGTATGAGAATTTTTCAATAAATCAAATTCTTTACTATTTAATAGTTCCAAGTGGGTTACTTAGATATTAAATATTTTATTCAATACTAAATGGTTTTCGATAAATAAATATATCACGTTAATCCTCTTGTGGAGTGGAACATGAATATGCTAGGTCCTGTTAAAAATAAGGCACGGGTCCCACTGAAATTTGGGCTCAAAGTTGACCCATTTCACCACTATAAAACCATTTACCAACAGTAAATTGGTCACTAAAAGCAATATTCTGGTCGCTGAAGGGATTTACGGACCATAAAACCATGGTCGCTAATACACCATCGTATGGGTATACTGCACTATGTACAAACAGTTCCATGCAAAGAAAAAAGATAAGAGAAATGGAAGAAAGTGGGGAGTGGGGAAGGAACAGACGGGATATGAAAAAAAGTTTTGTTCGGTCGGGACACTCTTGTTTCCAACCAAGCACCCCCAACGCTCATCTTTTTTTCAAATTTCTTACATTAATTTAATCATTTTCTTGAAAAGTGCCATTAGAATTAAGCTAAGTTTGCTTAATGCTTGTGTAAAACTGTGGAATAATTAAGCTGGGAACCACTTTTAATTACTTATGCCCTTTCCTTCTAAATTATGCAGAAATAAGAAGAATGCACCACGCAAGATCAACCAAAAGCTTAAAGGTTAAGTAATTAAGAAACCTGACCCTCTCGAAACCCTAAAAAGCAATAAAAGAAAAAAGTCACAGAATGAAAACAAAACAAAAAAGTATAGTGAATGGTGTGTGTATATATATGTGTGCTCATAAAGCTCTTACTTTTATTAATTTAGCTTCTTATTCTCATTCTCTCTTTATTATCTCTCTCTCTCTTTTTCTTTCTCTCTCTCTGAGTTTGTGTGTGCTCTAACCCTCTAGCTAGTTGATTTGATTCTCCAAAAACCTTTACAAAAGAAGAAAGATCAAGAATTAACCATGGTTTTTTCTTCAATTCCAGCTTATCTTGATTCAGCCAACTGGCAACAGGTAAGGTTTTCTTTGATTTCGTATGTTTCAATGGCTTCTATGCTAAAAAAGCTAAATTCTAAAGAAAAATATTCCAATCCCTTTTTGTTTCTTTATTTTTTTGACGTCTTTCTTGCCTCTTTAATTTTGTTGAATATACCAGATGTTCATCTTCTGCTTTAACTGATTTTTTCAGCATCAAAATCATCAAATTGGAAATAGTTCCACAAGCTCTTTACTTCCACCTGGACCACAGCCTGCACCGCTTCCACCACCAGCCCAGCAGCTGCCACATGCCACTGGTGGTTCAGGATCAATTCGGCCTGGCATCATGGCTGAACGAGCCCGGTTAGCTAGCATACAGATGCCAGAGGCTGCCCTCAAATGCCCTCGGTGTGAATCCACAAATACAAAGTTTTGCTATTTCAACAACTATAATTTTTCGCAGCCTCGACACTTTTGTAAGTCCTGCAGAAGGTACTGGACTAGAGGCGGCGCTCTGAGAAACGTCCCGGTTGGAGGTGGTTGTAGGAGAAATAAAAGAAGCAAAGGTTCTAATACAAAGTCTCCTGTCAACACTGAGGGGCAAATTACCACGTCCAGTTCTCCCAATACTGTTTCCTCTAACAATGGAATTACAACCAATCTATTTGACATCAACCCTCAAATTCCGCCTCTTAGGTTTATGTCTCCTTTGAGTCAATTCACTGGTAACTACAATACAGGTGATATTAGCTTAAGTTACAGTGGAAATGCAGCTCCGGTGGTGGGAACTAACGAAAGGAATTTTCCAGTAGAAAGCAACTTACTTTGTGGTCAGATTGGTGGTGGAGTGACTTCCTTATTATCAAGTGGGGGCATTGAGCAGTGGCGGCTGCAGCAGCAATTCCCTTTCTTGGGTGGTTTGGATCCATCTCCTTCCGAGCTTTACCAATTTCAAGGCGGATTGGAGCAGTCGAGTTTTGTTGGTGATCATACCATGAGGCCTAAACTTTCTAGCTCAATGTTGACTCAACTTGCATCAGTGAAATTGGAAGAAAATCCCAGATTGAATTTGTCAAGGCAATCTATGGGAAATGATCAGTGGAGTACTGGTGCTGCTTGGACAGATCTCTCTAGTTTTAACTCTTCTTCCACAAGCAATCCCTTGTAAAATCTATATCGTCTTTGGTCTATGATCTGCACATGTCTCATCACGAAGCTTAAAAACTTATCTGTAGAGCTTCAAGTGCAGAAATTCACTATTGGAACAAAGATCATGAAGTACTATGGCTAGCTAGAATCCAAGCCAAAATGGATTAATCTTTAATCAAGGGATGATCGAAGACTTTATCGGCCTAAGATCGACCGAAAACCCTAGGATTAATGGTAGGTTTTTATGTTTGTTTGTTTTTATTTGTTTTCATTTGTAAGCTTACTTTGTAATGCTTGATTAGAAAAATTTCATGCTGATTTGAGTTTCTTAAATTATGAATGTTTGTACAGAATAAGAAAGAATTTTAGTGTTTTTTTTTTTAATTACTTCTTAGTAATTTCAAGTGCTAAGCAATTCTCACGACCAAAACATCCTTAGCGTTCTCATATGGTAATTTTTATTCTGGCCAATTAGGGTTTTCTTCTTTTCCACTTCACCAAAATATTAATTTGCTGAACCTTTACAAAAGAATGCATGCTTAGATTTTGTATTGATTAATCAACTTAATGTATAGAGTTACCTTTGGTCAGATTAATAAAATATTACAGAAGATTATTTAAAAAGAATTCAACGAGTTAAATCTAGAACTTTTTGAGTGGAGAAACAATTCTATATATATATATATATATATATATATATATATATATTCGATTATATTTTTTTTTCTAGTCTTTTTTAATTTGATTTCTGACTTTTTTATGGTAGAAAAATAATATATATAAAACATTTAGGTATGAACATTTTTAGCCTGAAATCTAACCTGAAAGCACTTCTTTCCTAGTTGTTAACTTCAGATTTCGATTGTCTCGAAAGTTTACATTACATTATAAATTGAGTCATTCGGACCGTTCGAGATGTAATTAAGTTTGGTAACAAATAATTTTCTTGGATATGTCTCTTGCCATCTCCATGGAAAATGCATACATTTTATGAGAGATCGTATAAGATCTTTGTGCTACAAATTAAAGTATCAGATACACATTTATTGGTTTTTCTTGTAATCCAGTCATAAAATCCTTAAATACCTCAAAATTTATAAAATGATATTCAAGTGACTCGATCAACGTTTTATAGTGAATGTAGCCAATGTCCAGATTATTTGATAATTAACATTGTCCAAAACAATTCATTATATCTTTTTTTTTTTCAACAACTATGTTTACGCGGGGATTTCGCGTATTAGAGTTGGTTATTGTAATAATCGAATGAGTTCACGTGTTTTCCTTGATTCTGAGTTTAGAAGAATATAACATTAGATTGCAAATGTACAATTCATATTGGTATATTGAAGTGATTTAGTGCACATCCATATTGGTATATTTAAGTTCTCAAAATGCTTAAGCTTTGGAGGGTTTGATTTCCAACAATTTCATAACAAAGTAGTTCTCTTCAACTTCAAAAATTCCAAACTATTCACTTTTTTTTCATGCCTAAAAATTTTCAGAGTTTAGTTATATAGCTACTTCCCCAAGAAACTTCTTACGAATAATGGTACTAAATTATCTTATTCTTAAATGACAGAGTGTGGAATCCTTGTACGATGATAATTATTCTTAGAATATGTAGAGACTGTTAAGATTTTTATGTGAATAGGGAGAGAGGTTAACAGAAGTGTCTGAAAAGACTCGAAAATTCCCTCTCAATTTCATACAAATTATACCTTTCAAACATTAAAGTTAAGTATACCAGAAAAAACAAAGTGTTTTGGAGACTAGAATTCTTGAATTTTGTACCCCCAATAATCACTTAAAGACTGCATGCATCACCAGAATCAAAGATGACACCACAAGCCCTTGAATGAACAGATTTTGCACGAATCAAGACCGCGTAGATTTTTGAGTGCATTTTTGGTATATAATACTAGAGTGTATTGAACGTTATATATAACATACAAAGATTTTAGCTTTCTTCTTTAACATCATCCACTATCTAACTTATTTAGGGTCTGTTTGGCAAGACTTTTGAAAAGTTAAAAGTTGTTTATAAGATTATAAAGTTGTTTTGAACATGTTTAAATAAATTTGTGAAAATGCTTTGTTTGATTAGAACTTTTAGAAAAAATTCAAAATTGTCATAAGGTTACTTTATGAGGAAGTTCTTCCATGAGAAGCACAAGTAAAAGCAAATGTCCTACCAACGAACCCTTAGCATATTTGTGTGCGTTTAAACGACTCGTTGTTGATCGTGATGAAGTGGGGTTAGCAATTCTTTCCCTCTTGTATTTGGTCATGCTTTTGATACTATATCTCTGTATACATTTAGTCTAGGAGAAATACGTATATGCATGCACATGATCTAAAAATAAGGGTTGAAAACATATAAGAGTGCCTTTTAACACATTGTATTAGATATGATAGGTCATTTTTATTCAAGATGCTGATAGGATTTGTTATGCTCAAATTAAATTAATTCAGTAGAGTTAGCCCCTGTTTGATTTGGCTAAAAATCAGATTTTGAGTAGATTTTGATAAAAGTTAATAAAAACGCGTTGTTAAAAAGTTTATAAAAGATGCGGTTCCATAGAATATGTTCAAATTCAAAATTCATACCACGCTTTAAGTTTTCAAGATGTTAAATTTTACTCAATTATTTGTTTATTCTTTGAGTTGAGTAGCTTTAACAAGACTTTCACTAGTCAAAGTTGAAATTTGTTGAAGCTGTTGACAGGAGAAGGATCCAATTCAAGCTGTTATTGAGTTCCCTTTATTATGGCTTTATACAATAATATATAGAAGAAAATATTCCCTTAAGCTTTATATAGATGCCACTGTTATTTTATATAGATATATATCCATGTTTGGTGGGATTAATATTTAGATTTTTATTAAAATTAACAATTAATTTAATTAACAAAATATTTTATTACATTTACAAAATTTCAACCACATATTTTATCAAGATTTGATAAAAATCTCATTTTAATTCCAACCAAACATGGGCATATGTGTGTGTGCGCGCCCGCGCACATTTGCATGACACATTCTGATTTAAATTAAAGAAGCGTTATTAACTTAAATGCGTAAGCAAAGAACAATATAATGAAAATATGAACCTTCATGAAAAATGCATACATTTAAGACAACATTGCATGCATTCTAATATTCCTTGTTATAACAATAAATTAACACTCTGTTTGATATACATTAAAATTTTCATTTTCATTCTTCTACTCATTTTCAACCACACGTTCTTTAATAAAATAATATTTTCCAACACATAAATAATTTTTCATTCTTTTTCAACAGCACATTCTTTATCAATCTAATATTCCAAAATACATTATTTCAAAATAACGTAGCTTAAACACTCCCTAAATATCATTTTCCATTGAAGCCTTGTTTTATACATATCCTCTAAACTCATTTTCGATCGTGCAATAAAATAATTTGTATGCTGGCTTATAATCTTCTTTACTTTTTTGAAAATCTATTTAAAAAAAATATATATCAAACAAACCCTAAATTTGAATTCTTGTTTATAGCTTGGAAATTATACGTAGGACTTGCTATATACTCAATTATTGTTGAAAAAAACATTTGAAATGATATCTTTTTCTTGCCTTAGCACTTTAAACTTTTATGTGAGTTGATTAAAAGGTCTCGAATGAATCTCTCTATATTATTCATTTATAAAATTGCCAATCTTGGTGTATATACAATGGGAATGTATAATAATACATTAAGCTACCTTTTATTTATGAAAAAAATCATACAATTAGAAAAAAATATTTGAAAGAAGGGTCCCCTTTGATTGCTAGTACTGTCTTAGTACAAGTGGAATTCCTCACCTTGAAGGAAAAGAATCTCACTTTTGTGAGGATCAAAGCTGCTTACAAAGAACGAATAAAGCAATTCCTACATAAATAAAGCTCTCTCTCTCTCTCTCTCTCTCTCTCTCTCTCTCTCTCTCTCTCTATATATATATATATATATATAATATCATGTAGATTTGATTATTTGTCGGTTGGTTGTCTTCAATCTTGAGTCGCTAAATGAGAGTAATTATTGGATGAATCCCTGTAGTGATCCCGAAATTGTCGATGAGCAAAATTTGTTTATATATGCGAGTATAGTACGAATAGAACATTGGAATATTGGCTCGAAAATTGAAGCTAGATCTTGCCATGTTCATCAATTCTTGGCGATGCATGCCCACTTCACAACCCCACAAATCTCTCTTTGTTGCACTATTTATACACTGCTGCAGCTTTCACTTTTGTATGTATCACAATTGTTAATTAATTGTTGGGTCCTTTGACAAAAGATTTCAACGAAAATATTAGCAGATCTTGATAGAAATTGATGTAATATATGATTAAAAAGTGGATTCCATGAAATATGTGTGATTAAAATTAAAATTTGGTGAAGTGTTTGAATCGCAATGTCCACGACGTCATGAGAAGTCCACTAAGCTGTATCATTTAAAGGAAATAGAAGTCATTACAAGGTTTTCGTGGGTTAACTAGCAAAAAGATCATCGTCGAAACTTGCAAATTAGACCCACGAACATGTTCTAACTCATGAGGGAGGACAGTGTGTGCGCAAAAAACCATGTTGCCCTACGTTGGAGCCTCATTCCATCCGTGTGAGCATAAGTTGAAAAGTTGCTATAACGAACACCAAGAATTATTGAATTTGACTTAAATTAAAATTTTGATTTTAATTCCTACCAAACATAAACTAAATGTGTAAAGGTGGAGAAATAAAGTTGCATGAGGGTTGGGTTGAGATTCCAAGTTGGGCACACTCGCACGTTGTTAATCATATTCAATTGTTGTTATGGGAATCAGATTCCGCGTTTGTTTCTAGGATATTGTCTTCAATCTTGATGTCCCACCTGCCTCAGTTATTATCATGCACAATAATTAATAATAATAATAATAATAGTAATAATAATAATAATAATAATAATAGTAATAATAATAATAATAATAATAATAATAATTTCACCAATCAGCCAATCACCATGAGAGATTAATTAACTAAACGAAATGCTTGATTTGATCTTCGTTATCTGGAAAAAAGGAATTATTCTGTTATATGCAGGAGATAATTCTTGGCAACTCTGCAAAAGAAAATATAATTAATTGTAACTCGAATCTCACCATTAAGTTTGATCTGTAATCAACATACACTCTAGAAGGCTAGAATTATTATCCTTTTGGAATTAATTTCGTCTACATTGCACGAAGATTAAAAAGAAACACGAAAAATATTCTATTCTGGAAGAATAATGTTATTCATCTCCACTGTGATTACAACCCAATTTAGGTGGCGTTAACGTGAGAATAAGTTATATGTGAAATTAAATAAGTAATTTAATTTCACCTTTCATTTAACATATCATTTAAAGCCACCTAGACTGAGGTTGTAACTCGAGTGAAGATGAATAACATTACTCATTTTGGAATTAATGTCGTCTAGATTGCACAAAGAAAGAAACGAAAAGGAAACACGAAAATTCTTCTAGAATTTTTTTTCGTGTTTCTAGGGTAATTGTACTTTTAGCTATAGTTTCGAAATATCACGACGGAAAGTTTTCTAAAAGTTTCGATGAGGTCTCCAAAGAGTGTTCAAATTTTAATTAAAGAACATTAATAATTTCCAAAATATATATGAAAAGCAACTTAGTCCCTAGAATGTCCTCATTGTGGACACGACTTGAGGTATGTCAATTATATACCTAAATAGAATATAAACGTCTCGACTATAACGATTTAAATTGAGTTTAACATCATTGAATTATATGACATATATAGGGCATGTTTGATGTAAATTATTTTGGAAAAACTCGTGAAAAGTGATTTTATTGGAGAAGGTGCGACTAAACGTAGAAAAAAAAAATTATGAGTTCACGAATAAAATTATTTTATCGAGAGAATATAGAAAAACGAAGAATCTATACCAAATAAGGGCATAATCCTTTACGACGTACCATCCATCCTCATAAGTGTATGGAGGGGCCAGCTTGTACTTATTCAATCACACTAGCTAGGGCTTATCCTTCAATTTCTTTTGCTGTTGTCATTTACGGCTTGGGAGAGAAAGCTTGAGCTATTAATCAACAAAGTAAAAAAGCCATCTAGTCACTGCTGACAGGCAAGTTTGAAGCATCCTATGATTCTTTATTTATTTGTTTTCCAATTAATAGGGTAAATTGACCAAGTATATTCACAAGTCTAAAATAATTATTAACTAGCGTCGGAAATTTCGTTAAATAATACTAATTTCACTTTTTTAAAAATAGAAAGTGTTCACTTCGATTTTCGGTTGGGCAAAATGACCAACGGAACCAAATAAGCGAGTGATATGAAGTCCGAGTCTTAGGTGACTTCTTGCTGTTTTCTTAACGGGTTGTCACGTGATCAATTATAGGAACCTCGTAAGATGAGGCGTAACATAAAGTCAGGTTGCGAATTCGTTAAAAACCGCTCTGTGTTCGAATGGATAATTCAACACAACAAAATTTCAATAAATGTCGAATATTTCATACTTAATGCAGATATATGTGTGCAAGTTGTAACAGGAAAAAAAAATATATAAATTTTTTTCCCAATTAAAGAATAAAAAAATTGTTTATTAAGTTTGTGGTAATGGGCGAATCAATAAATATCAATAAATAAATAAATGAGGATAATGGAAGATTGGCGAAGTTTTTTTTTTTTTTTTTTGAGGCCTAACCTTTTTGAAAGTGCGTTGTCGCGTTCTTCATGCAAAACAAATATCTGCTGACTGTGGATACGTACCCCAAAACCTATTGTTGATGCCATCACTTTTAAATTTTCGAAAACGACGTCGCCTACTTGCTGATTAGGGTGTCCAAAATTTGATTCGGATAGTCAGTTTTTAGTTTGTGTGCGTGCACATGGCGGTTTCAGGAAGTTGACCGACGTTGACTGTTATCGTAACGAGATTATTTATTAATATTTAATTAAATAATATTAAAAAATTCATCAATATAAACTAAAAGTCATATACAATGAAAATATAATCCAAAATAACAAGAAAAAATACTTTTTTTTTTTGAATTATATATGTAGGATTAAGTTTCAAATTTTAACGAATTTAAGCGAAATAAGATGAAACTTATACGTATAGCATGCTTAAGTATGCAAAGTTTTTTAAAACAATCATTTTTAGAACTATTTTTTTACCTTAAAAAAAGTATTTTTCGAGCTCTTAAAAAAAAAAAAAACAGTATTTAGATTGTCTAAATTTTAATTTTACAAAATAAATTGATAAAATCTAACAATAAAAATATATATTATACGTTGTTATCATACCCGACCTGATCGTTGATTGTACAAATCACAAGGTCAGCCGTTCAACCGCTAGATCATTGTAATGTTGAATTCTAGTTTTAAAAAATAATATTTAAAATAAATATTGTATTACTAAAATCGTATATATATATTTTCTTGTGACATTCATTATTATGATTCTTCAATTGCCTTAGCGGACAAGTATTCCATTATCACATGTTGATTATAGATTCAAATCTTACATGTTGCAAATGTGATATAAAATTTGCTTTGAACAATTTGGTAGCTAAAAAATGAAAAGAAAGAGTGTAGGTCGCTAGAATCGAACCCTTGCCTATTTCATGCAAAATTAGCGATATGTCATATAAGCTACACGATCTATAGTGTAAGTTTGTGTACGTTTATAAATATTTAATGTCATTCTTCAAAGTTTCATATTCCACTTATTTTTAATAGAGTCAGCTCGAATGATGGCGCAGACTCATCGGGTGCTGACTCCGCCCCTCTGTGTGTGTGTTTCATTATCTGCATGGCATGTTTGCTTGCGTTAACAAGCACTTGGGTTGATTTCTATTGCTCTTACATCATTTTCGTCTTATCTTGTGTATCTATCTATGATAGTTGATCTCTCATGCAAAGCTCAATGTTAGCTACAATAACCTTTTTTTTTTAGTCAAATCATTTTGGGTGACACATTTTATTAAAGGCATGTTCGGTATAGATTAAAATTGAAAAATTAGTCGTTATTGTTACTTTTATTAGACGAGCAAGACCCAATAATAACTATATTTTCAATTTTAATTGAATTTTAAGTACGACCGAACACGCCCTAAGTAAAATTTTTTAAAACGTACAATTTTAGACAGAACTCTGTTGACGCCTAATAACGGTAAATAAGGAGAGAACTTAATTCATCACGTGAAAATGAAATAAATAAATAATATATATATACACACACACTATACTTCATGAGATTTAGCCCCTGTTTGAAGATGCCAATATTGAAATTTGAATTCGTTTTGAGTTTTTATACGAATTGAATTGCCAGTTTGATACTTTTTTCGAATAAGATACTAATTCCTTTTTTTTTTTTTTTAAAAAAAAACTATTTTAAATGAGTAATTCAAAAACTTTTCAAAGTATGAGTAAGAGTTGAAAGATGTAGAAAAATTGTACTAGCCTATTTACTACTAGAGTATTGGTAAAAGGGGAAATGTGAAAAATAATTAAGAGCGTTTTTGATTTACATGAAAAATATATTTTAGAAAATAAAATATTTTCCTTATTTTGAGAAAAATAAAAACCCACTCTCTCCCAAAAAAAAAAAAAATGTTTGCATATTTTTATAAGTTGGAAAATAATTTTCGTAGAAAAAAATAGCAATTAAACACTTCAAAATAAGAATTTGGATGGAAACTGACATTCTTCATGAAAAATAAATGCAATTAAATACACCCTAATAAACAAAAAGCCTTTTATGAGAGAGATGCCAATTAACAAAAATAAAGTGTTCACCACATTGCTATGTAGGCTCAATCCTTTGCCATTAACTTTTTATAGCAAGTACTTCTATTTTTATAGCTAAATATAAGCATGGCTAATGGTTGTATATAGTAATGTACTTTTAAAGTAATTTTTTTTTTAAAAGAAATATCTCATTTTTTAAAGTAATAACATGAACAATAGTTTTATTTTATTTTATTTTATTTTTTTAATTTTTGCATGTTATGTCCAAATTACATATTGTCCCCATGACCCCCCATTTTTTTTTTTAAAAAAAAAAAAATAATTTCCAAGTTCATTTTCAATCAAATACTCTTGCGATAAAATAATTTTACACGTGGACCTATAAATATTTTTCACTTTTAAACCAAAAATCACATAAAAAAAAAAAAATCTCTACCAAATAACGCCTATATATCGTTATGCTTATAAGTAGGTTTGTATTTGTGGTCGTAATTGTAACACCAAACAAAAAATCTGGTGTCTATATAAAAGTCAGAAAACGACGTTACAAAGTAAATTAAAAAAACATTTGTGCCTTGTTTCTATCAAACTCGAAACCATATGGAGTCCCAACTCAAATAATGAATTGAAAAATTATAGATTCCCTATCGTTGTAGTGGCAAATTAACTTTTGGACTGATGTTGATTAGCACTAAGGCAAATACTCATTGCACTATTTCATATATATACATAAAAAAGGCATTACCAAATAATTTCTTTGACTTCTCATTACTTAACAACAAAGGAGAAGAAACAGCACACATCTTTTGACAAATCTAAGTGTAACATAGCAAAACCAAATTTGGGAATTTCATTTTGCTTGACTTACTTTACATTGACAAAGACATATTAAAAACAACGTGGTTCGTTTGTAATTTTCCTTTGAAAGACGAAAACAAGAAGTTTGCCTCTTCAATTTAAGAGTTCGAAACGTCAAAAATAGAGTTGTAACTTACCTTGTAGCATCTATCAAACAAAAAGAAAAATGTTTATTATTAATAAATTCGAAATCAACTGAATGAATTAGAATTTCTCTATTTTCTAACTTCTTCTTCTTTTTTTTTTTACTCAAATCAAATCGCTATTATAAATAGTAATTGTAATGTTCAAGTTTAACCAATTAGTCACTTTAATCCAACAACAATGAAAGTAAGCCCCGTTTGGCACTCATTTTTTCTCATTCTTCATTTCAACCACGTATTCTATCAATAAAATAATATTACACATAAACCTAAAAATTCTCCTTACTTTTTAACCACACATTTTCCATCAATCACTATTAAAAAACACATTTTTCTACTAAAATGGGTGTCAAACGGGGGCTAAATGTGCAAAAATAACAGAAAATGTAAAAAAGGAACACAAGGTTTTCGCCATAAGGCAAAAGGTTTAGAACAAAGTTCCTAATCCCCTTTTAAGTTTCCGCCAACCGAAAGAAATCACTATATTAACTCGAATCAAGAACACCGTTCAAGGTCACATAAGGCACTCAGATCGAACCACCCAAGATTACAACACAATATTTGAAGCTCTCAGAAATCAAACCAAATATCCACACAAGGATACAACACAAGCCCAATAAAAATCACTCAAGAAATATACTAGACTTGTAAAACTATCGATCTAAAGAAGAAGCTTCAATTTCATAGTACAGAACCAAAGAACAGCGTGAGAGAGACAGAGAGTTCAAGAGAATGAATGGTCCAAAAGATCTCAAACCCTAGTATATTAGATAAGTCTCCATCTAATGGTTATTAGGACGACACTTGGCAACATTTCAACCGTCCAATGTTTAAGAAAAATGCATGAAGCTGAAAAACCAACGAAAACACGTTTTAACTAAAACAGAACATAGGCCACCAGGAATCCAAATAATAGTCCAGCCCAACAACTCAACAACAAACTCAGCCCAATTTACAGCCAAAGCTCAACATCAATGTGCCACAAACTCCACAATCTCCACTTTGGTTAGAGGTGTCAAGAGGACGGACCGGTCGATTATTGAAAATCGGCCCGGATCGACCCGGGACCCGAGCGGGCGGTTCACGGGTTAAGGAGGTGTGACCTGCGGGCTTCAAGGGTTACACCTTCACGGGCCGCAGTTGAAAAAAAAATTAAATATTATAGTTAAGTATGTGTCAACTTAGTTGGGATGTACTTAAACTATAAATTATATTAAAAGTATGTACCAACCTAGTTGGGATGTACTCATGTTGACCTATGGTTGATGTCTCGTTTTGATTATCACAAACAAATTATGTTTATTGCTAAGAAATTGAATTCAAGTGTTGATAGTTGCTAAATTGACAAAAAGAAATGACACGTACATCAAAGATCAAGAGATATGCACATAGACGACTGATCGAGAATTCACGTCAAAACCACTCTTGAAGAAAGTCGAGGTCGAAACTACATTGAAAAATTCATTCAAGAAAACAAGAGCCAAACTTTGAAACGAGATTATATACTTTTCTTGTTAGCAAAAATGTAAAGGTACTAACACTTCGATATACAGTACGAATTATATGAGCTCAAGAACTTTCCATTACAAAAGAATAGGTGCATAAAAAATCGAGGATTTTATAAAATTGAAAAATGATTTTTCAAGATAAAATTTGTGACTTTTAAAATAATATTTCAAGGTGAAAAATACTCGAAAAAGACCTTACTTTTCAAAAGTTTTCAAAACAGAGCAAGACAATCTAAAAAAAGTCAACCGCCAGCTTAGGGGCGGTCGACCAGTTTTCAAACGGTAACTCTTCTTTTGACCGTTATAACTTTCTTTTTGACCGTTCAATGGTCATTTTAGTCGATCGAAAATTGGCGGTCGACCGGACCGATCATCCGGCTTGACGAGATGTTTAGCATTCTTCATCTCTATAAATACCAACTCATTTCTCATTTATTATAACAAGAAAAAGAGCATTTATTTGAGATCTTTGTGAGCCAAAAGTTGCATTAATTTCTCACTTCATTCATTATTTTCAAGTCTAACTCTTGAGCCTCATTTGTTCATATCTATAAAAGCGTTAGCCTAATTCTCTTTTTGTACTCAACCTTGTATTCTATCACTCATCAAGAAGAGAATATTTCACTTGTAAACTCAGTTGAAATTGTGGGTCGAGTTGAGGTCCCAGAAAGCTCAACATTGTAAAAGGATCGGTGCTCCTTAGTTGTAAGTCACCGAAAGCGTTGTAAAGGGTTGGATTGCACCATAAGTCAATCAACATAGTGAAAAAGACCTTGCTCGTGACGGAGAGTTTGGTAACGGGAGACGTAGATCATTACGTTGGATCGAACCTCCATATTATATCGTTTGCATTCTCTAACTCTTTTACTTAACGCTATTACTTTGTGCAAACTTATTTCCTTTATCTACGTGTTTATTTGCATTTAAATTGTTCTATTATCATTTGTGTGAACATCAATTTTTAAATCTTATATTACTATCGAAAAAGTTTTAAAAACCAATTCACCCCCCTCTGGTTAGCCAATCTTGGATTTTCAATTGGTATCAGAGTTCGGTACTCACTCTTTTAAGATTTCACAATCTTGAGCTATGGCTAACACCGGTTTTCAAAATCTTGAGGGATACTCTACAAACCGACCCCCTTTCTTTGATGGCACAAACTATAATTATTGGAAGACTAGAATGATGATTTATGTTCAATCTATTGACTATAATGTTTGGGAAATCATTGAATTTGGTTCATATGTGCCCATGAAAACTATTAAAATTGATGACAAACTCGATCAAAGTATTCCTAAATCTAGAAAAGACTATGATGAAGAAGATAAGAGAAAACTATTATTAAATGCTAAAGCCAAGAACTTGCTTTATTATGTTCTAGATAAAAATGAATTCAATAGAATTAGTACATGTGATTCGGCTCATGAAATTTGGCATGCTCTTGAAGTAACTCATGTTGAAACAAACAAGGTTAAAAAAACAAAAATAAATATGTTGGTTAAAGATTTTCAAAACTTCTTTATGAAACGAGATGAGCCCATAGTTGATATGATTACGCGCTTTACCGACGTTGTGAATGGCTTAAAAGGTTTTGATCGAAAATGTACTAACAGTGAACTTGTGAGCAAAATGCTTAGGTCTCTTTCGGAGGAATGGTCCCCCATACGAATGCTCATTGAAAACACAAAGGATGTCACTCATATCCTTTAGAAGAACTATATGGGACATTGATGACCTATGAGCTCAACAATGCTGAAATCAAATAAAAGACAAGGAAAAGTAAGGATGAATCAAACGAAGCTCCCAAGAGGCAAATTGCTCTAAAATTGGTAATGGATGAAGAACCATCAACAAGAAACGTGAGTGATGATGAGCTTGATGATTTAGTCATCTTTGTCAAGAAATGCAGAGGCTTCCGAAATAATAAAAAATTTCAAAGAAGATATGACAAATGAGAAGAGAAAAACAAGAAAATCATTTGCTATGAATGTGACAAACCCGGTCACAAAAGAACGGAGTGCCCAAACAAAAGAAAAAGCTTCAAGAAAAAGACATTTCAAGCTACTTGGAAAGATAGTGATGATGAAGAGCAAAATGAAAGCGACGATCAAAATGAAGTTGCCAACATGTGCTTCATGGCCATTGAAAACGAGGTAAGTACAAAAGAATTTTCTTACAATGAATTTCTTAATTCTTATGATGAATTACTTGAAGATTTTGAAAAACTTGCCTTAAGTCATTCAATTCTCAAAAAGAAAAATTTTCTATTAAATGATGAATTTAAGAAATCTTTAGATAAATCAAAGGAACATGTTGATTATGAGCTTTTAGCTAAAGAAAACATTTCTCTAAAAGAAAAGGTTGAAGATTTGACAAAAATGGTGCATAAATTCACCGAAGAAAAGAAAATTTTTGACTTGATACTTGGAAATAAAAAATGTGTATTTGATAAAGGAAGAATAGGATTCAAACCCTCTTTAAAATAAAAATCTCTTAAAAGTATGTTTGTTAAAGTATCAAATACTACTTGTACTTTTTGCAACAAAATTGAGTATATTTCTTTTAATTGCTTAACCAAATAGAAATTATACTTTGAAAATAAGAATAAGTGGATCAAGGAATCCTCCAAAACTAACTTCCAAGGACCCAAGTTTGTATGGGTACCAAAAGTCAAAAATTAAATTGTTTTTGTAGGTACCAAGCAAAATAAAAAGCAAATGGTTTTTGGATAGTGGATGTTCAAAGCACATGACCGGAGATCGATTACTACTCTCAAATTTCAAAGCTAAGGATGGAGGTCATGTTACTTTTGGAGACAATGCAAAAGGGAAGATAATTGGCATTTGCAACATTGGTAATCACCTATCCCCCTTTATTGAAAATGTTTTATTAGTCGATAACCTCAAACATAATTTGCTAAAAAGTATTAGTCAATTGTGTGATAGATGTTACAATTTAAAATTCGATTCCTCTAAATGCATAATTAAGGATGCTACATCAAAATATGTGATTTTCATAGGAAGCCGAAACAATGATGTTTATATCATTAATATCGAGCATGATAATTATGAACATTGCTTACTTGGTCTTAAAGACGAAACTTGGCTTTGGCATAGAAGACTTGGTCATGTAAATATGGAACTTATTTCAAAAATTTCTAAAAATTGTTTTGTAAAAGGATTGTCAAGTTTGAAATTTGAAAATGATAAAATGTGTGATGCATGTCAATTTGAAAAACAAGTCAAAAGCTCTTTTAAACATAAAGTATTTTCATCTACTATAAAACCATTGTAACTTCTCCACATAGATCTTTTTGGACCGTCAAGGACGGCTAGTTTAGGTCGTAAATACTATACTTTTGTTATCGTTGATGATTTTTCTAGATTCACATGAGTGATATTTTTAAGTGCAAAAGATGAAGCATTAAAGGTTTTCAAATATTTTTGTAAGAAAGTGGAAAATGAAAAAAGCCACACTATTACTACTATTAGAAGTGATCATGGTGGAGAATTTGACAATCTTGCATTTGATGACTTTTGTAATGATAATGGATATGGACATAATTTTTCGGCTCCTAGAACTCCTTAACAAAATGGTGTAGTAGAAAGAAAGAATCACACATTACAAGAAATGGCTCGGACCATGCTAAATGAAAATAATTTACCGAAATATTTTTGGGCCGAAGCTGTTAATACCACATGTTATATTATAAATAGAGTCTTGGTTAGTCGCAAGAAAATCGAAACTCCATATGAGTTTTGGAAAAATAGAATTCCCAACATCAATTATTTCAAAGTGTTCGGTTGTAAATGTTTTATCTTAAACACAAAAGACAATTTGGGAAAGTTTGATTCAAAATTCGATATTGAAATTTTTCTTGGTTATTCATCGACTAGTAAAGCATATAGAGTTTTTAACAAAAGAACTCTAGTCGTTGAAGAATCAATGGATGTTACCTTTGATGAAACTAATCTACTTGATCAAGAGAGAGGTATTGATGATGATGTAGGTTTGGAAACTCCTCTCGAACACATGAATATTCAAAACAAAGAAGTACCAAATGAGGAGCAATATAAGGAATCTAACGATCAAGGAGGAGAAGAAATTCCAAACAAAACTCAAGTAGAATCTACATTGCCAAAAGAATGGAAGTTCGTCTCATCTCACCCAAATGAGTTAATTATCGAAGATCCATCAAAAGATATTATTACTAGAACTTCTCTTAGAAATCATCTAGGTAGTTGTGCATTCATATCACAAATCGAACCTACAAATTTCAAAGAAGCGGAATTTGATGAATTTTGGATTCTAGCTATGCAAGATGAATTAAATCAATTTGAAAGAAACCATGTGTGGGACTTGGTTGCAAGACCAACAAATCAAACCGTTATTGACACTAAATGGGTTTTTCGAAATAAAAGAGATGAAAATGGAATCATTGTGCGTAACAAGACTAGATTAGTGGCCCAATGTTACAATCAAGAAGAAGTGATTGATTATGAAGAAACATTTGCACCGGTAGTCAGGTTAGAATCTATTCGCATGTCGCAAAAATCTCACTCTTTATCAAATGGATGTTAAAAGTGCATTTTTAAACGAATTTATTCAAGAAGAAGCCTATGTTGAACAACCACCCGATTTTGCAAATCATAAGTTTCTAAATCATGTCTTCAAACTTAAAAAAGCTCTTTACGGCTTTAAACAAGCTCCTGGAGTTTGGTATGAACGATTGAGCAAATTTTTATTTTCAAATAGCTTTTCTATTGGTAAAGTGGATACTACTCTTTTCATCAAAACCCAAAAACAAGACATGCTTATTGTTCAAATTTATGTTGATGACATTATTTTTAGTGCAACAAATATTCATCTTTGTGAAGAATTTTCTAAAAACATGAGCATAGAATTTGAAATGAGTATGATGGGTGAATTCAAATTTTTTCTCGGACTTCAAATTAAACAAACATGTGATGGCATTTTCATAAATCAAAGCAAGTACGTATTAGACATGTTAAAAAGATTCGAAATGAATGATCTAAAACCGATAAACACTCCGATGAGCACTTTCATAAAGCTTGACAAAGATGATCAAGGCATCTCCGTCGACATCACCAAATATCGAGGTATGATCGGATCCCTTCTTTATTTAACCGCAAGTAGACCCGATATTATGTTTAGTGCATGCTTATGTGCTCGATTTCAATCAAATCCTAAGGAATCCCACTTTAAAGCCGTAAAAAGAATTTTTAGATATCTTAGTGGGACTCAATACTTAGGGCTTTGGTATCCAAAACGAACTCACTTTGATTTACTTAGTTACTTGGATGTCGATTGGGCCGGTTGTCAAGTTGATCGAAAAAGTACTAGTGGCACTTGTCACTTTCTTGGTTTTTCTTTAGTTTCATGGTTTAGTAAGAAACAAAACTCCGTGACCTTGTCTACGGCCGATGTCGAATATATTTCCGCCGCAAGTTGTTGTGCTCAAGTGCTATGGATGAAACAAACCCTTAGCGACTATCATCTATCCTATGATCATATTCCTATCATGTGTGACAATACAAGCGCTATAAACTTATAAAAAAACCCCCCGTTTTACACTCTCGAACGAAGCACATTGAGATAAGACATCATTTTTTAAGAGATCATGTTCAAAATGGGGATATCTTGCTTGAATTTGTTGACACCAAACATCAATTAGCCGATACTTTTACAAAACCCCTTGCACTTGATCGTTTCACGACCATTCGACGAAATTTAGATCTTATTGAGCTAAAATGATTTCTAAAATCTTATTATAATAGTTATTCAAATCTTTTTACATTCTTTTTCCTTAAATAATAAAAAAAAATAGGGCCGGTTGAGGACCAGTCGACCGGACTTAGTCGATCGGAAAAGCAGTAAGGTCGGTCCGGTCGACCGGACCGCCGGTCGACCATTGGCAGTCGACCGGACGATAGCCGGTTGATCGGATCGACTATGTTAAAGGTAAGTTTTACTTTTTTTTTTCCTCATTTTCTCCGTCCTCTTCACTCGTTTTCTCTCACTTCCTCTAGATCTACTCCTTCCCTCCTAGATCTCACACAAATCCTTCAAGATCCCCTTCTTCACTTCTAGATCTACTAGTTTATTCCTTTTTTTTCTTTACTCTCGTATCCACATTCTTGAAGATTTTCATCATGCAGAGAGTTAAAATGCCAAGCAAGAAGCCAAAAAGGGAGCAAAATGTGGTCTCTTCATCAGAAGAAGAGCCCGAAGTACTGAAGCACCACTTTGACAAATCACCGACCCTTATAGGTAAATGTGTTGATTTTGTTGCTCTTTCTCTTAATGCACCCGACTTTCACATTGAAGAATATTTCTTAGTTATGGGCTGGGTATCTATTGGCTCTATGAATGAGCATGCTTATCCTAAGCTTATGAGAGAATTTTACAAAACAATGACCTATGCTCCCCGTTTGGATAGTATTTCTTGCATTTTAAAGGGAAAACGTTTTACCATTACCCATTCGCTCATACGTTCCCTTTTAAACTTAGAAAACTGCCCTAATAAAGTTTTCACTCATATGAGCCACCCATCATGTGCCGGTTATAACCATGTAGATGCATGTCGTAGGGTAACCGGTAAGAACTTTGAACATCATATTAAACTTAGTTCGAACCAACTTACACTACCTTGCAAAGTCTTGCACATTATTATTGCTCACATTATCCTACCTCGAAAAGGCCATATTGATGAAGTTACACATTTTGACCTATTCTTACTTGACTCCTTCTTAGTTGGATGAAAATTAGATTTTCCAACTATCGCCATCGGCCACATGAAACTTGTTAATTCCTCCACTCGAACAAAGGCTTTTCCTTATGGCATGCTACTCACTAAAATTTTTAAACACTTTGACATTTATCTCAATGGTGAAATCTCCAAGTCACTCCGTCCAACCAGTTTTATCAATATCCATACTCTTAAACGAATGAAAATTGCAAAGGAAAATGGTCGTTGGGTAGCCCGTACTAAAGGTTTTGACCCAGAATCCGGACCCTCGACTCTACCTGTTGGAGATGCCGAGGACAACCTTGACGATGATGTCCCACATGTCCCGAGTCCTCCTCACTTCCCAAACTAGAGTGCTCCTCCAACTTCTAGCAATTTTGGCCTCAACGACGAAAACTACAATGTCCTGCATGGTCGCATGGATCGAATTGATGGAACACTTCGTGACTTGCAAATTCAACAAAATGATATTCTTGCTCAACAAATGGCGGCTCAAGCTCAACAAGATGTCATCCTTACTCAACAATTGGTGATGCAAGCTCAAGTAGATAGCATACTAGCTCAACAAGGGGTTATGCAAGCCCAACAAGAAGCCTTCTACACCTATCACACTCATCAACAAGAGGCAACGTGGGCTCAACAAAATGCCTTTTATGCTCGGTTTGATGCACTTTTTCCTCCGCATCTCCCTACAGATTCCTAGAGATGGTATTTAGATATGTACTTTCAAATATTATGTTGCTTTATTAATATTGTCTATTTAATCTATGTTCCAACTTATTTCTATTGTATTTGACTAATTCTCTTTCGTGCCCCCATTTATTTTTGCTTATGTCAAAATGGGGAAGATAAATGAATGGATAATTATGCATGATAAAGAGCAAGAGATATATAACTTGATATATGCATGTTGATAGGGGGAACATATGCTTAAACTTCATATCAATTTGTTTATCATCCATATTGCAAATTATCTTGTTTGTCATAATCAAAAAGGGGAAAATTGTTGATCTATGGTTGATGTCTCGTTTTGATTATCACAAATAAATTATGTTTATTGCTAAGAAATTGAATTCAAGTGTTGATAGTTGCTAAATTGACAAAAAGAAATGACACGTACATCAAAGATCAAGAGATATGCACATAGACGACTGATCGATAATTCACGTCAAAATCACTCTTGAAGAAAGTCGAGGTCGAAACTACATTGAAGAATTCATTCAAGGAAACAAGAGCCAAACTTTGAAACGAGATTATATACTTGTTAGCAAAAATGTAAAGGTACTAACACTTCGATATACGGTACGAATGATATGAGCTCAAGAACTTTCCATTACAAAAGAATGGGTGCATCAAAAATCGAGGATTTTATAAAATTGAAAAATGATTTTTCAAGATAAAATTTGTGACTTTTAAAATAATGTTTCAAGGTGAAAAATGTTTGGGAAAAGACCTTACTTTTCAAAAGTTTTCAAAAAGGGGCAAAACAATCAAAAAAAAGTCAAATGCCACCTTAGGGGCGGTCGACCGGCCGGACATGGCGATCGACCGATTCCAAGAGGTTGTCGACCGGTTTTCAAACGGTAACTCTTCTTTTGACTGTTATGACTTTCTTTTTGACCGTTCAACGGTCATTTTAGTCGACCGAAAATTGGCGGTCGACCGGACCGATCATCCGGCTTGACGAGATGTTTAGCATTCTTCACCTCTATAAATACCAACTCATTTCTCATTTATTATAACAAGAAAAAGAGCATTTATTTGAGATCTTTGTGAGCCAAAAGTTGCATTAATTTCTCACTTCATTCATTATTTTCAAGTCTAACTCTTGAGCCTCATTTGTTCATATCTATAAAAGCGTTAGCCTAATTCTCTTCTTGTACTCAACCTTGTATTCTATCACTCATCAAGAAGAGAATATTTCACTTGTAAACTCATTTGAAATTGTGGGTCGAGTTGAGGTCCCGGAGAGCTCAACATTGTAAAAGGATCGGTGCTCCTTGGTTGTAAGTCATCGAAAGCGTTGTAAAGAGTTGGATTGCACCATAAGTCAATCAACATAGTGAAAAAGGCATTGCTCGTGACGAAGAGTTTGGTAACGGGGGACGTAGATCATTACGTTGGAACGAACCTCCATATTATATCGTTTGCATTCTCTAACTCTTTTACTTAACACTATTACTTTGTGCAAATTTATTTCCTTTATCTACGTGTCTATTTTCATTTAAATTGTTCTATTATCATCTGTGTGAACATTAGTTTTTAAATCTTATATTACTATCGAAAAAGTTTTAAAAACCAATTCACCCCCCCTTGGTTAGTCAATCTTGGGTTTTCAACTCATGCTATAAATATTTGATAATAGTAATTAGAAATGCATTTAGTTGTTATTTGTTTAAGTTAAATTTAACTTTGCAAAGTTATAAATAATTCATGTAACATTAAATTTAAATTCTATGTAAACATTTCTTGGTATAAATATGAATTTATTATTTTATTCAATTCTTAGTGTACATTTAACAAAAAAAATATTTTTTGCTATAAATATGAAAAATTCTATATTTTTATAATTCTATTTATACAATAATATGGGCCAAACCGGAACAAACCGCGACGCATGACCCGCATGGGCTCAACTCGGATGGGTCAGCGTGCGGGTCTAGGTTGTAGTCCAATTGTGGGCCGACCCCGAACCGCCCTGGAACCCATAGCGGGCGTACTTTTTATCACGCGGACCGCTACCGGGCTCATATGTTGGCTGGTCGACCCGGTCTAGACCACCCGAATTGACACCTCTAACCTTGGTATAATGACCCAAGTTCATCTATTGTGATTTCTCCATTATGGCATCATTTGCTCTTATTCCCTGATACACAAATCAGCAAGTGTCAATGTTCAGCAGACTTAAATAGTCCAAAATTATTTAATGGGAACACTTTATTTCCAACATCAGTAGAATTATAATGAGTAGATTTTTTTTCAAGTTTCAAAATACCTTGTGAGATAACATTTCTAATGAAATGAAATTTCAAATCAACTTGTTTAGATCTATTATGCAAAATAGGATTCCTACTCAAATAAATGACAGATTGGCTATCAAAAAATAAAATTACATCTTTAACAAAGCCAAATCCATTTAACAACCCTTTCAGCCTAATACCCTCTTTTATAGCATCAATTGCAGTAATATATTCAACCTTAGTTGAAGATAATGCAACAATTTTCTGTAATTGAGATTTCCAACTAATGCATGAATTACATAAAGTATAAATATAGGCAGAAATTGATTTTCTATTATCTCTGCCACCTACATAGTCAGAATTAGTGTAACCCCTTAAGATAACACCATATGATTTGTCCTTTATAATGAATATCCAAATCAGAAGTTCCCTTAATGTATCTAAGAAGCCACTTCATAGCTTCCCAATGAGTTTCATCGAGATTTGACATAAATCTACTTACACACTTATAAAGAAAGCCAAATCAGGTATAGAACAAACCATTAGATACATAACATACCCAACTGCATTATAATATAGCACTTTAGCCATTCTTTTGAACTCAGTTTCATATTTGGGATATTGATAACTTGAAAGTTTGAAGTTATTTGCTAAATGTAAACTCACACTTTTAGCATCACTCATAGAAAATCTTTCCAACAATTTTAAAACATAAGACTTTTGACTTAGACTAAGTATGCATTCTCATCTATTCTTTTTAATTTCGATACCCAAAATTTTTCTAACAGGACCTAAGTCATTCATTTTAAATTCAGATTTTAACTTGTTTTTTATTAACTCTATTTCTTTTATGTAATGACTAGCTAAAAGCATGTCATCCACATAAAATAAGAAGATAGAGTTAATTCTTGCTTCCATTTCCTTTGCAATAAAGACATGTATCAAAATTACTCCTTTTAAAACCAAGTCCGAGCACAAAAGTATCAAATCTCTTGTACCATTGTCTTGGAACTTATTTTAAACCATATAATGATTTTTTAAGAAGGCATGCAAGCTCATAATTTTTATTCATTTCAAAACCTTTTGATTGTTTCATGTAAATAGTTTCATCAATATCTCCATTTAAAAATGCAGTTTTGACATCCAATCAATCCAATTCCCAATCAAACTGAGCTACTAAGGCTAATATAACTATAACAGTTGTAAATTTTACAACTGGAGAAAAGATTTCATTGAAATATACTTCATCTTTTTGAGTAAACCCTTTAGCCACTAGTCTAGCTTTGTATCTAATGTCATTCTCACTTTGTTCCTCCATTTTTATCTTAAAGATCCATTTACAATCCACAACCCTTTTCTCCTTAGGTCTATTTGTCAAAACCCATGTTTTATTCTTCTTAAGGGATTCCATTTCATCTTGCATTGCTTCCAGCCAATGCTTGGAATCAATGCTACTCATAGCATCATTGTAAGAAATAGGTTCATTTCATTAAAACTTTGAACAGTAAGCAAATGCACTTCATCATCAAACTTTACTGGTGGTTTAACTTGTCTTCTTTGCCTATCTTGAGCTAGTTGATAATCACCTAACATTTGATTTGTCTCTAAATCAGTTTCAGACTGTTTAGCCTCATTATTTCCGTGTGAATCAACATCAACATCAACCTCAACCTCTTCAGTTTGAACATCAGGTATCGGATTATCATTCTCAACTTGCTCTACCTCAATTTCAGTCTCTCTCTCTATATTCTCTGTCTAATTTAAAGGATCAGAGCTGTTATTTTTTTTTCAAACATGGTAGATCATTTTCATTAAACACAATATTTCTACTTATAATGATCTTATACCTTTTGGTTTCCCTTACCTATAGTCTATACCATTTTACCCCTTCATCATATCCCAAGAAAACACTCTTAAGAGCCATATGTTCTAATTTCCCTTCAAATTGATGTGCAAAGGCCGCACATCCAAACACTCTTAAGTTGCTAAAATCAACAGGTTTTCAGTTTCACATTTCTTCAGGGGTTTTAAAATGTATAGCACTAGCAAAACTTCTATTAATAAGATAACTAGCAGTTTTTGCAGCTTCTCCCCAAAACAACTTGGGAAGACCAGAACTTAATAGCATGCATCTAAACTTTTCAAGAATAGTCATTCATTCTTTCAGCCAAACCATTTTGTTGTGGGGTGTGTGTAACAATTCTGTATCTTAATATACTGTGCAATTTACACAACTCATCAAATTCATAATTGCAAAACTCAAACCCATTATCATTTCTAGCACTTTTATCAGTTTGGTTTTCAATCAAGGTTTTCCAATCTTTAAAGGATGCAAAAGTGTCAGATTTAGATTTTAACAGAAAATCCAACTTTTTTTCTAGAAAAATCATCAATGGTCAGCAAGAAGTATTTAAAATCAGTATGAGTAGGCACAGTAGTTGGTCTCCAAAGATCATCATGCAATTTTCAAGTATAGACACAAATTTATGTATTCCAAGTAAAAATGGTAACCTATTATGCTTTCCTAGAATGCAATGATCACAAAAACTAAGTTTTTCAATGTTATGCTTTCGAAATGAACTTTGTTTTTTTAAAATCTGCAACCCATTATCACTAATATGGCTCAATCTCTGGTGTCATATTTGTGACTTATCAATAGAAACAGAAATTGCTGCTGGAGTGGAGTCTAAAATATTTTGAGTTTGCAAAATGTAAAGTCCATGACTCTTGGAAACTTCTACAATCAAGTGAGAGTTTCTCAAGATTTTAATGTATCTCGCATTAATCATGATGTCATAGTTTAGGTCATCTAATACATCTAAAGAAATCAAATTTCTTTGAAGGTCAGGGACTATCTAGTCTTTTCTAAAACAAGCAAATTATTATCCTTTACTCTTAAAGTGATGATTCCTATTCCCTTAACTTGACATGTCATGTGATTATCCATTAAGACTTGGCCACCATTTACATTTTCAAAATAAGCAAACCACTCTTTATTAGGACACATGTGAAAGATACAACTTGAATCAAGAATCCACTTTTGACTAGGCTGATGTGTAACAGCAACATAGAATTCATCTATATTGGTCTCATTATTGTAGGCCAGAGCTGCATCATCGTCAATTTTAGTCTTGTTTCTATCATCACTAAGCCTCTTATGACAATCTTTGATAAAATGACCTTCCTCTTGATAGTAAAAACATTTTTTACATTTGATTTTCATTTTATCTTTTTGATTCCCTTTCTTCTTGTGTCCAAGTTTTTGAAATTATTGTTTTAGAATTAAACTTAGACTTAGCTATTAAATTCAGACCACTAGAAGACTCTTTCCTTTCAGATTTTAACTCCAACTCCTTAGTTCTTAGGGCATTAATGATCAATTCAGTAGTTAGAGTGTCCATTCTATATTCAATAGCATTCTTAACATCTTTGTATTTATCACCTATTGAATTTAATAGAACCACAGCCAGCTGTCCACTTGAGAGTTCATCACAGTCGGCTAGGTCGCGGGTTAATTTGTTTAATCTATCAATATTAGTTTCAAGGTCAAGATATGGGTCAAATTTAAAACCAAAAAACTGTTTTAGGAGAAAAACTTTATTTGGCATATTTTTATTCAAATAAGTGGACTCCAATTTTTTTCACAATTCAGCAGCAATTTTTGTTTCTCCTATTTCTCTAAGCACATTATCAGACAAGTGCAAAAAAATAGAACTCCAAGTAGTTTCATATTGTTCGGTAACTTTACTTGTTTCAAGATTAGTTGGTCATGACTCATCAATGACTTTTGTACATTTTTGTTGAAGTAAAAGTGCTGTCATTTTCTGGCATCAGATACTAAAGTCTCATTTACCATTAAAACCTTTCAATTCAAATTTAGAAAAAGGCATGATGAAAGATTTGAATGAATGGTTAATGTATGTAGATCAAACATGGCATACCAGGAGTGTATACAACAAGTAGTAATCCAAATGTCAACACTCTAAGACATAAGTGAATTATGCAGTCAGCAGAGTTGTATATACAAATTCAATATTTCACAAATTCAATTTCAGGCAAGAGCAGCCACCAATTCTATGTAAAACTTACAAGAAAGCGTACAAATCATTACAATTGCAATATACAATATTAAAGAACACATGCAGTGATTTTATATTAAGGTTCTTGACTCGAAATTAAGACAACCTTCAGATTCCAGACAACTTATATGGTTTCTAGACAAATGAATTGCCAAGAAGAGTCTCAAACTCAATTCTAAAAAAACTTTTTGCAAGAAAACTTTAGAGTATATGCAGAAGATTTGAATAAGTTGTAAAACTGGAACGAACTCACCAAAGTCCCTTATTAGGGTTTCAAGAAACAAGATGAACAAATAAATCAGGTGAAAAACCCTAAGATCTGCTCGCCCAAGGCAAGAGGTTCAGAACAAAGTTCCTAATCCTCTTTCGAGCTTCTGCCAACCGGAAGAAATCACTATATTAACACGAATCAAGAACATCGTTCAAGGTTACATAAGGCACTCAAATCGAATCACCCAAGATTACAACACAGTATTTGAAGCTCTCAGAAATCGAGCCAAATATCCACACAAGGATACAACACAAGCCCAGTAGAAATCACTCAAGAAATAAACTAGACTCATACAACTATCGATCTAAAGAAGAAGCTTCAATTTCGAAGTACAGAACCGAAGAACGACGTGAGAGAGACATAGAGTTTGAGAGAATGAAAAATGAGAGAATGAATCGTCCAAAAGATCTCAAATCCTAGTATATTAGAGAAGTCTCCAGAAGGTCTCCATCTAATGGTTATTGAAGCGACACTTGGTGACATCTCAACCGTCCAATGTTTAAGAAAAACGCATGAAATTGAAAAACCAACCAAAACATGTTTTAACCAAAACAGAACAAGGGCCACCAAGAATCCAAATAATAGTCCAACCCAACAACCCAACAACATATTCAGCCCAATTTGTAGCCAAAGCCCAACATCATTGTACCACAAACTCCACAGTAATTTTTAATTTTCAATAGATAAATATTTCTCAGCAAGGTTAATTCTTTACTCATTGAGTTGAAGCTATTATCCTTAATTAATAATCACTTTTAGTTCAAATATTTGATTGCCCTTTTAAATGGAGTTGT
This sequence comes from Fraxinus excelsior, assembly GCA_019097785.1. NCBI lineage: Eukaryota > Viridiplantae > Streptophyta > Magnoliopsida > Lamiales > Oleaceae > Fraxinus > Fraxinus excelsior. The sequence goes on along the minus strand of CM032643.1, from coordinate 5,668,878 downwards.
TTAATATGGTATTGGAGCAAATAAAGTCTTTAACTCTTAAATTAAAATATTATCATTAACTAATTATGAAAATCGTCGTGTATTAAGTCTTTGATAAAAAAAAAAAATATTCTAAAAATATATATGAACTTTAAACATCTCATCCTAGTGCTAGACAAAAGTCCGAATCGAATAGAGATTTTTTTTATTCGATTCTTCTCAAATTAAATTGAATAACGACGAGTTTGTTCGATTCGATACTCTATTTTGGATCAAGAACCGAAGAATTGAACCTCCTATTTTTCTTTTGACCGTCACATGCTTACTAAAATGAGCATAACCTGATCTATGGGTCATTAAACCCCATGATTCCATTCTGAGATAGCTAAGATGTAGGGTATGTTCTATAATTGAAATTATCTCAAAATTCTAAATACATACTTTACCGCATTTTTTAAAATATAGGCATAATCTTAAAAAACTTTTAGTGTTCAAAACTAATTTCTATCACTATTAATTTACGTTTCATTGTACACTTTTATGTAGAGTTGAAGGCTTGAAGAGAAGGAATCAATAAGATGAAAATGAAATTTGCCTATGTTTTTGTGTTATTATTTACTTTTTGGTTAATTGAATACATTGGTGACGGGACTTTATTAGAAAACGTTTTTTTTTTAGTTTGGACTATGTTATTTTGTAAAAATTAAGATGGAACCAATCATTTGTTAAATTGATGTTGTGTTGTTTTAAACATTGAAAATTTTAATTATGGCAAGGGATCAAATTGAATCGAACGGTTGAATTTCTGTTTAGTTCGATCCCAAAATTAAATTTAACCACGATTCCTCTTACAAAATATTCAATAATTCTTGATTATTGATTGTGGAAATTACTCGTTTCCCTACTTTTGGAGATCCAAATTCTAAAATCAGATTTCATGTTTTAGTTTTCAAAAATCGGATATTTTAGATATAGATACAGATTTTTTATATTTAATTAAATATTAATAATATTATTATAAAAATTAATTTATATACACCCCACCCCACCCCACCCCACCCCTAAAATTAAGTATCAAACCTAACTCACCCTGTCTCTCTCAAGCCGACACCGTCGCCGCTACATCAACCCAATCGTCGGACCTCCCTTCTCCTCCCCCTCCCTCCCGTCTCCACCCTATTTTCACGTCGCGTGCTGCTGCCGTAATTTGCAGTAGCGTCGCGCGACGCTGTCCTAATTTGCAGCTGCAGCGGCGAGTGAGAAGGTGTTGATGGCTGAACCGGAGAAAGAGGAAGAGGTGGATCAGCGGCTACCGACGACGGTAAAAGAAACGACGCCTTCTAATTGGTCGGGGGATATGGCTATGGATGCAAAAGGTGATGATTTCATTGACAGGTTTAGGCAACATTTGAGATTACAGAGATTGGTACAGTGTGTGCTGTGTGTTCTGTGTGAGGTGGTTGTGGTTCGTTTGGAGTAGTGGTGGTGGTAGTGGAGATGGAGATGGTGAGGTAGGGGTAGTGGATCTGTGATTTTAATGGTGTTTAGTTGGTGGTGGATCTGTAATTTTAATGGTGTTTGGGTGGATAATCATTCTTTTGTGTTTTAGGAATTGGTCTCTCAATTGTATTTGTGATCCAGATCTGATGTGAATTTTTGGGTGTGTTTAGGTGACGGTGACGGTTGGATCCCGGAGGTTATGTTGAATGTACGGGTGGTGTTGGCGGTGCTGTGTGTTTGACTACGGTGTCGTGGTGGTGGCGGTTGTGGCGATGGTTGTGGGTGAGATGATATGGGGCTTGGTCTCAGTGACCAATGGTGTGACCTAAGCCATGTGTTGTGACATGTGCTGTAACTTGAGCCATGTGCTGTGACCTATGCCGTGACTATCAACAAAAATTCGATCCATGTGCAAAAATATTTTGTGACCTTTGCTATGGTCATTTGAAATAAACTCATGACTATCAACAAGAACCTAGGCCATGTGCAAAAATATTTTGTGACTTGTGCTGTGACCATTTGAAAATAACATGGGACTATGAACAAAATCGTAAGTCATGTGCAATATATTCTGTGACCATTTGAAAATAATCCGTGACTATTAACAAAAATGTGAGACATGAGCCTTATCATGTTATCAATCATTATAAACAAATAACAATGTGTTGTGACTTGTGACTTATGACTTGTGACCTGGACTGTGACCATACAACGGTTGGACTGTGACCATACAACGGTTAGCTGTGACCATCAATGGTATATATATATGTCAAAATATCTTATTTTTGAAATGTGAAAATTGTTTGTTATGTTTGAAATAGTGTAAAGTAAAAGGTAGGATAAATGAATTTTTCCCTCATTGATTCTCTTTGAATCGAACAAAACTGAACTGTGCTGTGGCCTACTCCATCCCAACCGTTGCGCCCATTTTACGTGTAGCATGTTTAAAGGTCTATTTGACTATCCCTTGGACCAAGAACAAGCAATTGGACTTTACATGCAGGTTCAAATTTAACTGGGTAAACAACTCTGTCACTCACCCAGGCTTACAGCTCGACATCAAATGTTGCAATTGACCCCCACGGCCCTAAATTATGGGCCCACCATTCAAGCAACTTAACCAGGACAAGGCCCAAAAACTCCACGTCCAAGTGCTTGTTTGAACAAAATTATAATGAAAATAGTAGATCTTGGAAACATTCTGAATGAAATTAACGTTTGAATTTAGCATAAAATTACAATCTTACCCAAACAAGCACTAAAAGTGATATGTCTACAAGTTTTAAATCAAGAGGTGAGTGGGAGTGAGCCGAGTAGCCATGATATACGTGCACTTTACCCCTATGAGGTCACACCATAGATTACTCAATTCAACACGTTTGACGAAAACATGTTTAGTTGTTAACAAATAGTTTTTAACAGTTTTTCTTGAAAAGTATCTCAAGTTTTTTAAGCATGAAATATTCCAATAAAAATCTAAGTAACATCAAATTCCAACTATTTGCGAATATTATTATCACTATGATGTCTTCAACGAATCAATAGATTTTGTAACTATGGAGTTAAGTACAAGATTTAATGATATATCAGTAGAACTTCTTTCTCTCAGTGTTGCTTTGGATCCTATAGATTCATTTAGATCATTTGACAGTCGTAAAATTTGCACACTTGTAGAGAAATTTTATTCTCAAGATTTTTCAAAGCAAGATATTATTACATTACAATTTGAGTTACCACATTATGAGTTAGATATGAATGGTGAGCTTCGATTTCAAGTATCTATACTTGCTTAGTTATGCAGACAGTTGACTAAAAGTGGAAGGTCGGAAAGTTACATTATGGTGACTAGATTGATTCGTCTTGTATTGACATTATCTATTTTTACCGCAAGCACTGAGCCAGTATTTTTAGTAATGAAACATGTGAAGACGACACTTGGCAACAAAATAGAGGATGACTTTCTTGCTTGTATGATACTTTTTATAGAAAGAGAACTTGCTGAGAAAATCGATTTACATTCTATTATAGATGAATATTATGTTTCAAATTCTCGTCGGGAACGATTTAAATAAATAATATTCTTTAATGATTTTTTTTAGTACATGTAAATTTTATTACATTGGCTTTGCTAAGTACTTTCAATCTCCCTACAAAAAATCATGGATCCGTCCCTGATATCTATTGTTTATAAGTTACACTTCATTGATTGAGTTAGATTTTCACTTAGATGGTTTTAAATATCATTTTCTGGGTTCATATTCTTTTACACTCTTTGTGTACTTCTGGATCGCTTTGGAAATCTAGATATTCTAAATCGCCACAAACAAGTGTGCTTTGTTTATGTGATTCTGGCTTGTTGACTATCGTTTATGTTGAAAAAGAATAGCAGAAGAAGAAGCAGGGGAAATTTTTTATTCAATTCAAAAACGATTTACACCACTTGTATAAATAGAATTGAGCTACCTTGACAGCTGTAGCACTAATTAACTCATTTACAAACTAATTTGTAAGCTGAATGAAAACTAATCCAACTAACTAAACTAACTAATATTCTAATACTCCCCCCCACCCCCACCCCACCCAAGATGGATGATGAATATCAGTAATGGCTATCTTTGACATTAAAGGAAATAACAAAGAACTTGGCAAAGCTTTGGTGAATATGTCTGCCAACTGATGTTGAGATCGAATTGGTAAAAGTTTGAAACCTTTAGTAACCTTATCATGGATGAAATGACAATAAATTTTAATGTGTTTTGTCCTTTCATGAAAAATAGGATTGCTGGCAATGTGAAGTGCAGCTTGATTTTCACAATAAATCAGGGCTAGAGCTGATGAGGGAACCCGAAAATCATGAAGTAACTTATGAATTCAAACAAGTTCATTGGCGGTGGAAGCTAGAGCACGGTACTCTGCCTCTGCAGACGATTTGGATATGGTTTGCTGGTTCTTAGCTTTCCAAGAAATCATAGAATTACCAGGAATACACAAAAGCTTGTGACAGATTTTCTTGAATCCAAACATGATCCCCAATTAGCATCAGCAAATGCTCGAAGCTGCAAGGAAGAGGAAGCAGAAAAAATCAATCCTTGACCTGGAGTGGCTTTAGAGTACTGTAATAAGTGATGAGCAGCATCAAGGTGGGGCTGGCGTTATGTAAATGGATCGGATCTTCAAATAAGTCCACATTAAGAAATGCATTTTTGACATCCAATTGAACAAGATTGCATTTGTGCATAGTAGGTCAGGAAATGGATCAATGAGTTCAGTTGTATGAGTTATGGAGTGAAATGGGAAATGATCTTCTTGAAATATAACATCTCTGGAAACAAAGAATGATTTAGAAGAAATGTCATACAATTTATATCCTTTGATGCCTGGAGGGTAGCCAACGAACACGCATGCATGGGCTCGTGGGTATAATTTATTTCTATGAGACATCAATGTGGATCCAAAACATAGGCTTCCAAATACTTTAAGAAGAGTAATCCTCTGGACTATTATACAGCATAGAAGAAGGGGTCTTGTTTTTCAAAATTGGTGAAGGAGTTATATTGATCAAGAAGGTGACTATTCACACACTCCCCAAAATTTGATTGGCACCCTTGACTAGAAAAATAAGGCTCTTGCGACATTAAGAAGATGCTGGTGTTTTCTTTCAACCACAGAATTTTGTTCAGGTCTTTTTACACATGAAAATTGATGAATGAATCATTTGTAGGAATATACCTGCATGCAGCTTGATTTTCTACACTTGGGAACACAATGAATTCATTAAGACCCTCTAATTTGCACTTGTGCTTTGCTTGTGTGCTTTTAGCATCAAACATTCTTTTCTTAGCATCTTTATTTAGCTTGTGTCTTGATTTATTCTGGTATATTCAAAACTTGTCTCGTAGGGGTTGCCATACAAGTAGAATAAAGTTTCTTGATTGGAATTTATTATAGTGGAAAGGTACGAGGAACCATTACAAATGGTGAAAAATGCCTCTTTGTTAACAGTTGAGTTTTCTCATTAATGGAAGCAAGGCTACTACCTAGGAAAAGTTGTTAATGTCTTGGTTAATGGTGCTTATTTTTAAATTTACTCTTTTCTCACATTATTGTTAATCACGGTTATGTTTGGTATAAATGAAGGATCAATTGTTAAGCTGATTATAAGAATCTTCTCAAAGATATGGTCTTAATTGAAGGAGGGACTACTTAACTCTCTTTGACCTTGAAAATATTACTTGTGTATGATAACCATTTGAGTGGAATTGCTTCTATTTGAATTAGATGTTCAAATTTCCTGTCATAAGCAATGCAAATTCGGCTATAAAAGAAACTGAATCATATGGAATCGAAAAGAGGACAACAGTTAGGTAGAAACTGAATCATATAAAATACTAATCATGACTGAACAATATAATAAACAAGAGTTTAGCTTGAATATACGTTAAGTACTATCTAATTTTCCATCAAAAGCTCGGATATCTCTTGTAAAAGCTTGCAGTTCTCCTTTCGACTTGAAGAAATTGACCAAGAGACGGGGTATGGTTGTTCATGCACACAGAATCACTGCTCAGCTTTGAGCATAGGGATAAAAACCAGCTCTTGGATTTGCAACTCTTCTTGTTCCTTTTAGGGTCTGCTATTCTTCCCCTCATCGATCTTTTTGAGTGCTCTACAATGCTGGAAACACCGATAAGGCTCCCGAACGCGATCCCTTTATTGTGGAAGAAAGAACCAGTAGACTGAAACACAGAATGATCATTAACACAAGTTAAACGAGCTGTACAATGAGTTAAAGATCGAAACAAAATCATATAAAGCCATGTGATAAGGGTAAAGTGCTTTCACGCCTTTCAACTTCAAGTAAGCATGCCCCAGTGACCCAGTCTGACAAAGACAACATACTAACATCAAACACACAGAGTAGACATTATTAATTTTACAGATAAATGTTCCCTTTTATCTCAATTATTATATAGATTAGTTAGCAGAGTAAGTTGATGTGTTCCGTTATAATTCCTTTGGATCATGCTACATGTTTATAAATGTTAACACAATGATTTACACTTATATGAATTGACAGATTTTGGTACATTGATCTTAACAGCGCCTTTTTCAATCAAATATCAGATTTTTGGCACTTAAGGGATTGTCAATCGAGGTATTCACTTTGTGTATACAAATAGTTTAATTCAATTCCCTTTCGTGAAGACTCAATAAGCAAAAAAATAAAAAAATAAAAATATAAGAACAAAAGGAATCATTACCTTCTTAAAATTTAAGTGCCAATCTTGAAATTGAAAAGGGGGCATTCCGAATGGATAACGATGGGGATTGAACCTTAATCGAGACTAATATCAAACCGCGAAATTAGACAAAACGGAAGCAGGCATTCATTTAGATTTATAGCCTTTTGAAAGCTCAAGATTGGCTAACCAAGAGGGGGGTGAATTGGTTTTTAAAACTTTTTCGTTAAGTACACAAGATATTAAACTAATAATCACATAAATGATAATGAATCAAACCAAACATAAATAGGCACGTAGATAATCGAGATAAGTTTGCACAAAGTATAAAACGTTAAGTAAAAGAGTTAGAGAGTGCAAATCGATATAATATGGAGGTTCGATCCAACGCAATGATCTACGTCCCCCGTTACCAAGCTCTCCGTCACGAGCAAAGCCTTTTTTTCATTATGTTGATTGACTTGTGGTACAATCTAACCATTTACAACCCTTCTGGTGACTTACAACCAATGAACACCAATCTTTTTACAATGTTGAGCTTTCCAAGACCTCAACACGATCCACAATTCAAAAATGAATATACAAGTGAAAATTTTTCTTCTTGATAAATGATAGAATCAAAATTGGTAACAAGAAGATAATAGGCAAACACTTCAATAGATAGCAAATAGTAAAGTTCGAGTGTTTATGATGAAAACTTTAATAAATGATGGATAATGAAATAGTTTGTGTTTGTATCAAAGTTTTCAACCAATGGTCTCTCTTAATAAATAATACAAGTTAAGTATGAAGAGAAATTTTACACTTTAATAAAAGTGTTGGGCAAAGAAAACTTCTAATAAGAATGAAGAGAATGAAATTATAAAAATTTCTTTGCAAAAATGGAATTCTTGATAAGATGAATGAAAAGTGTTAAATCAATCAAGAAATTCATTTGTTATAAATGAAGTAGAATTTTCAACTCAAGTAATCTCAATGATATTCAATATAAATAAGCTCTTATAAATCTCTTGCAAGTTGGTGAATATTGAATGTAAAAGGGATGAATATCTATAGAACAAAAGGTTGAGAATCGGTCACTTTCGGTTGAGTAAGTTCGGTCGACCGAAGTGTAATATATTATAGCCGTTGTAAAATTCGAACCGTTAGGGTTTTAATTGACACTTCAGTCAATCGAACCGGTCGACCGAACCATATTTCGGTCGATCGAAAGTCTATGAATTTTGAAATTTAGTTTAACAACAAGATATTCATATTTCAAAATTGCTTTTATTTCTAAAATGTTTTTAATGCAAGTGACGAGTTATGAAATGTGGTTCGAGCTTTATGTTCTTTGCTAAAAACTGATGAGTATACCTTTACATGTAAACGAAGTTACAATAAATACAAGTCTTCAAGATTCTTGTTCTTTTTGAGTCTCTTTTGCTTTCTTGTTTTTCAACGGATGACGATTTGAATCTTTCAATATTTGAGAGGATATATTTATGAAAATCTCAATAAAATTTGTTAGAAAACACAAGTGTATTGTTTGTTATAATCAAAACAAATTGAGTTATATTTAATCATAGGTCAACACCTTTGACCAAGAAAAATATAATTACAATATTCAACTCGTGCCTCTAAATTGACTCGCTATATAATCTCTCTTTATTTATTTTTTATTTTTTATATAGAAATAGTAGATTGTACTATGCAATGCCCAATATAGCCTTGAATATGAAAGATACTTAAAATATAGTGTGCAATATGATTAAGCTATGAGTCGACCCAGGCGGAACCAACACCCAACAAGCCATTGCGACCGCCCGTGCTGGTTTCATCGGAATTTTTTTTCCTTATATTGGGCATCCGGCCGTACTCACCTAGATTCTTGGATCCACCGCTAATGTCGATGAACCAAAGAAGTGCAAATTCGGTCTTTTAAATTTTCATTTTACTTCTTGATTGAAACCAAGATTTTTTTTCTGAATATACATCCTCACAAATTCATTAAAAATTACAAATTCCAGGATCCTAATAAGAAGTTTGTACATTTTAAGTTCTGGTTATAATGGCAGCATCACATTCATATATGATATAAGACTGACCTCATTATCAATATCAGAAGAAGTGAACAAAGTGTTGAAGGAGAGCAAGCAATTGAGATCGCGATTTTTCACCAGAGGTTGCAGCCCCAAAGGCCACTCTTCTCCCTTCAAGACCAATAAAAAACCGTTCGATCAACTCATAGTACCAAAAATAGTTATAACATTGATTACCACTAAGTACCTGTTGAGCCATTGCTTTTCCTTCCTTGAATGCATTTGGGGACACTGATGGGGATTGTGCAGTGCTGAACGACTTTTATTAGGTGGGAATCTCGCCATGTCAACTGTCAATATCCGACACAATTTAGATGTCTCGAATAGTTAAAGGATCAATTTGGATGTTTCTAATAGTTCGAGGATCATTTTAGATATTTCTTATAGTCGGAGGACTATTTTAGATGTTAGTAGTAGATGGAGGATCAATTTCGGTGTTCCTATTAGTTGGAGGGTCAACTGAGATATTTCATGTAGATGGAGGATCAACCTAACAGTTAAAAACTTTATATTAGTTACAAATTAATTTAGATAGTTAGAGGATCCAATTAGTTTAATGGATTAATTGGAGGATCAATTTAGATGTTTCTAATAGGTTGAGGATCGAACTAGATGTTCCTGGTAGCTGGAGGATCAAATGATATGTTACTCATAGATGGAGGAACAATTGAGATCTTCGTGATAGAAAATTACGTTTTTATAGTAGTTGGAGGATCACACTAGATGTTCAAAGTAGTTGGAGATCAGTTTAGGTATCCTATTAGTTGGAGGATCAATTTAGGTGTCCCTATTACTTGGTGGACAAAACTATGCATCTGTTTGGTGGAAATTAAAATTTAGATTTTAATCTAAATCAAAGTTAACAGTTAATTTTAACCTCACATATTTGTGGGTCCCTCAACTTTTCAACCACATATTTAATTAAATTTTATTAAAATCTACTAAACAATCTAATTTTCATCTCCACCGAAATAAGGGCTATATGTTCTTAGTACTTGGATGATAAATTTAGATATTCCTAATAGTTTTAGTTACAAATTAGACTTTCATGATAGTTTGAGAACAAAATTAGATGTTCATGATCGTTGGAGGACAAAATTAGATGTTCATAGTAGTTGGAGGATCAAATTTGATGTTAATAGTAGTTGAAGGATCAGTTTAGGTAATTCTTATACTTAGTGAAAATAGATGGAGGATCAGTCTAGGTGATTCTAATACTTGGAGGAGCAAATAAGATGTTCAAAATAATTGGAGGATCAAATCTGATGTTTTAGTAGCTAAAGGATCAGTTTAGGTGACCCTAATACTTGGAGGACCAAATCAGATGTTTATGATAGATGGAGGATCAATTTAGATTTGTTGATAGTTGGAGGACAATATTAGATGTTCATAGTAGCTAAAGGACCCGTTCAAATGACCATAATGCTTGGAGGATCAAATCAGATGTTCAAGATAGATGGAGGACCAAGTTGGATTTTGTGATATTGGGAATATCAAATTCAGCTCCCTTCCAATTATTTCAAACTTCTAAAGAGATCCTTTAACTTTCTGAATATCTAAATTGATCCTCAAACTGTCCCTACAACTATTAGGAACACCTAATTTTGTCCTCAACCTAATACTAACACCTGAATTGATAAATTCTTCCTCCAAATCTTAGGAATTTGGTAATTGGTCCTCCAACTACTAGTAGAATCTAAATTATTCCTCAAAGTATAACTTACTTCCATTTTGATCCTCCAAGTTCTCATAACATCTAATTTCATCCTCCGACTATAGCATCATCTAAATTGGTCCTCCATTTATTAATAAAGTGTAAAATGATCATCCGACTAAACGGAGTAACTAAATAAATGCTCAATGTAATATAAACATCAAACTTGATCCTTCGACTATTACAAAATTCTTAATTTTTTCTCCGTATGTGAGAAACTTTGCGATAACCTCCGACTATTTGGAAACTAATTGATACCCATCTATTAGAAACAACTAATTTGACTTCCCAATCTAGACGAATATCTATATTTTGCACATCCAAACAGATCCTCGAACTACTAGAACCATCCAAAATGATACTCTATCTTTTATAAACATTTACATTAATCCTCTACTTATATGAAACATCTAAAATGATCCTCCTTCTATTACAAATATATTAATTAATCCTCCAAATATATTAAAGCATTCATAATTCTTGAACATTAATGCAACCCAGTTTTCTGAGATCAAAAGGCAGCTCAGGAATTACTCTCTTTATATTGAAATAGAGAGAACTGAAGTAAACTACTCGTTTAATCTTTCACTTCTACAAATTATTTACAATATTATAACTAGATAAAATCAAGTACTTGAAAATCCAAATATTTATTCTTTGGATCTTGCTATGGGTTCATAAATTTTCACATAATGGTTTACATAATTACAAGTGGCACATATCCAACATTTAATTCAAATATCACACTTTCACATCAACTACGGATGATTGACACATCATATTATGTAATCATTTATGTACATAAATTATGTGCAACAAGAATTATCCTTATTCTTATTGGCACCGTCAATTCCATTTGTTTTTTTAACCCCCCCCCCCCCCCCCCCCACATTTGGTTTGGAAGATTTTGGTAAAAGTCGGTGAAATATTACGGATATAAACATTGATAAAAATTGTCGATCTAATGATGTGTGATTAAAAGGGAATCTGGATAAAAAATAAATTTTAATAAATTGCGTCAAATGACTTATTTACTTTATTTTGGGTGGCAAAACAAAGAAAAAGGATATCATGAATCATGATCACAACTTACCTAGAAGTGATTCTTAAGTAGACATATGCAGGTTTAGTCCATAACTTATTTAATTAAGGGTTTTGCTATACTTACGGCATAATGCTCAAGTGACATTTCATTATTGGTTGGTGGTTCGCCAATAAGGTGTAAACTATGATGTACATGTAAAATATTTCTTTACTTAAACGGTAGTTTGAAACTTCAATTACAACTATAATTAGCAATTACAATTAAGTCTAAAAATTTTATAGTAATTACAATTAAGTCTCGGTGTTTTATAAATCTATCATGTGGACCTAATTAATTGAACATATATTATTCAAAATCAAATAATTAGATGATGTCTAATCGATCCTAAACCATTCAATCTAATCTAGTCTCTGTTTGATGGGAATTAAAATAAGATTTTCAATATGTTTTGCTAGAAATTGATTAAATGCATGATTAAAATTTTTCGAAACCCATGAAATATATGGTTGAAATTAATTGTTGACTTTAACTTATATTAAAATCTGAATTTTAATTCGTACCAAACATGGGCTTAATGCTTTTGCTTCTCTACTAAAGTCAAAATATCGCACACTCGAAATATATAAAATCACATAAGTCATTAGATTTATAATATTTTCCTTTGATCTAACATATGTTTATCCTCGTTCGAGATTCGATAACTAGGTAAGAGCACAAATAATCGTTCTATCCATCTAATTATTACCATTAACTTTAGTACTATTTTTTTTAGCGGTCATGTGAGCCAATCATAGATGTCAAATTTTAGTTGTTGTTAAACACTGAACTCATATTTTAATCGTTCAACTTGAAAATGCTTAAGTGTCATTCTACTCTACTCATTTTTTTAGAAGACTATTCCCTACACGAGTTTTTATACTCTACTTTATACATTCTTAATCTCTTAACTCATCGAGATACATGAACATTAAATTATTATCATCCATTGGTAATTTAAAGAATCATTAAACTCAAGAAAAGGTATTCGGAACCATGTGAAGGAATTTGATGAAATGCTCGGAGATCAACTGACTATAGAATTAAACTTGAAAGTAGTCCGTTTAATACTTTCAAGTTGTACTATTATCATCTTGGACTATTTCTACGATAAGGATAAATTGCAAACTCGAATAGTGAATCCATCAGTACAACCTTTATGCATAAGGTGTCAACCCATTATATATTGGTTGTAAATAAATTATTGATACTCAAAATGTAAGTTGTGTCGTATTTTACTTCCCAACTCAAGTATTAACTTAATTATGCAAGTGATCATATGCATTTTAGTTCGTATACTCGATATTAAATTAGTATAATAAAAAATAAAATTACAATTTATTTATTGAAAAACACCTTTGTGGTGGATCCAACTACTAGGTAACATCCATCATTGACTCACGTCACAATTCGGGTCCCTAGACGGGTCGTGTGAAGACGACCCACCATTAGGGCTGTTTCTTCTATTCTTTGAGTTCTGTATTTATTTCTCTTTCATTTCCTTTCACTAGTTGTCTTTGAAACAGACGGAAAGAGATATGTAAAATGAATGGGACCTTTCCTACTCTCTCTGGTCTCTGTTTGATTGGGATATATTTTCCATACAGAACTTCTGCACACAGTTTAATGCTAGCCATGAATAACTGAAAGTAACAAATCGATTATGGGCTGTCATCCTTTAATATCTTGCAGTTTACCCCATGTCATGGATGTTCTTTTGTTGCACTGTTGTGTCCCATAAATTCTGCTTCAAGTTTGTCCTTTTTTGCAGCAGATCCAATGATAATTCACTCAGTGGAACACTGTAAAATTTATTTCTAGAGGGTGTTTGAAAATCCAGCATGAAGAATTGAAGCATGATCGTGGGCATTTCTTTCCTCAATCGATAGAATATAACCTTCAAACAAAAAACAAAGAAGAAAGAGCATGTAAGGCTGATACACAATCCAAATCCTTTTGTTTTTACTTTTACTGCGGAGTGCTAGACAATATAATGTGACAAAATTTTAACTCTACTATCGAGTATTTTCAATTCAACTGACCAAACATTCATATTCGTTTTTTATTTTCAGCAGTCCTGGCTTCACGGGAACTTGCTAAAAAAACCTAAAATATAAAATAAATGCATGGAATAAAGAAGTCTACCAGCTCTCTCTCGTTTTTTTTTTTTTTGAGGGGGTGGGGTGGGGGGAGGAGTTGGGAGGGATAAGGCCAGTGGCTTTTAGGAGCCCTAATTTTAATAAAAAAGGAAGAACACAAATATTTTTATTCCAGATTCTATTTGAAAATGGAAAAAAGAAAGAAAGAAAGAAAATTCCTTGTAACTGAAAATATCTTTTCTTTTCACAAACATAACACCTTGATTACAAAAGAAATGGAAGCAATTATAAAGTTGAATGTCCGTATCACCTCTCTCTCTCTCTCTCTTTTTCTCCATAGTCTGTCCTGGACCGTGGCTACTCTAACCTCTGATTTTCTTAAACTATTTATCTTTATAGTAAAAATGTGCTAAAATATCAATCCCACTTCGAAGGTTTCCAGATATAAACTATAAGAAACTAAGTTAAATGATTTCTTTTTAAATAAAATATGTTTATATTTTCAGTATATAGTCAAGAACACCATGAACATTAAGAAAAAGAACATCATTAATTGTTAGGAATAAATAATAATCTTACTGTATAGAGAAGTAGGTGTCGGTGATAAACATTTATTCTTCATCATCTCTTCGAGCTTTCTTGATTTTGTGCTCATTATCATCTCGAGGCCTTGAAGGGAACATTGATTCGATCTCGGCCGACACATCGAGCTGGAGGCTCCTACGAATTCTTGCTGCCGATGATTTTCTCTTTGCAGATGATCTGGTTTTTCTTGGTGCTGCCGGGCACTGCTTGACCGCTGAGATTTTGTGATCCGAAGACGTTGGAGTTTTGAACCCTTCATCGTATTCTTCTACCTGGGATTGTGCTAAACATGACTTTTCAGATTCTCTTGAAGAAAATATAGCCTTAAACTCTTCTTCGTCTTCCTCTTTGTGATGAGTATCGTGGTCATCTTGTTTTTTTATATCAACTTGAGCACCATCTGACACAATATCTTGTGAAGAATCTGGATCTTCCACCTTAGATTCTGAAAGAATGTCGAATTTAGTCTCCCTTGGCTCTTCTTTGATGAGAAAAAACTCTGTACTTGACATTCTCACGTATGAAAACTGCTCAACGTCTGAGCCATGAAATGAAAGGAGGGTAGGGTGGGGTGGGGGTATAAGGGAGTCAAGAAGAGAAAATGGTGGGTTGTTAGAGAAATTCTACATGAAATGTAATCATCAAGATCACCATCTTCTGTTTTCCTTTAATTGATTATTTTCACTGAACTTCTTTAGATTTTTGGAGTTTTTTCTGAGCTTTTGAAGCAAGAAGGAGAGAGAGAGAGAGAGAGATGCTAGTGATGATGGTAGAGGACGCTTTCAAACAGCATCTTGTGAAGGATCCAACGCACACAAACTCTCATGAGCACATATGTTTGCCATTAGTACTTATCTACGCACTTTGATGCAATCTATGCACATGGTTGATAAATGGGGACCATCAACCAATTTTCTCTTCGTACTCCTCCGTCTCAATTATGTAGATTGAGTTTTTTTATTTCTTGTCCCAAATATATAGACATGTTTCTTAATGTAGAATATTCTGTTATATTCATTTACCAATATACCCTTATTAAGTTTTCCACACTTAATGTGACAACTTCTTAATAAGTTGATATCATTCAAATACGCACATTTCCCACTTCTTAGAAATATGGAACAATTCTCATTTCTTATTCTTCTTCAAATTCTTTATTAACTCCAAAATAATTTAATTTTACATACTGAAAATTAAATAGGGGTAAATTAGAAAAGATCTTAGCAAAAAATTAATTTTCCAATGACATTGAAGAAGCTTTCTTAATCGGTGTGAAAAACGAAACAATCCTACCTAATTGGGACGGAGGGAGTATCTATTTTCTCACATGCTTAGTTTATGTTCCAAGCAACTACATTTATTTAAGTGCAAAAAACTAAATTAAGTGCTTGTTTCATAAAAATCTTATAAGATTTATCAAATTTTCAACTCGTTAAACTTCAATTTAAATTATACATTTCATAGGGGTCATAATTTTTATCAATTTTTAATCATACATTAACGTTAACTTTTATCAAAATATGCTATTTTTTTTTTTATAAAGCACCAGTTTGGTAATGATTAAAATTCGAATTTTAATTTAAATCAAATTCAACAATCAATATTAACTACATATTTCATGGATTTCATAACTTTTTAACCACACATTTCATCATTTTTTTTGTCAAAATTTATTAAAAATTTAATTTTAGTCCTCACCAAACAGGACAAAAACTCTTAAATTATCAAATAACACCTTATGCTCTTGCTAAATATCTATTACATTGAGTTGACACGTGCTATATCCGATTAGCGATCTCTTTAGCTATTTGTCATTAAATTTTTTAATGACTTGATACGTTACTTCTTGTTAGAGAATGGAAATACATTAATATTATAAGGAAGAATTGCAGTTAATATCTCAAACCTTTTAAATTATTATAAATTATACCCAAACTTTTCATTTTGTAGCTGGGTCCCAAACCTTTCATCTCGAATACAGCTAGAGGATATATGGATAACACTCGTCTATTTGACTGTTAGTTGACCAAAAGTCAATGATATGACCAAATTATCCTATATAAAATAATTAAATAAAAATAAAAATCGATTGGTCAAATCGTTGACTTTTGGTAAACTGAAGATCAAATGGATAAATTCCATCAACAAATCCTCTAGCTGCAATAGAGATGAAAGGTTTGAAGTTCCAACTGCATATATGAAAGATTTGAGATCCTAGTTGCAATTCTCCCTTAATATATTACATCACAAGTTTCTATTTGCTATCAAAATGTGAGCATCATGATGTATAAAATTAAAAGTATGTTTTGAAAGTATTTATAAATGATTTAAATTATAAATAAATATAGCTCATGTTTGGTACCGATTAAAGTTAACAATTAATTTCAACCACGTATTTTATCAGACTCACAATTAAAATTAAAATTAAAATTTTGATTTAAGTCAAAGTCAAAGTATATTTCTAATTCTTATTAATATTTATTAATTTATTAAAATATTCTTTGTTGATTTGATGTTAGAGTTTAGAGAAAGAAGATAATAAATCTTATATATCTTAATACAAAAAAAAAAAAAAAGTTTTAAAGAAAAATGTTTAATGAGAAATCAATAATTAAAAAAATAGTATAGGTTATACGGTGTAATTAACAGTATGTATAACTATTTTTAACGACATATTTGTAATTTTTTTAGTAAATAGTGCTTTTTTTTAACTATTATATAAAATGTAAATTTGTAAAATACAGTATATAAGAGTAATTATACCCTATATACAAGTTGTATTTTTTAAATTTTTCTTTAAAAATATATGGTGCAATTAATTAAGTCAAATGAGTTGTTATAAGGATCTTTTACTCGAAATACTTTTAAAGAATTATACGTATCAATTAAAAGTCAAATAAATTGTTTGAAAATGGATATCCAGTTCCTTGTGAAAACACGACTTTTGTGGTGGTACAAAGTATTATTTATTGCTAATTAACTACTTCTAAATGCAACTTTGCTACAAGTACATACATGTTTTACGGATACACGCATGACAACAAAGCATTGGAAGATAAAAAAAAAATCAAAAAATCGGAGCGAATCAGATGCTGCCACGATAACACTTGTAAAGATTCTGTGATTATTTCCCTATACTCGGAGACTAATTCGAGAGGCTAGTGGCTGTCACACTAAATAGTAATTAAAATGCGATAAATAAACCATTTAATTAGAAATGGTCCATGCACTATACATTTGGTACATTGTGGCCCTTATCACTTCTTAATGTGCCATCTCTCAATTGTACCAAAGAAATTAACACATAGTCATACTAGAAATATTTGTTGACCTGAATTAGAAAGCTGGACATCTTTGTGTACCTAATTGCATATTAATAAGTGGACAGCACTTAACTGCAGGGTTAGTGACCTAGGATTCCCAACTGAAAATGGAAGATTCTTTTGGTTTGTATACTTTCTTCTAAAATTTATCAATTGAGCTAGTACAATTATTGTCATCTTATTAGTCTATGGCATATTGTTGAAAATAGGAGATTTGGTAATGGTTATCACATTTGTTTTGACTAAGATTGCATGATTTTTAGAAATTACTTTGAGGTATAGTTGAAACATTGACCTAATTTTGGTCGATCACGTCATAATTGAATAATTGACCTCACTTTTCAAGTGAAAACCAACTAATTTCAAAAGTAGTTTAGATGTGAAACTGTGAGTCATGGGCCTTAATTATCAAGATAAAATTCCTTTCGTCAAGAGGTTAAACGGTTCTTTTTTTTTAATTCGTCAATATTGAATAATTGACCTCACTTTTCAAGTGAAAACCAACTTTCAAAAGTAATTTAGGTGTGAAACCGTGAGTCACGAGCCTTGATTATCAAGATAAAATTCCTTTGTTCAAGAGGTAAAAGTAGTTTATCTTGTTGAGTTCGAAGACTTGTAAACTTTGTTCATGTAATTATCTCGTTAGAATTACTTGTTGAATTGTTTGAACAAAACCATATATGGTCGTTGAGTTTTCATTCTGGTCGATCTAAATTCTTGATACATTATGCAAGTTAATGAGTTTTGTGCTTAAATTGATGACATTCTCGAAATAACATAGAGTCTCTATTTGATTTAACTAAAAAGTAAGTTTTTAGTAAGTTTTGATAAAAGTTTAAGAAATGTATAATTAAAAAGTTGGTAAAAGTCACGTTCCCCATGCAATGTGTTATTAAAATTAATTATTAATTTTGATTTAAAATTTTATCAATATTAATAGTGGTAAAATGAAAATGTGATTCATCTCTTTTCACTTGTTCAAGGCCGAGAGAGAAAACTTCAAGGCTTGTCCCAAACCCATTTAATTTAATTTAATTTTTTTTTTTTTGGGTGATTTTTTATGTATTAGCCCAACATGGTATGGGTCGGCCATTCTTGTCTCCTCTTCCATCGAGTATTTTTGTTACATTATCTCACTCATTATATCGATTAAAGTGGGACGGGACGGGTTTGAAACGGGATTAGGGCAGGGCAAGGTGGGGGCGCCCATTTATTTATTATTTATTTATTTTTATTCATTGTATATTTATTTAGCTAATATTATTATTATTTTCAGTTCGTTAAGAACAGTTCATGTTATCTTTAAAAATGAAGGTAAATATTTTCCTTTTATTTGATAAAAAATTTAAATTTGAAATTCACTTTAAACGAGGCGGTTAATAGGGTGGGATCATATTTTTTGTACCTGTTTCGGGGCAACGACCCCTATCACATTTATCCTATTAGGCAGGTAATCTCCGTCTCATTCGAGACGACACTCACAAATACCAGACTGGACAAAAATTTTTTACCATCCACGGCGGTAATTGTGCTTGATTTGTTTGTTATTTTTTACATGTTCTCTTTTCATTCTTCTGTACAATATAAATATGTCCATGTTTCGATAGGGATTTTTTTTTTTAAAGATTTGATTTAAAATAAGAAGTAATGAGTTCATGTTTAAAATTATTATAATTTATATTAGAAGAATGTGAATGAAAATGGGAATTCAGCTAAGAGTCAAAAAGAAAATATTTATCGTGAAGAAGGGCCGGTTGCGTTAAGGAAAAATTATGGCTAGAGAGTAAATTTACTCCACCAATTTATCGTGATAAGATAATTTCACAATATTACTCATAATGCAGCTGCTGAGTGTGAAGTGGGGGACAAGGCTCTGAATGCATGGGATTCATCGTAAAAGGAGCAGTACAACGCCACCAACTGCTTGTTTAAGAAATCATTTGACATTTTTAAGTTCCTTTGATTAATTTTAGGCTCTATTTGATATGTAGAGTTTTTCATGATTTTCAATTTTTATAATGTTTGATAGATAAAAATTTTCCAAGAAAATATTTTCCCACTTCCAAATTTTCTATTTTTTTCAGGAAAATAAATTTCTTGATATTTTGGTGAGTAAATATTTTCCAGGTTTTTTTTTTTTTTTTTTACAATTAGAAAAAATTATAAACACAATGATAAAAAGATTTTCATTTTTATTGACAATTTCTATACAAAATAAAGCCAAAAGAATGATATTCTGTATGACTATCTTTTTTCAATTTTTTATTTTTATTTTTGACAATTGGAACAAATTCTAAACCCAATAGTAGAAAACATTATCACTTTAATGGATAATTTTCATAAAAAAATGAAGTCAAACGGACTCCAAACTTTTAACATTTTCCATAGAAAATTATACCAATCAAACACAATTAATTACAATTTTCAGTAAAACAATTTCTAAGAAAATCTTTTTCCATATTTCCACCCATTTTCCACCTTGTAATCAAACGGATCCTCATAAAAATTCTTATTTTAGTTAGAAAATTTTTAGAAGAGCTGATTTAATGTAACTTCTCCTAAAAATACTTCTTGAATACATAATTTTTTAAATAAAAATTAAGAAAATATTACTAGCTTCCTTCTACGGAAAGCGAAAGCCAAATTAAAAATAAAAATAGGCTATGCATTAAGCAGTGAATAGTGTGGTAATTAGAGGTTATAATAAATAATTGTTTAATAGGACCAATCATGCTACTTGACCATGACAAAATAAATGTACACACTGACACGCTCTCATGCGGCATCATTGCATGTTATAGACATGATTCATTATGATTTTGCCCCTAATGCCAATAATCATGTCTCATGTCCCTAGCCATTTTCTAAATGAAGAAAATATTTTATCAATTTCCATATATCTTTAATTTAGATTATTTAGCTCATCTTTGCCCATCATTATTTTAAAAAATAAATTCTACATACTTATTTTTAACCATACTAGGTACAAAAAACGTGCAATGCACGTTTGCTTAGTTTATATTTAATAGTTTTGTTTAAGAATTAATTTGTTGTTAATAAAGATGTAATTTTTTGGTTAATTAAATAATTAATGATGTAATATTTATATAATTGATAAATAATTAAATAAAGTGTTTCTCTCTGTTGTCTCCAACCTAAAATCACAAACATAAAACTCAAAGTTCATATGATGCACAATAATATTATACTATATTCTAAAAACAAATGACAAGAAAAAGATGCCCCCAAATGGAAATATATTTTGAACATCCAATGACATTAACATCTATCAGGCAAACTTCAGTTAGCTTCGTATTCTTATTTTTGTGTCTACACGTCAAAAAAGTCACAATCATTATTTATTTCACCTGACTTACATTGAGGAAGTACCTCTCTCTGAGTTTTTCACCTCCAAATACACATATGAAGTCGGTACAGTTTGTCATAGAACTATAGTCTACAGAGGGTATGTGGGATCGCGAGATGTAATCTTCATTCTCAGTAAGCTCACATATTACATTGTGCTCGAGATGGAGGAATCTGAGGTGGGCGGGAACTGCAAGTGAGAAATGGGAGAAATAAGCTCTTTCCTTCCTCTTTACCCTATTTTGAAACGGCTTCTATCTCTTTTCTCCCGAACCGGGATATTTTTTTATTTTCTGTAAGGCTTCTGTGAAACAGTAGCCTGTAAGTCCAGCATTTCTCATGAATTGATTGCTAGATTTGAATGGATTAAATTGGATGTCTCCATATGTTGCTTGTGCGAGAGAAAAAGATTATTTAAAAAAATAAATTCTACATACTCATTTTTAACCATATATTTACATAATAAGTTATTCTGCACGTAAATTCAAATATTTTCCTACTTTTTAACTACATATTCTCCTAAAATCACTATTTAAAACTCCATTTTATTCAAATAATGATTGTCCAACAGGGCTTAAAGTTGAATGGTCAGATATGTCTGTTCATACATATTTACCCGTGTTGGAAAATCCTACCAAATGCACAACGAATGTAGTGGAAAAAAAAACAGCGAACAACAAATTTAGCCCCCGTTTGACACCATTTATTTCAAAACTCTTTATTTTACACAGTATTCTAAAAAGCGTAAAGTGTGGTTAAGTGTGAAGGTGAAATTTCAATCTTTATGACCTTAAGCGAGCCTAGACGAGGTTTAGGCATAAAAAAACGTTTTCTTATTTTTAATATTATTTTAATCATTTTTAACATCATTTAATAATTAAAATAATACACATCAAAAAATTTAAAATTATAAAATACTATATTTAATAATTCCTAACCAATTATACAATTTTTCAAGTTTTCGAAATACAAAAGTTAAAATATTTTTCGTAGTTTCAATTTTCAACTAGACAAATCATACTTAATAGATTTATAAAAACTTCATACATACTTTTAGAGTTTGTAACAAAATGATAAATCTCAAGATCATAATTACTTAATGTAGATAGCACCATAAATTAAATATTGTTTAATTATTTTGATAAAATCATTTTTAATTTTTGTACAGATAAAATCTTTCAAAAACTTGAAATTAAAGTCAAATGAAAAGTTTTTTAAAGATAAAAAAAATTAATAAACTAAAATCAAATAAAAGACTTTAAAAAAGGAACAAAAAAAAAAACTAATAAAGCATGTTTAGGGAAGACAGAAGAGAGGAATGATAAAAACTCGGTCATTTAGGAATTGAAAAAAAAAAGGTCTAGGTGTGTAACACGCTTTGTTCGAGTTTCGAGTTTAGACGGTGCTTGGCAGACGTTTTATAACATTGATTTTATATACTCATTTTCAACCACACATTCACACAATAAAATATTTTGAGCACAAATCCAAAACTTTTATTTACTTTTTAATTATACATTCTCCAAAAAATCGTTATTCAAAACATCATTTTTTTCCAAATTCTCACTATAATAGCAATCAAATATGGACTAAATGTGATTCGATAAATTGTCGGCAACTGTTGTTCGATAATTGCAAGTATATGATGTCAATGAAATAAATAATACAGTGAATTAAAGAGTCCGAATTATCTTTTTCTACAACCACTATCTATCTAATAATTAACCTAACTATTCCTAACTCCTATTTGAGTAATGCTAAAGTTGATGGCGAGATTTTATTAAACTAATATTAACTAAGGAAATCAAAAGCAATTAAATGATCAAATATCGCAAAAGTGCTGCAATTCACAGTTTTATCTTAGCTACCCCCTTCAAATTCAATCTTAAAGTCATACTCAAATTTATTAATTAAATCAATTTACCTCTCTCGAGTTTAAATCAATTATATTTGGCGGAGTCGACTTACTATATCTTTACGTAAATCAAAATAAGCCTATACTAAATACATTAAATTACTTAAGAATTCAATTAAATATCTCAACAATAATAAAAATTTATCTCTACATTTTATCTAATTGTCGAATTTTCCTACATGATTTAAATGTATTACTCAGCTCTCTATTTGTTGCAATTCACAAATTGTGAATGAGTGATCAAGCAATTCAAGTATTTAAAAAATAAATAAAATTAATGCACAAAACAATTAACTTCGCAAATCTTGTGATTTGAAATGAAATGTTGAAAACTAGGTTATACTATTTATCCAAACTTTTGATTTAGTTGCACATCATGGGGAAGAAAAACATTAAAGGGTTTCGGAGTAAATAATCATTTTTTTAAAGAAAAATGAGAAAAATATAATTTTTGCACCAAGAATGCACATTCTTTACACCATGTTCTTGAAAGTTTAGAGTGCGTTTGATTTGCTATTTTCAGGTTGTTTTAAATTTTGCAGAATACTGAAAACGTGTTTGATTTAATATTTTTGAAAATGCATTTTCGAAAATAAGGATAAACTTATGACATAAAACGTGAAACACATTTTTTCCGTTTTGAATGTTTTCGGTGAAAATTATGAAAACAACTCAAAGCATGGAAAACAGCCGTTTAAATAAATTTTCAAAAATGAAAATTTAAAATTCTAACTTATAAAATTAAAAATAAAAAATAATAAATTAAATTATAAAATTAAATATTAAAAAATTAAAATTATAAAAAATTCAAAATTCAAAATAAAAATAGTTCAAGCTCTTAAATATTATTTACATAAAAAAATTTAAAAAATATTTAAGTGAACACGGATAAAAATATTTTCAATCCGCATTACTAAGTTTCATTTTTGTTTCCTATATTTTGAACGCAATTTAATATTTTTGTCGCGAAAAAAATATTGTAAGATTCATCAATTTTAAAATGGGTTAATTTCACAAATTGTCACTGAAGTTACCTGAAAATTTCAAAACGGTCACTGAAGTTTCAAAGTTTCAGAAACGGTCATTGAAGTTTGAAATTTCTTTCAAAACGGTCACTGAATTTTCAGGTTTTTTGGCCAAGTTTGAGGCAATTTTTCGGCAACTTTCGACCACCAAAATCACCGATTTCGGATATCGTTGGAAAGCCTACGATGTCCTCTTCAATTACCACCAAAAATCTCCCCAAAACTCCAAGTGATTCGGCCGGAATAAACCCACGAAATCGGCAACCGAAAATTGTGAAAATCTGCCAAGATTTTTAGATTTTTGGGACAAGTTTGAGGCAATTTTTCGGCAACTTTCGACCATTAAAACTACCGATTTCGGATACCGTTAGAAAGCCCACAATGTCCTCTTCAATTACCACAAAAAATCTCCCCAAAACTCCAAGTGATTCGATCGGAATAAACCCACGAAGTCAGCTACCCAAACTGGGCAAAAAAATCCAAAAATTTGGGTAGCTGATTTCGTGGGTTTATTTTGGCCGAATCACTTGAAGTTTTGGGGAGATTTTTGGTGGTAATTGAAGAGGACATCGTGGGATTTCCAACGGTATCTGAAATCGACAGTTTTAGTGGTCGGAAGTTGCCGAAAAATTGCCTCAAACTTGCTCAAAAAATCTGAAAATCTAGACAGATTTTCACAATTTTCGGTTGCCAACTTCGTGAGTTTATTCCGGCTGAATCACTTGAAGTTTTGGGGAGATTTTTTGTGGTAATTGAAGAGGACATTGTTGGCTTTCCAACGGTATCCAAAATTGACGATTTTGGTGGTCGGAAGTTGCCGAAAAATTGCCTCAAACTTAGCCAAAAAATCTGAAAATTCAGTGACCGTTTTGAAAGAAATTTCAAACTTCAGTGACCGTTTTGAAATTTTTAGGTAACTTCAGTGACCATTTTGTGAAATTAACCCATTTTAAAATGTGTATATTATGTGATAATATATTAACATAAAATTGTTTTATTTTTATTAAATAACAAATTTCGTTGAAAAAATATCATAAAATAATTTTTTCAAAAATTCAATCCAAACGTATTTTCTAGTTTACTATTTTGATAAATAATTTTTCAAAATGATAAGCCAAATAGATATTTAACAATCTTAAAATTGACTCTCGAAACAGAAACTAAAAATGAATTCAAAACTGAAAACTGAAATACAAACCAAACGGACCCTTAATTTTTTATTATTCTTCTCCATATTTCTCTTTTTCCTTTCTCTTGTATGTGTGACGTGGGTAGCCGTGTGTAAACTCCTTTATTTGACATATTACGGTTTTCAAACTGCCTCCAAAGTCACGCCCTCAAAAAGATCAAAATAGCCCAAAAATAAACTTTTAAAAATCTTAGAAATCTTCAACCAAAAACCGTGGTCGAACCGCGACCCAAATAGGCCAAACTCAATGATCACATATTGTATACCTTGGTTAGATCGCCACAAACAGCGGTCCTTCTAGACCGTGGTTGTTCCGCGGTCCAACCCCTACAAAATTTAGTTTTTTTATGCTTTGGCCCTACTTTAAGTTTTTTGTACATTTTTCGTTCTTTCTAGTTCAAATCTTCAATATTAACCCCACAACTTTTCGAAGCATTCACATTGGTCCCCGAACCTCTATAATCACCCAAAATTGGTCCTCCTCAAATTCCAAAAGTGTGCAATTTAATTATCAAACTTTTATAGTTGAATATCACTTTCGAAACTTGTGGTTTCCCTCCAATTGCTCTTAATACTTATAAGTAGGATAAGTGTAAACACACTTATCAAATACTTTAAATTTAAACTATTGTTCATACCAAACAAGATTATCTACTTACCCACACAAGCAGATAAAAATCAATTCATTAGATAACTTGCCACATTTCCTCGAAATTGAAACAACTAAAATGATTCATAAAAGGTTTCCAAGTCATGCTACAAAAATCAGTTTTTTTTTTTTACTTATTTGATGCTCGATCAATGTGTTTACACGATCAATCCAATCGTCATAAACTTCTAAGTTGATGAGTGTATTTCACTCATACTTTAAATATCATCTAAACTTGATATTTAATTATTTCTACGAGTTTTAAAACGTTTTAATATGTGCTTTGATATTGTGATATATATATTGATGAAATTGAATGAAATAAGCAAAAGTTGG
The DNA here is from genome assembly GCA_019097785.1 of Fraxinus excelsior. Classification (NCBI taxonomy): domain Eukaryota; kingdom Viridiplantae; phylum Streptophyta; class Magnoliopsida; order Lamiales; family Oleaceae; genus Fraxinus; species Fraxinus excelsior. Next base: position 5,642,796 of record CM032643.1, on the reverse strand, counting down.
CAAATTGGAGAAACATGCTAAATTGTAAGAGATCTAAAGTTCGGGGATTAAAGTGAAAATACTCCAAAGTTGTGTCGGACCTCACAATGAAGATTCAAGAATGTTAGAAGTCAATTGGATGAACAAAAAAGTGAAATGGATCAAATATAATCAAAGTATGATCACATATCAATTTCCAACTCAAAAAGTTATGTTCCAAATTTGTTGTCTTATATTGAGACTCATTTTTTACATATCAAACGATTTAATTGGAAAATGATATCTGAAACAAAATTGTATCCCTTTGAGTCAGACTTTCATATAATCTTGAATTATCTCAATCAGATATCGGAAGAAAAAAGTTATGATAAAAATACTGAAGAACACGCAGTTAATTTTTCCACCCAATGGGCACCGTAGTATCGATTTTACTGAAAATTAGCAGAATTCGTGGTGCCCCAATGCCACTACGTTCCATCGAGGCGCCCATGTGTGAGAAGGTTTTTGACTTTTTTTGGACTCTTTTCTTGGCCAAATACAACTCCAACCCGTCCAAAATTTCATGATGATATAAATATAACCCCAAAGACCACTTTCGAGGAGATTTTCAACACACAATTGAAGGAGGATTAGAATGGGCAAAATATCAAAAGACTCAAGAAATCAAGAAAGGAGGCGCAAAGAACATCAAGGGGAATTCCAACTAAAGTTTCAAAAGAGTTTATCTTACCTTTCTTCCTTACGTTCTCTTATATAAATTGTATAGATTTTATGAATTACATCATGAATTAAACAATTTATCTAGGGTTTGATGTAGCCAAACTTGATATTATGATTTGATTTTGTCATAATTATTTTTATTTGATTTTTCATATATGTTTAATCGTGTCATGAAATTAATGTTTTCAATTAATTGGCCACTAATTGAACGGATAGATACTAGTCAATTTTGACACTCGAGAGAGGAAAATTCAGGCGAGATCATATGATTGATACAACGTAGATTTTATGAGTTTTGAGAGAAAGTATAGGATCTATGAAACTTACTCTATAAAAGAATCGTGACTTGAAAAAATTTTTGATTTTAATTCGGAATAGAGATATTGAAATTGAATTTTAAGATTAAGTTCTATCTGGCACTCGAGAGAGAGAGAGAGAGAGAGAGAGAGAGAGAGAGAGAGAGAGAGAGAGAGAGAGAGAGAGAGAGAAACATTAGGATTCTTGCTTTTGAACATGAGAAAATTGACTAGAATAATTAGATATAATTGAATCACAATTGAAAGTTATGTGAAATCATTCCATATGCCTTTCTTATATTGAGTCATTCGTTTACATTGCATTCTTTGAATTCATTACTAAAATTATCGTTAGATTAGTTAAAAACGTTGATTATAAAATTTATTCATCTAGATAAAATAGAGGTTATATAAGTATAGTACTCAGTAGAACTTTGAATTACAATCAATGTGGGTTCGACACTCTTACTCCAATACTATATTACAAAACTTAACACCGTATACTTGTTATATAATTCACGTTGCATAAAACGCGTGACATATATTGATTATATTTTGACCCTCAATGATCAAAACATCTCAAGAAGTTTAATTTTAACCACTTTCAATTTATTGACAATCACTAGCAAGTCATGCTCTAGCGTCAACAATGGAATTTTATCCAAAAATGTAATGTTAAAATACTTAGAAATTAAGAATTTGTGGGTACCTTCTCGAATTTGTATTTGTTCTCATGTGCTTCCTAAATTTTCCTTGCCGACTATGTATTTGTATGTAGATCATATAATCGGTTAAAAAGTGCATTTTGAATATGACCTTGACATATTTATTCATCTTCTTAATGTTTCTTTTGCTTGGCCTCCATCGCATCTGTATCCCTTGCACCCGATTCTCGTATTGGAGCCAAATGAGGACCAAGTATTTAAATTATCTTCAAAGTTGTCAATAGAAACTTGATGTTGTCTTGTCACCAAAGTGAAGTTGGTTTAATCAACATGGTCGAGCTTCACCAAATCTTGATTAATCAATTTGATAGTAGCCATTCTAGTTCTCATTTTCCGTTGGAAAAATATTGCTTTAAATTGTTGGAAACAAATAAGAGATGAAGAGAAAACTAGAAACCCAATTGCCGAAAAAAATGAATCAAAATTTGAAAACTTGAAAATGCTGTCGTAAAGTGATATTTGCTTCCTCTCGAATCTTGAGATTTCCTATGGAATGCACCGGCAAATAGCATCGAGGATACAAGCCTTTAAAGAATAAGCCCCAAGAAACGAGTGAAAATCCAAAACAACTTTAATAACACGATAATTCTGAATGTTTTGATGCTATGAAAGTTTTGAATTTATTATATATGTTAATTCAAGTTTAATTTCAATCTTACAACTTCAATTTATATAGACAAAACATGATTTGGTTGGAGGGACGCAACTATAGATGGAAAGTCACAAAAATCATAAGTTTCGAACCAAATCCTAGCCTCGACCACGGTATGTCCTATCAAGCTGGGATACTGGGTTATCAAAAAAAAAAAAAAAAAAAAAGATTGCAGGTTCGGAGTTTGCAGGTCTTATCAAGATTGCAGGTCCCCTTTCTTGTTCGTAGTTTGCCTTGAATATTTTTCTCGTATGCTAAAGGGAGTAACTGAAGGTAGTACTTGTAATTTCCATCCCAAATGCTCTCCTCTTAAGAATTACGCACTTGGCTTTTACGAGCGATTTGATGTTATTTGCAAGAGGAGATGCTACTTCCGTTAGTATTTTGATGAATTGCTTGGTAAATTTTGGCAACATGTTGGGGCTTAGAATGAATGTTGACAAATCCAACTTATACTAAGCTGAAGTCTATGGTCAAGATATGGAGGATATACTCGAGATTGTTAGCATACCCAAGGGAACCTTGCCTTTTCGCTATTTGGGCATTCCTCTAGCGGGAGCAAAACTGAAAATCAGTTCCTATGATATGCTCATCAACAAAATCACAGCCCACATTGGAGCATGGTCTAGGACCTCCTTGTCATATGCGGGTAGAACGGAGCTAGTCAGGGCGGTGTTATAAGGGACCGAATGTTTTTGGCTTTCTATATTCCCCATACTACCGGCAACGGTCACATCTAAAATCAACACACTTTGTCGCAACTTTCTTTGGAGATCCAACAAACCATTGGTTGCATGGAGCAACATTTGCTTACCAAATGCTGAAGGAGGACTCGGGCCAAGGGACATTAAAAGCTGGAATTCTACTCTTCTAGCTAAGACACTTTGGAATGTTCATTGTAAAAAGGATACTCTATGGATCAAATGGATTCATCATGCATACCTTCATGGGAGCAGCATTTGGACATACGTGTACAGGAAGGATGACTCCCCTCTCTTTAGAAAACTGTTGAATATCAGAGATTACATTATTGGGGTCGAGCGTACTAATGAAGGTGCTATTGACAAAATGGCAAACTGGGTAACTCAGGGGAAATTCTAGATTACTGATGCTTATGAATATTTCAGGTCGAAAGGTACTCCAATCATCTGGGCGAGCTACATTCGGAATGTTTGTGCCACTCCAAAACGCGTTTTTATTATGTGGTTGGCTGCCATTTCAAAGTTGTTGACTAAGGACAGATTACATTATTTACAGATTCACCCCACGTACAGCCTATGTCATTGCACAGAGGAGACGACGAGCCACCCGTTTTTCTGTTGCCCTTCTAGCCGAGCAGTTTGGGACGCAATTCGTGTATGGCTGGGAATTAGGAGACAAATGTCAACTCTATTGAGTGCAATGAAGTGGTATAAAAAGGAAAATCGGCGCACAACTTGGCATAGCAAAGCCAAACGGATTGCACTCACCACTACTGTCAATCACATTTGGATAGTAAGGAACAAGAAGATTTTTGAAGACCTTACTCCTCGAGTTGATAGTGTTATCCGACGAATCAAAACACACGTATATAAAGTAATGTTTGTCTTGTATCCGAATGTTTTGATTCAATGAGAGTCATTAGCTTTGGGTCAGTAATCATTGTACACGACTTGGGTTCATTTGTTTTCAATGCTTCTTGATTTTTGCTAGGGTATTCCCGAAGTTCTTGTATGCATTGTATGATTGTCGATTGCCCGGGAAAGCTCGGAATACTATGTATATGATTTTGATCAATGGAAACTTATTTAACGACTAAAAAAAAAAGATTGCATGTTCGGAACCCAAGACCCTAGGTTTTGCATCTAAAAGACAATTTTACCTTGATACTTAAATTTGGTTTCACCTTTTATTTTTATGACTTTCCCACCTTGAAAAGCATTCAAAAGATCCTAATTCTCATTGTTACAATTAGAACAAATTACAACTAATACTTTATTTGAAAGGAATAATGTTATTTATCATTATAATGATATAGAGAGTGTTTGATAGAGATTAAAATCAGATTAAAATTGAAAAATTAGCCGTTATGGTTGACTTTTATTAGACGGGTGAGACCCAATAACGGCCATATTTTTAATTTTAATTGGATTTTAAGCCGTACCAAACATGCATATAATATCGATGATGTGATAATTTATGTGAAATAATGAAATATGACATTTCAATCCTCTTCTCTTTCATAAAAATTGATCTGGCATATCCATTATTTCATCTAAGTTGTTATATCACCGATGTTTTATCATTATAATGATAAATAACATTACTTATTTGAAAGTTGCCGCGCGAACCTCCAATATTAGATATTTTCACGTGCAGAAGATCAAGTAAATGCATAAACATGAAATTAATTGAGGTAAAAATTAAAAAATGAAACTATGAAAGAATGCAAGTGAAATATTTTTCATAGCATGCATTTTTTTCTTTTTGTTTTTCGTTTTTTTTTTTCAGATCGTGTTTTTTTGGTGGGTTAATTTCACAAACGGTCATTGAAATTACGTCAAAATTACAAACGGTCACCGAAATTTAAAACTTACACTAACGGTCACTGAAGTATCATTCAATTTCAGTAATGATGACATTTTTCATTTTAATTGGAACTTAATGGACCAAAATAGTTGAAGTTTGAACCTTGAGGACCTAAATAGCAAATTTGACAAATTTATATTTATTTTCTTAGCCTCCGATTGGATATAAATTTATAAATAGTATTCAATTAAAAATTTTAACTATTCATTTCAAAATTATTTTTCATTATCCACACATTTCGTGAGACATATTATATTCCTATTATTGTTCACTTCATAAACCATTTATAAATTTGCAAAACAATGGCTTAAACTAAAAAAATATAAAATATATTCTAATAAATTAATAATATGTTGAAAAATACAGCAAAAACTTCATTTGAATTTTATTTTAACATTACTAAATGGACAAATAGAAATTATAAGGTGTTATCATCAGTTACAGTCAATGAACTAAAAAGAAGAAGTAAAATGAAATTTAATATTATGTATTATTTTGCAGCTTAAATGAATTTATTTTTTATTTTAAGTTGAAGTTATAGTTTTATACTATTTTGTTAATATATTTTCAAGAATTCATATATAATTTTATCGATTTTTTTATGTTCTTATTTTTCTTTTTCTCTCCATCCCTCTCTCTTTTTACAATACTAGTCGAGCCACGTGCAATGCACGTGTTTTTGTTTAATTGAGTAAGTAATAGCGTGGAATGATGGTTAGAAATCCAAATTTTAATAGATTTAGTTCTCTAGTATATAGTATTCGTACAAAATTAGACAAAATGAAGATAATAACTTTATACAAATACATTATACAAAAGTTTGTTCAAAGCATGCACTATAAGGTAAAAGTATAAGGAACCCAACTGAGAAATCCTTTAAAGCTCAAATACTTTAGGTCAGAAATAACTTTTTATTGAACCAATGATTATAATCATTGAATATGTAATAAATCTCTACACAGAGAGAGAAAATGACAACAATATAATTAAATTAAAATGGTCATCTTATTATGTCATTTAACCCCTAGTAGACTCGTATACAACAAATATGAACGTGTACCTTTTATACACATTGCACTCACGTCATCATCCAAGTGTCTCCTAGAATTAAATTTGAAGTTTGTACCAATGGAAATCCATGTGCATGAAGTCATTAGAAAAAGAAAAAAAATAGGACTCGTCGACTCGAGTTTAATGAGACAGTGTATCAAAGTTTAGCCAATTACCGTTGCTCGATATAATTAAGATAAGACCTCATGTGACACGTAACTTGCATTAACCAGTGAATATCACAGAACACTTACAATTACTTCCTTCTCCCTTGGTGCTAGTTCTCCCAGATGAACCTTGCAATAGTTCGTCCTTCACCCAAAACTGCGCCATCTAGAAGAAAAAATCTAGCCCTTGCACCATTTAGTAGATGTTGAAGATGCCCCTGTCATGGAATCAAGATTTACATTTAAACAATAAATACAACATACATATATCCGCTTTAACATCATTATGTACTTGAAAATAGAGGCCCAAATAGAATAACATCAACAAATGCAACTATCAATTAACTCCCAAGAAATCAAAATTTGTTACTAATCTCCTATAGTTCCAGGCATGGAAATACTGGGAGTCCAACTTCTGAAACTTGCCTAGAAGAATAAATAGTAAATCTTGGTTTATCTCTTTTAAGGTAAACAAAGGTAGATAGATTATGGATAATTATATTAGATCCCAATAAAAACGGAGCCAAAGACCTGAAAATAACTAAACTATTTTGCAATCTAATCAACATAAATAAAGGGATTATGAAAATAAAACTCACAAAATCCACTCCAACGGTGCTAATATAGCTGTCAACATATGAATCATCCTGAAAGCATCAAAGAATAGCATCATGTCCACTATACAATTTAGAAAAAGAAACCCATCCGTATTACCAACCGTATTTCCAGAAGCAAGTCACTAAAGAATATTGAAAAGAAACCTAGTATAAAGCACGAGCAGATGCAGAAATCATACCTGTAGTTATCGAAGCAATTTGACAGTGAAAATGACCTCAATTAAATAAACCCTACGAAGCAAAATCAAAGAGAAACCAGAACATGAAAAGAGAATAAAAAGCAGTTTTACACAATTTTTCATATTTCTCCTCACATGATTCAAAACACCTTGTTTAAAAGGTCTATTGCCATTAAAGGATTTGGAAAGAGACCAAAGATATATATGATTACAATGATCGAGGGAAACAAAAATAAATATAGGTAGATTGGATGGCAAGACGTGAAATATTGAATCATTCCCAATAAACTGGAGAGTGTACATGAATCATTTGTTGCCTCTTAATTCTATTTATTGTAAAATCCAAAGAAATAGATCCCTTGGCAACCATTACATGCCATGTTAGTTTAGTCCACCCCTCCATCCTCTAACATGGTACATTTATTAAAGTTCACAAATCCAATTAAATCGAAATGAATCCCAACAAATACTTCTATATTTGGATCAGTTCCTTGAAGGCTAAAAAATATTCATTATTATAGTGAGTAATTAAAAGAATTATGCAAAAAAAAAAAAAAAAAAAAACGCTCCAAATTTTCCGGAGACATGATGTCCGGACACAACGCGGACACCATGTTCATGTCCGCATCGTGTCCGGACACGAACACACGGTGTCCGAGCACCGTCCGCATTGTGTCCGGACACGACGCGGACACGGACATGGTGTCCGGGTCGTGTCCGGACACCATGTCTCCAAATTTTACGGAGATGGACACCATGTCTCCGAAAAATACGGAGTTTTTTTTTTTTTTTTTTTTTCCTTCTTCTTCCTTTCAAGAGCATAATAATTCCTTCAATAACATAATTCCTAACATGGAAACTATAAATAACCAGCATATTAATTTCTGAATGTACATCAAAATACTATAAATTTTTTTACAGAATCTAATCAAATCATAAAAAAAACTCTTCTTAGAATAGGCCCACATTTTTGAAAGCGAAGAAATTCAAGATTCAAATTAATCTACAAAACCCGTCACAAATAAAATTCAAAATTGTAAGGAAGATTGCAAAATAGATACTCACATTTGATGGGTTAGCGGCATGAACTGGAGGTTTGTTCTGGTTCTTTTGGATGCCATATGAATAGATCAAATATCTTGAAAATATCCAGCAGTCGGTGAGGCGGTGTAAATTGAAATGTGTAAACGGTGTCGTTTTGGTCGACGATGAAAACGACGTCGTTTTGGTTGACGATGACGTCAAGAAACTGCCTCTTCTATATGTTTAAGGAAAATAAAATAAAAATCACCTTATATGAGTTAATTTCACAAAAAGAAATGACTTTTAGGGGTTTTATTGTCAAACTAGTCTTTCACCCGTGCGATGCATGGTGAGATGTACAAATTTATATTAAGTGATAAACAATTCTAATATGATGAACATATGCTAATTGATTTTCCAATCCAATTAGATGCAAAACACTTCTATAAATGAGTAATTTTAAATAAAAATATATACACCACATAACTAATTATATGCAAATGAGATAAATGAAAGAAAATACATGTGGGGTTGTGCAAAAGTAAACTATGGGTTTGGGGTGGTTTTTTGGGGTTGTGCAAAAGTAAACTATCTAGAATGGAGACACTGTGTCTCCATCTAGCACGGTGTCTGCATCGTAGAAATTAAGAATTTCAGAAGTATTATAATAGATTACCTTTGCAGAATTGGATGCAGAATTCAACTTTCATCTGTGACTTATAGTTCATTTGAATAGAAGCCAATGTTGAATAATATAGTGAGAATTCAATTGAATCATCAAATTATTTGCAAAGTTTGAGAAGATTGAGAGCGTGAATATATTATTGTCTTGAACGTATACACAGAGAACATATTGTAGATTCCTTTCGGCTGATCCATACCTCCAGTCAATAAATCTATTCCTTGCTCGAACAACTGTAGTCATAGTCGGAGATTAAAAAATTGCAAATAAAAGCTAAATTACAACTACAAATTTGGGCAAAAAGCACAGATCTTGCAAACTAAGTCAGAATTTTGTAAAAAATAAGACAAAAAGAAAAGCTCTACACACAGACGGAGAGAAAAGATGAGAGGTTTTGAAAATGAGATATACTGCGCTACAAAGTTTGGTCAGGAATTTTACTGTGTCATTTTTGGGTTATTATATAATAAATGTATAATTTGAATTTTGAATTTGAAAAAAAAAAACAAAAGAGGGAACATTGTTGCAGCATATTGGGAGCCAGCTCCGTGCAGAACGGAGCTGACAGCCCTAGGACCAACTCTTGTGTGTCTGCCTAAAACTTTTTTTTTATTATTATTTTTAAAGCTTAAGGGCTGTTTGACAGCCCTAGGACCATACATTTTTAATTTTTTTTAAAAAAAATTTCTTTGTGGGGGTTCGGGGCAACGCCCCTACGGGGATCGACCTGCTCGGTCAGGTCGCGGGGGTCGAGGGGGCAGCGCCCCCTCGTGGGGGTTCGAGGGCAACGTCACAGACGGGGATCGACTTGTCCGGTCAGGTCGCGGGGGTCGAGGGGGCAGCGCCCCTCGTGGGGGCTCGGGGGCAACGCCACCGACGGGAATCGACTTGAATATTTTCATATATGTATATAATTGAATATTTTTTAATGTTTTTAAATTAAATTATTAATAAGTGAAATTGTATTTATAGTTTTTTTTTTTTTTTCAAACGATCAATTTTTTGACTTTATAATAATAATAATAATAATAATAATGGTTTAGGCGGGATTCTTGGACGGGAATACTATTGCAGCTATCCTTCTTTAATATAGTATAAGATTTGTGAGTTAGGTTTTCAAGTTTCAACTATTTAGGATCATTAAGTTCCAATTGAAATGAAAAAGGTCTTTCAATGACCATTACTGAAACTAGATGATACTTCAGTGATCGTTAATGTAAATTTTAAATTTTAGTGACCGTTTTATAATTTTGACGTAACTTCGGTAACGTTTGAAATTAACTCTTTTTTGGTTTGGTAACGTTTGTTTTATTGTAGAGTGAACTGACTTTCTGAAGTACAAAAAAGAATCCTTTTAAAAATACCACAATCACCACCGAACTGCCGGCGTGTTGCTTGAGCTGGCAATCCAAGCATCTCTAAAATTCAGATTCAAAATTGGAATCGGAATCGGAATTGAAGTGGGTAAATTCACTATTGCATTTCCAGTTCAATGCGGGCAAACCAACACAGACCTCCTCGAGGAGGAATCTTCTCATGGTTGCGCCAGTGGTCCAAGAGAGAGTCAACAATCGCCGCCGCCATACTCGCCGTTCTCCTCCTCACCTTGATCCTCTCTATCATCTCCGACTCACGTACAACTACAGATACATATACAATTTCAGAGTGGGTGCCCTTAACCCCTTTAAGCAAAGCTCAACAAAATGCCGCCTGTAGCTCTCTCTCTCTGTCTTGTTTTACTTTTGCTGATCGTTAAGTATTTGCTATTTGTATCGACCGATATTCAATTTTATGTGGAATTGTTGCAGTTTGTTTGGATGGGAGTGTACCTGGGTATCATATACAGAGGGGATTTGGATCTGGATCTGACAGTTGGCTTCTTCACATTGAGGTTTCCTGTTTACCACTTCTTTATTACTCTTAGACTGTGATTCTTTTTTGGTTCTTGCATGTGGTTTTTTGTTTAGATAGGTTGATTGTTATGTAGTGTACACGATGATCGATGAGGATTGGTGTACTCGTTGCCAATGCAGGACCACCAATCGTTAGTGCAATTATTTCTACCCCTATTATCAGTGGGGGATATGTGTATTTGGTCAAGTTTGATTTTATTTATGATGATTGAAGTGCTTTCTTTATATGATACCCATAGAATTTAGATTATATGTACCATCAAATGTAAAACAATGTTGAACAATTTGGCATTGACCTACATGTTTAAGTTCCTACCCTATACGTGTATTAGTTATGTAGCCAGTGATTATGTTCTGCAATTCTGCAAGTGCTTGTGCAAGATTTTCTTTTCTAAGTGGTGATGGAAATGATTTATTTTATTTATATTTGTTATATTTGTAGGGAGGAGGGTGGTGCAATACCATATCGTCATGTTCTTCTCGAAAGAGAACAGCATTAGGTTCGTCCAAATATATGGACCGTGAAGTTCAATTTTTTGGAATTTTGAGCGACGACCCACTTCAAAATCCTGGTACATTATGCTATCTTTTTACCCAGACTTACAGTTTAAGAAATTTCTTCAAACCTGTATCCCGATTCTTAAATTTTTCTCTATGGTTTTTATGTGTTTCTGAACACTATACCACGCAAGGCTACAAGAACTAGGGTGTTTTGGTTATGCTTTTTACTCCCCCTTTCCCATCTAACTTGAAGTTCTGCAATTTTATACTAGTTTATATACATGCTAAGCCACAGTAAAGATTAAGTGACCATGCATTCTGTGCATTTGTACTTCCATAAAATCCACGAGTTAAACAGTAGGGTCTAATTTCTTTACATACTTGTGCTTGCTGAGGATTCATTCCTCTCAATGTCATATACAATTTGTTTGATGGAGATTTACTTTAATATATTAATCATTTTTCATTCAGATTTTTTCAACTGGAACCGGGTAAAGATACGATATTGTGATGGAGCATCCTTTTCTGGGCACCCTGAGGGTGAGTTGAAAGTGAGTTCACAGCACATTTTACTGCCTTTTGAAAATTATGGAAAATGTTATAAATCTTTCTAGCATGTCCATGAAATGAAAAGGAAATATGTGACGACTGTATAGTATTAAGTAGTACACATGTATCATGCTCTTTTCTATACCAGAATGGAACAAAACTTTTCTTTCGAGGCCAGCTTATCTGGAACACACTTATGGACGAGCTCTTATCAATTGGAATGTCTACTGCTAGACAGGTACTTACTCTGACATTTCTCTTCACATTTTCTTTTTCTGTGGCTAAAGAGTCATTATCAACCAGAACTTAGTACTATGCTTGAAGTTTTATTCCTGTTGGACTAAAAATTATATGGCTTGTATATAAATTTGTTGTCAAAATTGTGTGGTTGCTTGAGACATGGATTCTTCTGGGTGAATAAACTTCTGTTGTGCATCATAGAGATGCCATTTCCAGATTTCTTAGTCGCTGTGGCACTAAACTGTGACTTGATATTTACAGCTGCTCCCTAAGTGACCATTTCTCTCATTTTTCCTTCATATAGTCACCAAAAGAGATTGAATTTTTACTTGCTGGTTTGGCAGCCCTGCCAAGATGCTTCCATCAGTGAATTCATCTATGCATATGGAGTCAAATTATATTCTTGTCCCTGATAAGGTTTTTGGGATTCTTGTTTTTTTTAGTAAAGGGTCATGCCGCCTTCAAAGTACGAAATTGCAGGTTCTTACAGCTGCATTGTATAACTTCACAGGCCCTTCTTACAGGATGCTCTGCAGGTGGTTTGGCCACTCTCATACACTGTGATGACTTTCGAGAGATTATGCCAAAAGATGCTAATGTCAAATGTCTAGCGGATGCAGGTTTTTTCCTCAACGAGTATGTGTTTTGCATTCTTTTATGCCTTTTATGTTTCTGATAGTACTCATTTGTGTTGGGATCACCACTTTTCAACTTTCCTCTGCCTCTACCAAGAGTTCTCTGCTAAATTGTATATGAAGATGGCTTGCATTTTCATGGGATGGGAGGTTCATCTCGAATAGGAGTTGCTAAATACAAGCTGATGTATTTCAAATTTCTCTTTGCTCCTGTCATATTTGTCTTTGAAGGCTTTTCCTTCTTTGCACAGTTTCCCTTCTAATGGTTTTATACTCTTTTCAACTATATGAAAATAAAATCAGTAAGATTGTGATTTCTTGGCCTGCTTTATGTGTGTTATATGCGAGGTAGAGAACAAGGAGTTTATTTTGTGAGACTATGATTGGGTGAGGGCTTGTTTGTTTAATTTATTAGCAGAAAACATTGAAACCCACTAACTTTGACAAATAATAAAAGAACTTGTAGCTCAATTGAATAAAGTTGTGTATCAAAAATTCCTCTGGGACACCTTTATTCCAAAAACCTAATTGACCGTTTAACTGTACTCTCAAGTTCATTTAGTTATCATTTGTTATCTATTAATCCATCTCAACATAGGATATGTATGTTTCTTAGATTATCAACAGTAATTATATCAAGATAATGTTGCCAAAGGATGTTTGAAGTATATCAGGTTTGATTTTCAGATCACTGTCCTTTAATATAGAGTAATAAATTTGCTTCCATGGTCAATTTCAGGAAGGATATTGCCGGGAACCACACCATAGAGTCCTTTTATCACGATGTTGTGCATCTCCAGGTTGCGCTTAAAACTTTATAAGCTTTGGTTTTGTATTTGTGTAGGCTATTTGTTGTCATTTTGTAATTCTTAGCACTTCCCTTTTCCAAAAATAATATTACAGAAGCAATTTTATGTTTTACTTAGATGGTGTTGATCTATTTTCTTAAATTCTTTTTGACCCTTATTTTGTTAAGTGTCCTGATAGCCAAGTCAAACTTTTTTATTCCAGTCCCTGGCTATTTCTTATAGAATGTTGCTAGAAATGTGATACTGAAAGCAAACAATTCAAGGGGGGTGAAGGAGAATTCATGCTGGCTGCTGCTGAACATGTAGAGGGTGGTGAAGATGTAATTTATATATTTATAAACTATAAAAGGGTTATGGATTTTTTTTGTTTCTGTTTATTTAGTATTCTTTGGTAGTACCAAGGAGTACAAGTAAAGCCTTGGAGAGTGAATATTTATACTTGAGTATATATGCCTAGGTTATATGCTGCTAAATGAATACATTTCATGTACGTAAATCTTTTATGACCTGAACATAGCTTAGGTATATTAGTAAAAATAATTTTATTAGCCCTTCATGCTCTTCCAATGAATTGCAATCAAATATGATACTTCTTGGCAAACTTACAAGATGTTTCTTATCATAATACAAAAAAACTACATTTCAACTTTCCCACTTGCTTGTGGAGTTGAGTGTCAAACACCGTCAAACCTTGTCCGAGAAGTGTTAAAGATGTGTGAAATCTTTATTCTTATTTTTATTTTGGCCATAGTCAGGTCAGGGAAGTAAACGATGTGTGTCTAGGGGTGTCAGTATTTGCCCCCCTGTGCAACACAGGCAGAGGCAGGTAGTATCCTTGAAAGTGGGAAAGCTTCTGATACTGCTATAAGACTACAGATCCAACTGAACTTTCTATTTGGACAGTTGATAAAAACCCAAAAGGCCAAAAGTATATGATACTGCTATAAGACTATAGATCCAACTAAACTTTCTATTTGGACAGTCGATAAAAACCCCAAAAATATATGTATCATATAAAGCTACATGCAATCAGATTAATAGGCGTATAAAACAAAGCACGTATAACATGGTAACTTCTATTTCATGTTTACTTTTGTATTATAGTGTCTGAAATATCTCGTCTCTAGACCAAGGATGCAGATACATGGTAAAATTTTGGATAAAACTGTACTCAACTTCCAGTACTACTATTTTTATTTATTTATTTATTTTTTAACGGAGCACTAACTACTAACTAATATGACCTTTAAATTTGGTATAATCTATTTTTAGTGACATTAGCTCAAATGGTTTATGGTTTAGGACAATATAAAGCTCAATGTGAAATCTCTTTTTGAGGCTTCACCAATATTTTAGTTTCTATGTTATTCAACATCAGAGCGCGGCGATAATAATTTCTGTAGCAGTTGGTATATTTATTTGCTACAGAACTCCCTGTCATAGAAGTTTTGGGATTTTGAAGAGTGAGTTTGAATCTTATCGGACAACATGTGACTGCTTTTTAGTTTGTTGTTGGAGATGATTTTATAGTCAAATTTCTACATTGAAATCCTTATAAAACTGTGAAAAGATAATGTTAACATACAAAAATGCATTTATATATCAATAGAGACATTGATTTTAATATATCCACTATATCAGCCATTATTTCATGATCGTAGGTATGAATATCAATTTTGTTTTGCATTATAGTTTCAGGTATGTCTTGCCTCTAGGCCAAACACATGAGGACATGGTATGTTCGATAGTTTCTACCCAAATCCCACTTCTAAAATCAATAGAACTCCTGAAATATTCTTTTTTCCAGCCACATTCGTTAAATGATTTATGACTTGGGGGTCAAATATAAAGCTTAATGTGAAATCTTCTGTTTTTTAGGCCTTCATTAGCCTTTTTAGTGTATGTTGTACGTACTGAGCACATTGGAACAACCATGAACACCACTTCTATAACTATTTGTATTTTATCAGTAACCTGATTCTGGAAGTAGATATGATTTAGAAAGTTCATTTCCTCTGTTGTACAAAATAAGTAGCATATGGTATTGCATAAATTTCTCTTGATTTTTTGTATAGAAAAAACCGCCCTGTTTTGAAATATTGAATTGATCCTGCCATTAATGCCTACTTTTTTTGAGTGACTTGTGCGAAGGTTTTTTTTTTTTTTTTTGGGGGGGGGGGGGGGGGGGGGGCGGGGATACTGTCTGAAAGTACATTATTGATATGTTCGTCATATTCCTTTTCCATTTGGTTGGACATCTCTTGCAAGATCAAATGGTTAGGGCCTTTATTTTTCTTGAATGTATAACCATCTGGGGAATGATTATTGATATTACATGCTCAACTATCATGGTTTCAGGGGGTTTCAAGAAGTTTAAATAAGGATTGTGTTGCTAGATCAGAACCTTCTAAGGTGCATTTTTTGTTCTATAAATGAATCATAAAATGTTTCTTCCCAATTCCCATGGCATCGAGCTTTTCTTTTTTCTCGTTCAGTTAATCACCTAACTTGCATTTACTGTGTTGACAGTGTTTCTTTCCTCAAGAATTTATAAAAAGTATAAAGACCCCAGTTTTCCTTGTCAACCCAGCTTATGATTTTTGGCAGGTAATTTCTCTTTTTTCTCTGTACTAAAATGTTTTTGTTTCTGATCTTATTTTTGAAGTATGCTTATAGTAGCGGATCTTTTGCTCTTTATTTATTATTATTATTATTATTTTTATTTCAGATAAGAAATATTTTGGTACCTGATGCATCAGATCCTCATGAGAGCTGGCGTCGGTGCAGGCTAAACATATACAATTGTAATCCCAATCTGCTTGAAGTGCTGCAAGGTACTGTAATGTAGCAGCATATCTACCTGTGTCTAACACTTGCTGACAGGATTTATCATGAGAGTAATATGGAAGAGGAACCTAAGTTATATAGTGGGCAAGAAAACTGGAGTGTTGTGTGCAAAGGAAAAAAAAAATGTTAAATTAACATCTATTTAAGAGCGTTCTAGAGCAAGAGCTGGAACAGGAGAATGGGAGCTAATGCAGGAGATTTTGTGTGATTTAGAGTGTCCTCAAGGGAGAACTGAAGAGAATGTCTTTTAAAGCCACTATCCTGGCTTTATTAATGGAAATTAGGAGTTTCCTGAGTGCAGCTAGCTGATCACAAGTGTCATTATCAATTGAAATATAAGCCTTAAAGCAGATGGGAAGAATTTCTCAAAAATTTGCATTTGTGCCTAGCTGATGTATTTTCATGCACAGGTTTCAGAAATTCATTGCTCAAGACACTCAGTGAATTTCAGCAAAATGAGGAAGCAGGGCTGTTTATAAATTCTTGTTTTGTTCATTGCCAGACATGGATGGCCGAGACATGGCATTCGCCCACTTCTCCCAGAATCAACAACAAAGTTAGTTATATTTTCTTTTTATTCCACTAGAGATCAGTTGAATTTTTTAATTTGAGATGATAATATTTATACAAGAATGCTATAAGATGTCCCTCTAGGAGTCAAAAGAGCAGAGCTGAATACTTATCTAAGTTTTCAGCTTGAGCATGAGCTCTAACAATAAATATAAGAGCTCAAGTGTGTTTTGATCCAACTTGCTAATGCTTGAAGTCTGCTTGAGGTTGAAAATATAACTTGAGCTTGACACGAGCACACAATTTTTTTCCATTTTGAATGCTCCCAGGCGCAGAGACAATAGACCAGGCCCGCCCAAGCCTAGGTACAAAATTCTTATGTGAAAAACTTGTTTTCTATGATATAGGCCACACCAAAATTTACTATAGCCCATCCTAACTTTAAATTAGTCTAATCATGCTCCAGCCTAATGCCCAAATCCACATTTAGCCCACACACTGATACCCATACCCTGTCAGCCCAACTTAATAAATTCAATTTCTAATTTCAACTGCCCAAATTCAACCTAAATTTAATTTCTAATTTCATCCGCTCAAATTCCCAGCCCTTGTTTTTGCAGTTTATTTGTTTTTGTCAAGGGCCTTAAGGCTAAGATTATATGAATGATTATTGGAATAATTGGTCGTGGATGAACCTATATTACTGTATATAAGTTTTATAGACAGTAACTTGATGGGTGATTTTCTGAAAGCGATTTTATTAATTTTTATTAACTGCAAAATGAAGAGAACCTTGCAAAATTACATGCAAATTTTTTTGAAAAATCTATCTTAAAAGCCTTCTTTTGTAATAAATAGTCAATTTTAGAATTACTAAAGTAAGGATATGGGTAAGAAAACTAGTCGGGCAGAGCAAAGAATAAGTAGGGAGTGTGAAATAAGAAGCAATTATATTGGGATTTGACAAGAAAAAGAAAAGGTGTCACTTTTGACTTTTTCAGCTGCCACACAGGTATACTTTGCTTATAGAGTCTTGACGTTTTTCAGTAGTAATGTAGTATTAGACTTTTCTTAGTTATATATGACTTTATTCATATAATAACCTTTTTAGAAATTCAGCCCCCTCCAAAAGTAATTTCGTGGCTCTGCCCATGACTACTCCTACCCAAGAGGAAAAGTTTATATTAAATCACTTTCATCTTATATGATCAAAGCTTTTCATTTAAAATAAAAGATTTGTAAATTGATCTTATCATCAATCAATAAATAAATGAAAAACTCATGAGCGGGCACACTAGCCTATGAGCAGTCTCTCCAAGTCCAAGCTTGGCTTGACTGAGTGAGTACTTGAGGCAGCTCGAACTCAACAAAAAGCTCGTTTAAGTACTTGAGCCTGGCTTAAGCCAAGTGCAAAATAACTCATGAGATAGCACACTTTATTTGCATCCTAATTCCTCCTTTCTGCAGGCGAAAATGCAAGTGCTTTCTGTCTGTGATTTCACTTTGTTATTATATTCGACTGTTGCATACTTAGAACTACACTAATTATCGTCTCTTATGAAGCTCCTATTGTTACTACAAAAGAATTAACTGTTAGTTCCTGCTTGTAAATCAGACAATTGCAGAGTCTGTAGGTGATTGGTACTTCAACCGAAAAACAGCAAAGCATATTGATTGTCCCTTTCCTTGCAATCCTACTTGCTATAATTTGGATTTTGGCCGAGGTTGATACATTAAGCTTGCTTTGGGCTCACTAAAATCATTTTTCTTCTCCTTCAACAATTGACATAT
The DNA here is from genome assembly GCA_019097785.1 of Fraxinus excelsior. Taxonomy (NCBI): domain Eukaryota; kingdom Viridiplantae; phylum Streptophyta; class Magnoliopsida; order Lamiales; family Oleaceae; genus Fraxinus; species Fraxinus excelsior. The sequence continues at coordinate 5,624,343 of CM032643.1, read as the reverse complement.
TGTCTTCTACACAATCCCAAGATTAAATTGAGGGTACATGCAGTTAAGAAGACACCTGAGCTTGAAGAATATGGCAAGGTAAATATTCTTCTGCTCGTTATAACATGCGTGCACAAGGTTGAATCGTATTGCAAAATTCTTCTATCCTACATTTATGCCCTTAGGTTTTCTTAATGTTAGTCTAAAGTATGGTAATTCGGTGTCCCTATCCAGTGTACTTGGCCAAATAATATCAACGTTGATCTCATGTTGTCTTTTAACGAGTTTGTATTGTATACTTCCTGATGAGTGCTGTTACCCTTTGTGTAGGGCAATGTAGAATTTGTGAGTAAACTCGAACAGTTTCAATCACTCCACGATTGTCAAAATGTAACAGATTTTAGTATGATGGGATGGATAGTATTAGTTTATGTAAAATAAACATAAATCACTCATTGCATGATCTTCTACTTTCTAGGTCTTCCCGACTTAGCCTTCGACACCTTTTTTCCCAATGATTTGGAGATCCATGCGATGTGGGGCCTTATCAATGTTATACCTATGAGACCTATCAAAGAACATAATTAGGAGGGTGTTTGGTGGAAATTAAAATTAGATTTTTAGTGAATTGTGATAGAGGGATTTGAAATGTGTGGTTGAAAAGATGTGGGATCCATGAAAGATATGGTTAATATTGATTGTTTGACTTTAACTTAGATTAAAACCAGATTTTAATCCGATCCAAACAGGAGAACAACTACCCAAAAAAAAAAAAAACTTTTAAAAAGTATTTAATAAACACGAGTCAGATGTAAGCAAGATTAGCTTACACGTCGTCGAGCTTATTGACTTTTTCGAGCATCAACCTCTGCACTTCCGTTTAAAATACTTGAAGAGGATATTAGGACGTCGAGGAAGGCAAAGAAATGGTTATGACATACGAAGTTAGAAAAAGCTAAAGAGGTTTTTTTTATTATTAATTAAATTTATTTCATTAGCAAAGAAGATAGTTTTTTTAAGTTTCTCTAAGCGGGAATAAGCTCCAGTTTGCTTGGTCTAATCTCTTCCCATGTGATTTACTGTCAGTGTGTGTGGACACTCGAACAAATAAACACAATTCACATTTTGACGTTCTCAAGTGTGTCTGCCATTGAGGCTTACATTCAGTAGCCCTAAAAGCTAGTGGGAGCAAATGAGCTCGTTGATTTTGACAGTCCGTAACTCGATTCTAAAAAAGTTCGAATTAAGCTGGCTTAAAGCTAATTTGTACGAGCCAATACTCAGGCCAAGCCTCAAAATTGAGATTTGACTTAAGCTCGAGCTAGCCCACAAGTTGCATGAGCCCAAATAAGGGTCGGTCGTATGTGGGCTCTAGTGGCCCGTCTTTTTAAATAACTTGTATATTTAATTTTTGAATTTGTAAATTAATGATCACTTAGCTTGTGTTTGACACCCATTTCGGGGGGAAAAAAAAATTCTAGAAGAGTGATTGATGGATGAATGTGTGGTTAAAAAGCAAATATAATTTTTGGGTTTGTGTAATATTATTTTATTGATAGAATGTGTGGTTAAAATGAAGAAAATAAGAAATAGAATGGATGTTAAATGTGGGCTTAATTTGTGAAATTCAACAACTTGCCTAATTACTTCTGTAATTTTTAATTTAATTTTAGTTCATAAATTAACGATTGATTTTTCATATATTCAAGTAAAAATAAAATCAAAAAGCTCGTGTACCAGCTCGGCTGGACAAAGGCTCGAGCCAAAGTCCATGCCAAGCCCAATTTTTTGGGAACGAGCCCAACTCGGGCTTGGCTCGAGACCTTTTTGAAGAGCTGATATTGAGTTCCGAGACTGGGATTGCAAGTTTAGTCGGCTCTTCTATACTCGTTGCCACTGCTACTAAAAACTTAAATAATGGTACTATATTTCAATACTTGCATAAAATATGAATAAGACGTGACATTTAACATGTAAAGAGAGAGATTTTTATTTTATTTATGGTACCAAAAGCTTGCATGAATTAAGAGTATGTTTGATTCTCTCTTTTTTTTTTTTTTTTGGTAAAATATACATTTTTGAACAGTGATTTGATGGAAAATATGTGGTTAAAAAATAAGGAAAAATTTTGAGTTTGCATGTAATATTTTTTTATTGGAGAGAACGTGTTGTTGAAAATAAGAAAAAAAATGTATTTTGAAAATAATGAGTTCAAAACAAGGGCTTAGTAATGTAATAATTCTTAAACACTTGTTAAATATTTGAGTAATGTTATTCATCTCCAGTGGGATTACAAATACAATCTATGTGACGTTAATGTAGTACTAAATGATATGTGAAATTAAATAAGTCATTTAATTTTACATTTCATTTAACCTATAATTTAGAGCCACCTAAACTGTGTTTGTAACTCGGAATGAATAACATTATTCTAAATATTTTCTTTAAAGTAAAAATCAAATTGTATATAATTTTTCTGGTTTCTTCTAATATTTCCATTTTAAGGCATCAGAACAAATATCATGTAACTTAATTGCAAGTCGATCAAAAAAATTAAAAAAAGCTTACTTCTTGAAAAGCATATTCAAGTTAGAACTCAAATGTTCGATAAAATTATTTTACTTTTTCAAACTTGAGTCGAGTCACAATCTACAGCAATAGGATTGATTCAATCGCGAATAAACCTTGTTTATTTTAAAATGACTTTCGAGTTTGGATTTTATTTTTTGAATTTTCATGTTGTCTGCATAATTTATGGGATACAATTATATTAAAAAAATTTACTTAATTCCAAACTTTTTTAAAAATCTCTCTTTTTTCCCCCTCAAAGTATTGCTTTTATTTTTTACATACATTTCGTAACACAATGTTAATTATTTTACATGTTCCTTTCACAAATATCGATGTCATCATTGATTCTAAAAAATGTATTACATTTGCACTCAATCTTCTCGTTGCTACCACCCCCACCATCAGTTGTAACATACATTGTTTTGCGATCATCGTCACCACAGCTGCTGCTACCACAACTATTTTGTAATATATATTATTATACTGTTACAACAATCATCATCATTATTATTTGTAACATATCTAGTTACACTACCCTGTCACAACCACTTGTAACATATACCATATTGCATTACCTAGGATCGCATTCTAAATGCACTTCCCAACGACTATATAATCTCTATAAAAGTGGATTCGAATAACAATTTTAAAAATTTAGTGACCATAGAGAAATATTTTAAAGTTCAGTGACCATTCAATAAAATGAGGAAAAGTTCAGTGACCATTTTGGATCATGATTTGTCATACTGGAAAAAGTGCAGGGACTAGTGTAATAATTAACACCTTTGCTGAATGGCTCAAGCCGCTCAAGTCATTATGTCCAATTGGATACCTCATTGCATTGGCCTCTCGAGCCGTGGCCGCTCAAGTCCACGAGCCGGATGAGGTCCCTACATTCTCCCAAGCAAGAGAGAGGGAGAGAAGGGAGGAGCTTAAATGGCGCCAAAAGTAGGAAATGAGAACCAACGAAACGTGAGAAAATTCCTCTTATCATCCATGTGAAAAAAATGGAGGAAAAACAATCCATTTTTGATAATTTCTTCTTTCATCATCATCCTCTCTCAATTTGGAATTCTAGCCATGGCTGCACAGCACCAAATCATCTGGGTCTCTTCATAAAGGTGCCATGATTATGTTAATCATCTTTAGCCAAGATGTGCTGTTATTGATTACATTGTCCATGTTATGTCAGTGAGCATTTTATTTTTCTGTACGCAAGAATGCGGAATTTGGGCGTTTTAGTCATGATTTCTAATCCTTGTGCCTGAATTTGGAACCGCTATCTACCCGCATGATCTAGACGAAAATTGCATTGCTCATTTATTAAATTTAAGAAGGATCATAAAGTCAGAAAGATTTAGATATCACGAATATGTCGAATCTAAGTTATCTAATATATTGATATACATTTCCATTTTGCATATACATTTCCTGTTTAATAGGACACGATTTCGTTTGCTGTTTTTGTTTTTCATTGGTAAAAAATTGATTTTTTGTTGAATAACCAAAGGCGTAATAGAATCTGGTCATCTACCAAGTGGATTTTGAGGATTACATGCTAATACGGTCTAGCAAAGGAGTATTAAGGTGGAAACCTTTATATACAGGCATTAGAAAACACAATCTATCCTAGAGAACTTTTTCCCCTAACAATATCGAGATGTTGAAGTAATCTTCAAGGACGGTGTCATCAAAACAATGCTTATGTTGCATTTTGTGCAGGTATTGCAATACAATCAGTTTCCACAGATGAAGGAATTATTTTAACTTTGAAAGTATGAAGCGCCCTTTAGTTCTTCATAACCATCTATTGCTTGAACTGTTCATATTACCTAAGATAGTTCCATTAAGGTTAATACTATATAACTGTAATCAATATGTCAAATTCTAATATCTTCTCTGAGCAGATAGGCTCTAAATTCCCTTTGAAAGAAATCATACATAAATAGAGTAAAAACTGCTTCCATCTTAACTTCTACTGTCTATCCACTTGCCTCGATAACTTTTGTTTAAGGAACTTGTACTTCCATTATTGAACTATTTCTTGTGCAGAAAGTAACCACAGCTCGTTTTTGACATACAATTATCAAAAAAATTGGGGGCATGTATTCTGATTAGAGCATCAAATGAATATTTTAAATTTATCTTTGAGATTGCTAATATTGATTTTACAATTTGCATCAGGTTTGAAATTCAAGAAGCTCAAGCGTCAATTCTATTGTAGCTGAAGTTAGTACTGGAGGCATTTTTTTCATAGCAGATGGGAAAGGATGTACAACACCAACCCTCAAGCATATCTTTTCAAAATAACAGTCCAGGATGTATGTGGAATATACTTCATCATATTAACAACTATAGGTGGTATCATGCCAGGAAAAGGCTCACTAATAAGAGTTATGATGCGGGTAAACATGCTAGTGGTGGGGAATTTTTTATCCCATTCATTGTTTTCTTCTACTGAATATTTGTTTTCAGATTAGAAATCTGTGATAGTACATTTCTGATTCTGATTGTCTTAGACTAAAATACTTAACTTTATGAAGTGGTTAGAGATTCAGGGGGCAGCACAACTACATTGGGTGCTGGTGAAATGCAAGAAAACCTTGATGCTACAGTAAAAAAATCATCTGTATGTTTAAATTCTTTATTGTTTTGTATTGATCATTCTTTGTTATCTTCCTCCATAACAAGATTTGTTCTCCTTTTTCAGTCATTTTTACAGAACTCTGATTTCCACGGAAAATGTAGCTCAAAATGCTAAGATAAAGACAAAAAATTTCTTGATCTTAGTTGTGAAGGTGATTAATTTTATTTTATTTTTTCAAATTTTTTATTAGGTTGAAGGGAATTTGACTGATTCTGGCTCAGTACACAAAAGCTCAACGAAATCTCGAATAAAGGCCTTGATAACTGAACAGGTTAAAAGAAGGGGTCGACATCGCCGGAGTTCTTCTGACCCTATTCGAAAGCAACTGGGACGAACTACTTCCATTCATCATCTAGAACTTTCTGATGTTGACCCACCTGCCAAGATTGCTTTAGATGGTGAGATAGTGGGAAATCAAGATAATGCGCAATCCTCTATTGCTGGTTCATCGGACCCATTCCTGGAAAAGGTCAGTGATGAAACAGCTAAAATGCTGGGCTTGAATTACCAGAATCAAACTGAGGATAATGAGCAGTGGAAACAACCGGTTGGGGATCATAATCTTCTCCAGGGCAAGTTGACATATGAAATGAGGCCTAGTAAATATGCTTCAGCCCAAGAGTTGAAATTATTTCTAGATGCTAAAGATTTACTTAACATGAGAGAAGAGTTGTTAATGAAAATTTTACACGGTCCAAATTGTTCATTCGCAAATCATTTACACGTTAGGTGGAGGCCAAGTTTAAGGTTTGGACTAACTAAATCTGTGTCATTTCCCGTGGCTGGTTCATCAGGGAGAATAGATGCCAAGTCCAATTTTATAACAGAAGAAGAAGATAAAAGAACATCTGCAAAAGACTTCAACAAGCATTTGTTGACATCAAAAGGTGCATTTGTGGAAGATGGTATACCCGAAAATGTTCATCCTAGTTCTGCACATGCCCTCAAGAAACGCCATGAGAATAAAGTTGTCATGAAGCGCTTCAAGAATCTTAGAAAAAAGCTAAAACATGCAATCTGGGAGAGTAAAAATGAGAAACAACGAATTGTAATGGATGCGGTCCTTCATAAAGTTCCATACGGTCGGAGAGTCTCCAAGGAAGCGAAGGAGAATACTCACTTGCATAATGGGCCAGTCATAGACAAATCTAGTAAATACAGTCAGGGAAGCGATCAATTTGATTCTGGTGTTGGCAAGAAAGGCCCGCAAGACATCAATAAAACATCATCATTTAATGAATCATTAGATAGATATAGTCGATTACTGGAGACCAGTTTCAGAAGAGAAGAAAAACATCACATTTCTAAAGAATCAAGGTTGAGAACAAGAACACCTTCACCTGTTGGGACACGTTCTGCTGCTACTCTGGCTAGGATTCTTTCACTTCCTGATCTCAGGTCCTACTCTTATTTTCCAAGTGACGACTCTCCCGGTGCTAGTTCTTTAAATGCACTGCTTGATAATTCCACGGGGAACCTATCAATGGTAAGTAATCAGCCTGGTGAACAAAGGTCTTTAGTTCAAGATTCGGAGACTAAAATTCTACCAGACACTGTTTCAGAAAGTGGAAATCAAGAATACCTATCAGATGTTATTGAGACATTTGATAACAATGGAAATTTGGGAACAACGAAGAAATCATCTTCCCAAGGTGTCAATTTTGAGCACAGCTTAAGTTCTTCTCAGGTGGGAAAACTAAATCCAGTTTTTGAGCACAACTCACACTATCCAGAGGATGAAATTGGCCCCGATCATCCCATGTCAATAACAAAAGGTTACTTTCTCTTTAAGCTATGTTTGTTTCAGTAAAAATGGTTTTAAAATTATGACTATTGCTGAAGAAAGTGGACCAATTCATCATGTAATCTTTTCCCTTTTAAAATACTATTTAGACAATTGTGACAAAAATATTCAATAAGCATACATGTCAACTGGTTAAGTATTAATCTTCATGTAGTTGAAGAAAATGCATGTGGGTTTGTATGCACTTCTCCAGATGCATAATCCATTTATTTATATCACATGAACACACGAGTGTGAATGCTACTCTGATAACGGTCATAGCACATAACGGTCATAGCACATTATGATTGTTAGTCCGGAAATAATTTAGAATCTAAAATTTCATAGGCTAATTGAAGGGAAAAAGAAAAAATAACTATGGAAAACATCCCAACAATTGCCACACACTTTTAAAACTTCTATTGAAAGTTGTTTGGGCTCAAAGTACCTGACCACCCACATAGACACCCCAAAATGGGTAATACTCATGTACTTATGTCACAGAGAAATGAGAGACAATATTAGTTACAATAATCATAGGAAGAAAATGAAGAATTGATCAAATGGGAGATCTTCAAAGTACTAAAGGTCCCTAGCCTTATTTTTATTGGCAGAGGTTAGATAATACTCTATACTTTGTCTTTGATCATCAAGTTGTAGTAGAATTGCGATTGTCCTGTTTTCTAATGTAATCCGACTTTGATGTACTCATGTTCAGGATTGATACTGAATCGACTGTTTCCTACCGGAGAGGATTCTTTGGCTATTCAGCTGCATGGGCCGAGCTCAGATTTTTCTATTGTACACGAGAATAGAGTTGGCACTAATAATGTAGAAAGCGTAGTCGAGGAGTTCTACAGAAAACTATTATATACTCAGGAGGATATAAAAAATAAATCTGAATTCAATTACGTAAGAGATGTACTAGAACTATCTGGCTTCAGTGGCAATGAGATCCTCGGGAAATGGCATTCTGCCAAGCAGCCAGTAGACCCTTCAGTGTTCGAGGAAGTTGAAGGGTGTTTGATTGATCAACCAGTCTGTTCTGGGAATGAAGAAGGTGGTGTCTGTAATCATCTTCTCTTGTTTGATTTAATCAATGAGGTTCTATTAGATATATATGAGAGATCATTTTCTTACTGGCAAAAGCCATTGACTTGCCAGTCTCATATCCATCGAATGCCCTTTGGTTACCATGTTCTAGAGGAGGTTTGGGTGGACATAAGTTGGTACTTAAGCTGGAAACCCGAGGTTTTCCTAACGCTCGATGATGCTGTGAGACGGGATTTAGCGAAAGTTGATGGTTGGATGAACCTCCAATTTGATGCTGAATTTGTGAGTCTTGAAATGGAAGATCTAATATTTGACGATCTTCTCGAGGAACTCATCTTCGACTGAATTTGTATTTGGATCAGGTTTTTCTTCAAGCAACTATCTTCTCATAACTCGTACAAATTTTGTCCGTAAATTATCATATTGTGAGTAACCATTCATTTGAGTATGTAAAAATTAGGCAACGAAGTTAGGAAATAATAGTTATTTGACAAAATCCATTCATGCTGTACATTTTGTAATGGATATGATTGTAGAAACTAATGGTGTGAAAAGAAAAATTCTTGGATTGAGTATGTGTGTCAAGAATCTTGGATATTAACCACTTGAAGTTTAACGTAGTGCATTATGTGGAATTCCCCTTACAAGTATTAAAAAACAATTTTCTATTAGTTGATGGAAAATTTTGACCTCTTTAATAGTGCTTGGCTTGAATTGAGATTTGTTGCCGATCCAATTATAAATTGACACATTATGGAAAATTTAAAATTAATGACAACTTATAATTTTTTTGTAATGTGTTAATTTGCAATGGGTGCAGGGGTGAGTCAGCCCGTCGAAATATGAGGGTCCTAAAATTGAAGGGGTGGGGCCTACGGCCCTCGATTTTTTTTTTTTTAAACATTATCTGTTAAAATGAGAGAAATTGATACTTTTTTATGGAAAAAGGAAACAAAGTAACAGAAATTAATGTACATTAGTTGAAGACTTAAAAGATGGTAATGCTTTCATAGAGATATGTTAGTAATCGACAATATTTTCTGGACGGTTACAATTCTACTAGTTTAAATTTAAAAATTAGAAGTTAAGACTTACGTATATATGCATAATGCATTTTAATTTTTATAGCTGAAGAATCCAAAATTTTAGCATTCTCGTTCAGTTAATATTTGTAAGCGGGTTTAAAGTATTTCCCTTCCCTGCAATAAAACGTCTCTCACACAGACACCCCAATAGAGAACCTGAAATCTCAGTACTGCAAGAAAAATACATATTATGGAATTCATGAAAGAATTTTTTAAATGCTTAGAATATTTACTTTATCCCCTTCATAAAATAAAATAATAATAATAAATTAATTAAAATAATAAATTTCAAAAAATGGAGGGGGGTCCAAGTCCCCCCCAGGACTCCCTACCTCCGCCCCTGAATGGGTGAAAGGCAAAAATGGACAGCATATCTCAATTCCTTGTAAACACCCTCTTTATATTTTGTCCTCTTTAATAATATTTGTAAGCATCCTCTTTAATGTTCATCAACTGTCCATTTAATTTTCCATAGAGGAAATTTCTTCAAAAATAAATATGAACATTAAAGAGGATGTAATTTTCCAGGCACGAATGATAGGAATGTAAAATGCATATTTTTCCCTCCATATTTTATGCGCTCGTATGTTTATTTTGTGTCAAAATGTACTCATTATACTTATATTTTGATTTAGGTGGCAATTCTATGAATATGGCGCAATTTGGAACAAATAAGTTCAAAGAGACCAAAGTGAAAAGAAATAAAAGTTCAAGGATTAAATTACAAATATTTTAAACTTGTTTCTAACCTTGTGATGAAGATTCGAGAGTGTTAGAGGTCAATTGGATGAAGAAAGGATTCAAATGGATGAAATATGGCCAAAACATTTTCACATATCACTCTTTCAAGCTGAAAAGTTTTGCATCAGTTTTCAACCTCATATTGAGACCAAATTTGGACATGGTAAAAGATCGAATTAGAAGATAGTTTTTGAAAAAAAGTTGTAGCCCTCTGAGTTAGCTTTCCAAAACATTTTGAATCACCTCAATTGGACATCGATAAAGAAAGTTATGGCCAAAATACTGAACGCTGTCTGGGAGGAAGTTTCGTAATTCCTTGCGGCCGTAAGCCTTTAAAACCATGCGGCCGCACAGACCACTTCTGAGAGTTAAAGTACTGAGTTCATTTGTTCCTTGCGGCCGCAAGTCTCTAAACTATGCGGCCGCATGGTTCATTTTCGGGACGCGAATTTTGGTTTCCGAATTTAAGTCAATTACTTATAGAAACAACTATAAATACATATTTTAAAACCCTAGAACACAACCAGAACGTACCAGAACGTCTCCAACCTATTTTCTCTCTATTTTATTAGATATATCATTTGTAACTAACTCTTAGTGCTTGATTGAAGGATACCAAAGCCTTGGAAAACATTATAACTGTGAGATCTACCTATTTTCATTGTTTAATTTATATTTTCAGTATTGAATATTTTTCTATGCATAATTTTATGATTGTCATGTTTGATTGCTAAGAGATCTATTATTTTTTCATATATTGCAATCTATAACTAAGTTAAATTTCAAATCTGTAATTGTTTGAATCGTTTAACTTGTGAAACATTATGATTTGATAATTTTCTGCGATAGAGGTTATTGAATTTTAAGAAAAATGTTTAAATAGATTGAATGCAATTGCTGGTATTTGTATTATCTAGTTCATCGATTTCTCTATTGTTTAAAGCTGTTATTAAATTGAATATTTAGCATTGGTCTGAGATTATTTGATAACTAGGGTTAATTAGAACACTGGTTTCTGATTAACTATAATTAAGGAGAAATATGAATTTATTCCAACGATGAATATTGTGAATGTGAATTGATTATTCTTTGTGAATTGATGAATGGTTATAAATTTTCAATGGTGGAAGTTGACTTTGATCAAGACTCGTTTCATTAATTTAATACAACTCGTTAATTTACATTGTTATTTATTATAAGATTGATTTCGTTATAAACAAGACCCCCCCCAATCGTTATACGAAGCATAAATTGTTGAATTGCACACTTTTCATAGGATCGACCCTTACTTCTATTACTACATTAGTTTTAGAGATTTAAAGACTATTTTTTAGGTGTATAAGACAGCACACCAATGGGATATGACTATGCCATTGGAATGAGAATTGTAAGTTTTTATATGATGAAAGTCAGAATAAGTTTATACATTTTCAATGTCTTCAACATACAAGCCCGTCTAGCTCAGTTGGTAGAGCGCAAGGCTCTTAACCTTGTGGTCGTGGGTTCGAGCCCCACGGTGGGCGTTATTTTTCCTGTTTTTGGGAATGTCCGTCAAGTGCTATATCCTTTCTTGCAAGAATGACTTGATGATTCCTTGTACAGTTTACCTTGCCAAAGATACAACTTTTTCACATTTACCGTTTGTTTCGTATTCATTATTTTCAAAATATATTTTTCTTTCTTATTTTTAACCATATATTTCTCATCATATTATTATTTAAAATTTCAATGATATCCATCAAACACACCCTGTGACTCAAACACGCGATTATTTTCACTCACAAGTTACAATGCAAATATCTAGTTTCTAGATTTTGTGTAATCAGCAATGTAAAGGGTTAATTATGCTGCGAATTGTTATTGATAGTCTTGAATAATTACAATTGGCAATCAAGCTTTTAACTATTACAACAAAGGACACTCTATAAAAACTTTCACACCGAATCATACGTGATGCCGTTAAGTGCCACTAAACAACATTATTTATTATGTCAAATTAGAACCCAATAAATTGAGTTGAGAAAACGTAATGCAACTTTAGTTTTGATCAATTTTTAGATTAAATCTTATGGGAAACCCGCGTTTTTTAAACAATTAGTATTGTCTTGACATAATAAATAATGTCGTTTGATGATACGTTGATACTTAACGACTCCAAGTAGGATATAACACTATATTTTCAATCGAGTGACTACTATTGTAACGATTAGAAACTTTGAGTGACTATTAGTATAAAAAAAATAACTTTATCGGCTATGGATAGAATTGCTTAAACCTCAATGATCATTGACATAATAAACCCGCAATTTAAATTTGTTCTCAATAAATTTGATAACGAATAATTTTGGGTCTCAGTGTTCGTTCAATATTACGATGCAAATTATGCAACCAAATAATTTATAAGCATAGTATACTATGAATTTCATAAACTCGTTACAAAAGAATTAGGAGAGCCATCAAAAGAGGTAGAAAGTGATGTTTACTCATTGGTCACATAAAAAGTGATTCCACATCCACTTCAAACGGAGCAAGTTTATTCATACCCCACCTTAATGTGGGTTCTGAAGAAAGTAATGCTTCACCCTTTATTCTCTTATCATGCAATTTGCTGTCACTTCAATTGGTTTGAAAAGGGGAAATTTTATAGGTCTTTGGCAATCAACCCATGTGAAGGCTGAAAAAAGGGAATGCTTTTCGGATTTTTAATTCTAGGGTTGCATGACTTTTGAAAAATCAAAAGCTACTTCTGAGGTTGAGAAATTTCTTATAAACATGTTTAGATAATTTTTTTAGAGTACTTTGTCTGACTAAAAGGGGTTTTAGAGGTAGTTAGCCTCGATATCTATTCTAGAAAGCTCTATCAAATGGACCTTTATCCTCTTTTAACTTTTCGTTAGTTAATTTAGTTGTACTCTATTTTCATTGATGGGAGGTTGAACCTTGTATCCTAGCGATTTTGTTTTCATTAATAAATGCTCCATTTCGGCTTGGAAAAAACGCGTCTAGTGGAAAAGGATTGAAAAGTGGAGACAAATCTCTGCTTGGAGAATCCCAATAATATCTCACTTTCTTGAAAGAATGGCTAGTTTTTCCTCCTCGAAAGTGAACAAGGATAAGAACAACTTTAGTTTAGGAAACAAAAGTATGCTTTAATCAAGTGTTGAGAGTTAAATATTTTAGCGGTCGCTGAACTTTACATTTCGTCATGGTTTATCCATCCAATTTCATGAAACTTCTTAATGGTTACTGAACTTAGGTCCGTTGCACTAAAATGATCACTGGATGAATTCTATATGTCGTTGTGCCTATGTGGAAGATGAAATAGTGATGTAGCAGTTAGAATTGTCCATATGTTGAGAAACTTGTACATGTGGACGCCAACTCATCCAAACAAAATTGTACACTACAATGTGCAAGTTTCTTAACATGCGGACAATTTTAACTACCACGTCACTATTCCGCCTTTCACGTAGACACAACCACAGATAGAATCCATCCGATGACCATTTTAGTGCAACGAAACTAAGTTCATTGGCCATTGAGAAGCTTCGTGAAGTTGGCAGGGTAAGCTTTGGCGAGGTTTAAAGTTCAATGACCAAATGAATGAAATATTCAATTCAAGTGTTAATTACAACTTGTTGTAACCCTTCTTTTCTCCAACATGCCAAGGTAATTTTTGAATTATGAAGTAGAATATCCATATGAAGAAAAACTTATATCAATATTTGATATTTTTGAATTCAGATTAGAAAAACAAAAACAAAAACATTAAGGCATAAAAAGGCAACTTTAGATAGATTAACCCATCTAAACAATTCCTCAAACTTCAAAGTACAAAATATATTCCCCTCAAGAAGCGTGTCAAAAGACCATAATACCCCTCCCAATAATTCAACAAAACCTAACACTTTCTCCACTGTAAACGAGACTTCTCAATCGTCACTCTTCCATGCTTTCTTTCGAAAACTAGTCACAACGTCTCTATCGAGCAAAGTTTACTAGTATGCCATCCTCTGCATACCGTCTTTGACATTCGAGGAATCAATATCCATACTTAGATTGCAAAAGTTTTTTTTTTTTTTTTTTTCTTTCTTTCTTTCTTTTTTGGGGCCATTTTTTTATTTTTTTCCACGGCATTGGATGCAAATGTAACTGGTTTACATGTGAGCTATGGAAAAAGATATTTGGTGATTATCGGACCCACCAAATTATCATGAAGTATCATTGTGTCAAGAGCGTTCCTTTATCCAATTGAAATTCAACAAAGGACATATTCGACTTCATAGAAAAAGCCACGAATTGATGGGATATTTCCTTCCTTTGCTGTTATAATGGCCCTGCCACAATACATTATAAAAATTAAACCGATCCCACATAATTGGTAGAAAAAATTGCTTCTCGAAAAAAAGCTGGATTAAACATGGATTCAATAAAATATTAAAAAAAGACGGTTTAAGTGCTTATCACATGTTTTTCATCAATATAAAAATTTCTACTTTATAAGAATGATACAATATAACTATCAGGTTAAAAACTTGGTTAGACCATGGACTTCACATACTGCACGACAGCTCGAAAAAGGTCCCTAATATGAAAATATACATTTTTGGTCCTTGAACTATAGACCATGTGCAATGAAGGTCTCTAAACTCTAAAATGTAATCTTTTAGTGCTTCAGCTTAGCCCCTGTTTGATGCCAATTAAAAAGAGCTTTTTTTATTTTAATGGAAAATGAGTTTTCAAATAGTGATTTTTTTTAAGAATGTGTGGTTAAAAAGTATGATTTTTTTTTTTTTTTTGAATTTATGTGCAAAATATTTTATTTTGAAAATGAGTTTTAGAAAAAAAAAAATTAAAAAATGGTAGACAAACATAGGCTTCATAATGTATATACCAGTCCCTTCATCTGTCTGTGCTCCAACTAACCAAAATAGTTAGCACGAGAAATAGTGGTGGAGCCACCTATAGGCCAGTGTAGGCACGTGCGTGCACTGGGCCCAGTCCAATAGTCTTATTAACTTTATTTTTATTTTTATTTTTTTAGTATTAGGTTTTTTTCAAAAATTAATATCCAACCCAACAATTGTGATAAAATTGGTGTAAAGAAAGTGCCCTTGATCATCTTGATTTCATATATTCAAGAAACGTGAACTCAACTGCCAGCAAGACTCACGGCCTCAGGGGAATTTGCCTACCCTCAACGTCGGATGTCTACCCGACTTCAAGGTATTGTTTTGATTTTGTTTTAAGATCTACTAAATTGAAATATTGAATTTCGTTTGTTGTATATTTTTTCTATTTTATTTAGATCATAAAAATTGGGGTAATTGGCGCAAAACGTCCATACCTTTGAAGGTTTTTGTGGAAAACGTCTTTACCTTTCGTTTTTTGATGCAAAACGTCACTGATTTTCATAGTTTTTACGTTGAACGTCATTTTTACCAATTTTTAACATACAATGATCATTATACACTCCTATATAAATAAAATAGAAAAGAAAAGAAAAATAAAGAATAAATTGCAATCTGCTCCTAAACATCTCAAAAAATGCAAATCAGTCCAAAAAAGTGGCCATTTTTTTGCCTTTTTTTTTCCAGCTCAAATGCGTCCAAATTTCGGCCACCCAAGCCGCTGAACGTTGACATTGGTCAACAGTCCTCCAATTCCCCCTTCAATTACCACCCAACCACTCCCAATTTCATCAGCTGTAGTAATCGGAATTAATGCTGAAAGTTCACCGTCCTCCAATCTAAAAATCGTCGAAAATTACATTCCGACCACCCCATGATCGGAACTCACCTCCTATCAATTGCCTATCACCAGATGACCACACCCATGCCAACAATTTACAACAAACATAAAAAAAAAAAAAAAAAAAATTTATTGTCAAATTCTTTGCCAGTCGCGACACAGCCTGCTCAAATTGTAGAGGGTGTTGAGGAGATTGTGTTGGTACCAATGTTTGGAGGTTGTGGCGGTGGAGAAGAGTAGATGTGGTCATCAGACGGTGAAGGTAGTGGAGGGAGGTGGATGAGAAGAGATAGTGTGTTTTTGTTATTTTTAATATTTTCATAAGTTTTGGACTGATTTGCATTTTAAAAAAAAGTTTAGGAGCAGATTACAATTTATTCTTTAATTTTCTTTTTTGTTTTATTTATATATGAGGGTATATTTGTCATTTTATGTTAAAAATTGGTGAAAAAGACGTTCAGCACAAATAATGTGAAGGGTACGTTCTGCGCCAAAAAAGAAAGATGAGAACGTTTTCCACAAAAACCTTTAAAGGTAGAGACGTTTTGCGTCGATTACCCTGAAAATTATGCTTCTTTGTTTGATATGTATATGAATCTAGAATAATGGAGATGGTAATGGGTTCATCAATGGAAAATATGGTAATGGATTTTGGGTTTTTCCTTCTAATGCTGGTAATTGGTAAAAAAAATTGTTCGGGGTTTTAATTGAAAATATGAAAACATATATGAATAAATGGAAGAATCAAGAAATCTGTCAAATACACAAAAACCAATTGAATTTGAATTGAAAAAAGAACAAATTATTAAGGAAATTCAAATGTGAAAAGCGTGCAAAGTGGGATAAGATAAGATAAGATGACTAGTTGAGGGTTCATTTGAGATGACAGACGATAAAATGAATGTTAATTAATAGCCTCAATTCATAACTTCTGCAATTGTTTCTGTAGTACGGACACTTCAATTAGAGTAGCGTGTTAATGTGTCGGACACGAGTCGATACCGACACTTCTCGGACACTCTACCATAATCATTTTTCTTTTTATATTAGAAATATTATATATTGTTAATTTAAAGTTATTAATAAGTAATAAATATGTAATCATGTTTAAAAGATTTCAACAAGAAAAACTAATAACAAGTATAAAATTAAATTTATACTATATAAATGAATTTTTTTTAAGAATTTAATTAACGTGTCGTGTCTGTACTTTTTTTAAAAATTATGTGTCGACGTATCCGACACGTATCGTGTCGGACACATGTGTCCGTATCGGTGCATCATAGGCAATTGCTGAACCAAATAAATTTTGTAATAGTTAAATGGAGCAGATTGTGGCATTGAGATTGAAATTGCACAGAGTAATCGTATAAGGTGAATCCATTGTGTTTAGGGTGGGATTTAAATTGAGCAGATTATGGCAACTCAAAGTAGAATTTATGAAGGTTAAAATAGCAGCATGAACAAGTGTAACAAGAACCAAATAATGGTAGATTACAACCAATTACCAATACATATGTGCTGCTTCTTTGCGCTTGGCTCTTCTATAACCTGCATATCATGAGGATTGCTGAAATGCTTCATATCTCTTGATTTTTCCCCTCTCAAGTGATATAATCATTTTTAGTGTTGTCGTAATGTTGTTTTATATTTTTACCATCATTATATTCATGACCGAAAACTCAAAGTCCAGTTTTGATTAAGTTTTGCCCGCACTGGGCAACATTCTTGGCTCCGCCCCTGACGAGAAATTACTTACAAAGTATGTATGGTCGCGAAATACCTACGCGCATATATATCTTGTAATAGATGTAAAAATTAACTGAATAAAAATATATAAAATAATTTATGTAGTTGACTTCAAGTTTAGAGTTTATTTGGGTTTCATCTACTTATATTTACAAGTTAAAGTCAAATATTAATTGTAATCACAATTTTCTTGCCATTACCTACTTATTATCCACACATTTCTCAAGATTCATCACTCCTCTTCGTTAATATAATGAACTCCAAACAAGTACTCAGAAGAAAACTTAGTTCGTTATTATTGAATTTGAAATCTTAAAATTATTTCATATAAATGCGTTATTCATTTAGTCCCTATTTGGTGAGAATTAAAATCTTGACTTTAATAAAAGTCAAAGTTAATAATTAATTTTAACTATATATTTCATGAGATCCAAAATTTTCAACTACACAATTCATCAATTTTTATTAAAATTTACTAAGAATCTACTTTTAATCCCATTCAACGTAGGCTTATATATATATATATATATTCAATTTTGTCATTGATTTCTCCAACACTTACTTAAATCAATGGCCTCAATTTTTATATCTAATGGAATGTCATCTAAGATGTACACATTGAATGTACAAGCAGATTAATCCAAAAATAAAACCTACCACTTAAGCATTTCAATTTTCATCACATAATGAAACCTGCAATGAAAAGATAAAAAGTTTTAACCTATCCTAATATTTTCATTAGTCTAAAGTTTATCTTTTCATCTCTCAATCTTTAATGCACTAAGTAAAGAATAATGTTATTAATTCCTAGTGTGTTTACAAACACAGTGTATGTGTCTCTAAATGATAGGTTAAATGAAAGGTGGAATTAAATTACTTATTTAATTTCACATATCATTTAATATCACATTAACGTCACCTAGACTGTATTTGTAAACACACTGAAGATGAATAACATTACTCTTAAGTAAATAGTTAGGCCTAAAATATCTGATTGTGAGGAAGACATGATGTTTGGTTAAGCCTAAAAATTACTTCAATTTACTTTTTAAGTAAGTCCTTGTTTGGTACACATTAAAATTTTTATTTTCATTTTTCTACTAATTTTCAACCACACATTCTTCAGTAAAATAATATTTTCTATTACATCAATAATTTTTCCTCATTTTTCAACCACACATTCTCCTTCAATCTATTATTCTAGAATACATTCTTTCAAAATAATGTGGCTCAAACACACCGTAAATTTTTTATCCATCCGTAGTTTTTAACTTTTATGCATTAACTTCTTTCTTACTTGTTAATTTTTAATTACTATAACCTTAAAATAATAATTACATAATTTATTTATTTGAATATTGCTCAATTTTATTTTTTTTTAAATTTACTTATTTACTTATAAGTAAGTTAAAACTTTTATACTTAAACAAACATCATAAACGAGTTAGAGGTTTACAGCAAATGAAAACGACATATAGGTGGATGTAAAGAGGCAGGGTGGGGGTACAGATGTATACAGGACCGATCAATATCCACCCTCTTGCTCCCCACACGGACCTATAAATATGGGTCATGGGTTTACCCATAAAAATCATTCTACACCGAAATCTTCTTATCCTTTATCCTGAGTGAATTTTCCTTCGGATCATCGAAAATGTCTTGCTGTGGAGGAAACTGCGGGTGTGGCTCTGGATGCAAGTGCGGCAGCGGCTGTGGAGGGTAATAATGCAGCCGAATCTCTCAATTTAATTTGTAGTTCATATTCATTACCTCATCAAAATTTTCATATATTTGGTGCAGATGCGGTATGTACCCAGACTTGAGTTACTCAGAGGCCGCCGCCACCACCGAGACTCTGGTTCTTGGCGTTGCTCCCCAGAAAACGTATGCATCAATTTAATTAAATGCTTTCTTTTTACCAAAAAAAAAATGTCTAAAATTGGTGATTCTTTTTCAGATATGTTGAGGGATCCGAGTCCGAGATGGGTGCAGAGAATGGGTGCAAGTGCGGCTCCGACTGCAAGTGCAATCCATGCAATTGCAAATGAGAGATGGGAATCTGAAGCAGAGATGGAGAAGAATGTATTAGTTTAATAGTTTGCGTCTAGGTGCAAATTAATTACATCTTCTAAGGATGATGAATTAATTGTGTTCCTTATAATAAAGTGCTGCTTTTGTGTCTCTGTTTGGTCTTTGTAACCTTCTCTGCTTTTGTTTGGAGTTTTCTATAATGTTGGAGAGAGGGAGTCTGGTTGAATTTATGAATGTATGAATGAACACTCCTTTTTTCTGCTAAATCTGTTTTTATGTTTTCTATTTTATTTTTTTTCTAGTTTTTGATTTAGATTCTGATCATTGGGTTGTCCTTAATTATCTGTCGAACTGCACACTGGATAAACTTCGCTCTCAAATTTGACTAACCGACTAACTGTTGGAAGGATCATTTTTCCCTTCCATTCGTAGTAGATCAAATGGTTGAACGGTTGGCAAGATACTCTCATTATTGCTTCATGAACGGGTATTGAAGTATAATCAAATTCCCATGGTTCAGATGATGATAGAAAAAATCAGTATTTTAAACCTTAACAATGAGCAACTAGTGGCGCTTTATTAATTTTTTTTTTTAAAGTTTTTTATTTGATTTTAGTTTTAAGTTTTTAAATGATTTTATTTGTACAAAAGTAAAAATGAAAACATGTTAGAAAATTTTAAATAGGAATTGTCAAGTTGAAGCTATAAAATATAATATAACTTTTACATTTCGAAAACTTGAAAGTTGTATAATTGACTAATTATATAAATTATTAAGTAAATTTAGTATTTTATATTTTTAGATGTTTAGTATGTATTATTTTAATTGTTAAATGATTTTTAGAATGATTAAATATTAAAATAATTTTAATAATAAGAATTTTTTATTTTTTTACGCCTAAGGCTCGTAAAACCTTAAACATGACATTCCTGTCTAATCACGCTTTATGCTTTTTAGAATACCGAAAAAATCAATTATGCATGCCCAAATGGGACATTTGCATTTATGCAGATGCTTTTTGGTCTTTGTAATGCACCCATTAACTATATTCTCTAGGAAACCAAGCACCCCCCAATAGGGGGTCGTCATTTGTCCATTATGATATCAATTAGATTAAATATTATATACCTCTAGCATAACCCATATTCTCTAATATGGTCGAGAGATTTATTTAGATCTTCATGGATGATAGCGTAGATTCATGTGTTCTTCTTCAAGAGTGACTTGAAATTTCGAGACAAAAAGGAAATCAAAAATTTCATTGCCGATTATGGATCCCAACTTAAGTAATCTGCGAAGATAAAAATTGAAGAGATAAATAAGTCCTTTCAAGATGAGAAACTTATCCAAATCCTCCATCTTCTAGAAGTTTCCAAGGCACCAAGATATACAAATTCGTGAATTAGGCACCAAGATATACGAATTATGTGAATTATTTAGTGAGCAATATCGTTCCGCAGGAGTTCTCTTACCAACAATGGAAGAAATTATATGTCAATGTGAAACACTACTTTTGGGAAGATCCATTGTTATTTAAAAGAGGGAGATATCAAATAATTCGATGATGCTAGCCGGAGGACGAAATGGAGTAAACATTAGAGCATTCCATTAATCACCATATGAGAGCTATTCTGGTGCCATGAAAATCGCTGCGCCGCGAATGTTCTCCAATCAGGATTCTTTAGGTCGACTTTATTCAAAGATGTTTATACATTTGTATCCAAAGGCGATCGTTGTCAAATGAGTGGAAATATCTCAAAGCATGACATTCTATTTTGTTCGAGGACTAATAAAGTGTAAGTTTGGGGATGTTGATAAATATCATTCTTACCCTTATTTATAGTCATTCACTTGTACAAATGTAGATGTGTCAGGTGGTCCGGGCCAAGTCGGCCCGCCAACATGTGAGTTCGGTAACGGCCCGCGTGAAAAAAAAGCTCCTCCACTGCGGGTTACGGGCCGGTTACGGGTCGGCCCACAATTTTGGACTACGACCCAGGCCTGCCCGCTGATCCATTCGAGTCGAACCCATGCGGGTCGCGTTTCGTTCCGATTTGGCCCATATGATTGTATAAATAAAATTATAAAAATATAGAATTTTTCATATTTATAGCAAAAAAAAATATATTTTTTTGTTAAATGTAAACTAAGAATTGAACAAAATGATAAATTCATAATTATATCAAGAAATTTTTACATAGAATTCAAATTTAATGTCACATGAATTATTTATAACTTTGCAAAGTTAAATTTAACTTAAACAAATAACAACTAAATGCATGTCTAATTACTATTATAAATATTTATAGCATAAGTACATCCCAACGAGGTTGACACATACTTTTACTATAATTTATAGTTTAAATACATTCCCCCTTTTTTTCAAATTTTTTTGAATTTTTCTTTTTTTTTTTCACTGGTCAGCGGGTTAACCGCGGCCTGTGAAGCATAAACCCGCGAAACACACGGGTCACACCTCTTTGGCCCATGAACCACCCGCTTGGGTCACGGGTCGGCCCGCGGTCCGGGTCGATCCGGGCTGATTTTTAAGGGTCTGGCCGACCCGTCAGTCTTGACACCTCTATACAAATGTTAGTTTATTCCTCTTTTTTATATGGGAACAATACATAAATCCTATATATTAAAATTACATTTCAAAACTAACAAACTTGTTAAATTATTTCAAAATTCAGGTATTAATTCCAATTAAATATATAATTAATTATCCATACCCCACCCCACGCACGCCACCCACCCACCCCACCACAATTTTTTTTTTTTTTTCAGAAATTCAAATCTGAAATTCACACCCACCGGACCCACCCCACCCCACCCCACCCCACCCACATAATTTTTTTTCTTCATAAATTCAAATCTGAAATTCACACGCACCCGGACCCACTCCCACCTTACCTTCCAAAAAATTTCCAAATATTAAAAACTGGAAACCACACCCCCAACACAGAATTTGTCACAACCAGTCACAACAGGTCACAATAAATACAGAATTGGTTACAATCGGTCACAATTAAGCATAGAGACACCCGTGTCTCCGTTAATAACCAGTCACAATCGATCACAATTAACATAAAATTGATCACAACCCGTCACAATCGATCACAATTAAGCACGAAGACACGACCTCCGTGTGACATGGAGATGGCGTGTCTCCGTGTCTCTGTGCGACACGAGTCGTGTCTCCGTTTACAACCAGTCACAATCGGTCACAATTAACACAGAATTAGTCACAACCAGTCACAATAAACACAAATTTAGATCAACGCCATCGAGAAAATCAAGAAGACTAACACAACTTGTTTCATGATTACAAGTTATTTTTCTATCACAAATCATAAATTTTATATGTAATAACTTATTTTATAGTCACAAATTAATAAAATAATTGGTTACAAGTTATTTATCGATAATAAATTATCAAATTAATTTTTCACAACTTATTTATATGTCACGAAACCGCAAATTATAGATCACAGTTATATATTTAATCACAACCCAAAAAAAAATATTTTGATCATCTTTTAACCAAATTCCAAATTTAAAAGGGACAAAATAAGAATTTATATTTTTACAATAAAAATTATTAAATATTAAATAATAATAAAAAAATTATTTTAAGTTTTCATCTTCTTCCCAGAGCTCCATCCTCATCCCCATCCCCAAGTCGAACCCAATCCCCACCCCACGCCACCACACGCCACCCTATGCACTCGACGTTGACATCCCCATTAAACCTGGTCCCCATTTTCTGTTGCACTTGTAGAGAAATGTCAAAGTCATGGAGGCATTAAATAAATGGGTAAACCAAATAACCAATCAATAATAAAACCAAACCACATTTACTGTTTGCATTTGTAACATGAGCGAAATCATTTACCACCAGCCAACACGCCTTCCTCCACCTTTACAACGCTTCCTCCGACGAATTCTTCGCCTTCACCTCCGTAAACTCCTTTATATAACTCCCCATCAAACCGCAAACATAAAATCTCAGCTTATTTTACCTCAAGATGGCAAAAATATATCATTCTAATCTACCAAATCTGCTGCTTCGAAATTTCAACAGCTTTATTGGTTTAGTTTACCTAATCCACCGTATATTTCAGCAACGAGGAGAGGATAGGAGCGGTCGGTACCGCCGTGCCAGTGCTTGATGACGACAGGAGAGGAGAGAGACGAACGACATCATCACATCGGCGAACGAAGAATGAGAGAGAGAGTTGGCCGGAGAGGGGAGAGCGAGAGAGAAGTTTGGGAATGAATGGGGGTGGGGGATGGGGTTGGTACCGTAGAATTAAATTTTATTAACTACAATTAATAATCATATTTATCACCTGATTTTTGAATTGTAAACTTCATCCCCTTATTTTTGAATATTATTTTTAAAAGGAAGGGTTTTATGTAATTTTCTCTTTTTATATTGAATTTTCGCTGCTTCATCAGTTTTAAGAACCGAATTTGCGCATTAAACATCAACAAGATTCGGACCGGAATTCGTTGCTGTAACCTTTTCAAATTGGGGCAATTTCAACATTTTGCTTGCGCACGAATTTTAAGGGTATTTTAGGACATTTAAAAGAAAATAGTATATTTAATAATTTCAACTTACCTCGCTAAAACAAATTTATCAGTTTCCATATAAAATACAATTGGATTAATTTTAAAAATTCAATCTTTTTATTTTCTCACCACTATAATAAACAATGATTATTAAAAAATAAACTACATTATAGTATAAGTAAAATATATTTTAAATTCAAACAAGATCCTCATGAACAATTTCTTCCGTAATTAAAGACGTTCACATTGGTGACACTAATCAGTACTTGAAAAAGTAAAAAGAGGGGTTTTAAAACCTGGCCAGCCGATTAAATGGGAAAAATCGAGAAAATCAGTCCAGTTAGACTTATAAAAACTCTAATTAAAAACCCGCCACAAAACCCTTTAAATCGATCGAATTTTGGAAAATCTATGATCCGTTTCGAGTTTAACCGGTTCAATATATGTAAATGTAATTTTTTTTTAAATCTTTACATGTATATTTTTTAATTTTTAAAAATCATTGGTTGGACCCCGGTTCAACTTTTTGACCATTAACCCTTTCTCTTTTTTGGGTCGATGGTCGGGCCGATTTTTAAAATATTGGTAAAAACACGATTAATATATTGTTGCGCAATTCAAAATCTAACTCCCTAGAAACAAAAATAGTGCTATAAAATAATGAATTTATTAATTTGAAAATGTATTCATACTTTTCATTTTCATTTTCAAGTTTCAATGAATTATATTAAAAAAATATTAAAATTGAGCAAAATACGTTACCGATTTCCAAATAAGGGCGTGTTCGGTATGGCTTAAAACTCAATTAAAATTGAAAGTATAACCGTTATTGGTAGGGCTCTAAGCAAAAATCGTCAAACCGGAAAGTCAAACCGAAACCGCATTTTAGAAATCGTCGGTTTAGTGCCACGTGGACCCGTCAACGAAATGGTTTTGAACCAAACCAAATGGGTCAAAAACGGTTTGGTTTAGGTTTGAGAATTTTAATTGCGATTTAAAACCAAACTAGACCGGCGAAAAAATATATAAAAATAAAAAAATAATTTTTTTTTTTAAAATTCATCAAAATATGTAAAATTTAATAGTTTTGCCATTTGTATGTATTTTTGTCAATTTATAATTTTCTATTACATATATATTATTATTACCAAATAATCTTACTTTATATCTAATAATCTCAAAACTAACATAATCTATCAAAAACTCTTTTCATATTTAGAATTCAAATTTTTACAGTTCCTTCAGCCTGCATTCTCAAATGGAGGTCAGATACTTGATTCATTTAGGAGTTTATTGGGTGCAAGGATGGTTGATACTTGTATATGCGGAAAGAATTGGTTGTAAATTAAAAATGAACTTATAGTGATGTGCCAATATTTAGATGAAGTGGAAGCATTTGATGATTCAACGAAAGTTGTGGCATGTGGTTTATATTTTCTATTACCATATTTTTAAAGATTTTTTTATCTATCTAGTATCCAATACTATGATGATATAACGAATGCATTTGTTTGACAATGGAAACTATGAATCATGTGTGACAACAATTGATGTTTGAGTATATATGAGAAACTGAATTCGTAACAAAATACAACGGTAAGCTTGTGTAATTGTTATGTTTAGATATTATAAACAATTGATTTATTATTATGGTTTGTTATTCTCTTTATTTAATCAGTAGTTTTATTTTTCAGATATGATGATCACGAGGTTTTGTTGAAAATTATTATATTTTTTGGGCTTTATATTTAGTTTAGTAGAGTTGTATTATAACGTTATCGTAACGTTTTAGTCTAAAATGACAAATAAAAAATTATATTTTAATTTATTGTGATTTCATTTTGATTTAGTTGATATTTAAATTTGTAGTAGATATATTTAGTTTGTTTTAGATTTATTGCTAGTAAGATATAAATATATATTGAATTTAATGAATTAATGTCATAAAAGTAGACGGACAAAGAATTATATGGTGAAACCGGCGGTTTAAAACCAGACCAAACCGTTAGGTTTGAGTTTGAGTTTTTTCTCAAACCGTTCAAAATGGTTTGGTTAGGTTTGAATTTTTCTCAAATCGATTTAAACGGTTTGGTTTGAAAATTTATCAAAAATTGCAAAAATCAGACTGCTTATACCCCTAGTTATTGGGTCTCACTCGTTTAATAAAAATCAACAATAACGACTAGTTTTTCAATTTTAATCTCTACCGAACACGCCCTAAAAATGATCCTTTTTCGACAGGTTAATTCTTTTCGAGGTTATGCATATTATAATGACACAATTTCTTTTAAAAAAAAAAAATAACTAGATTCTTGTTATAAAAGAGAGAAAAAAAGAAGAGAGAATAAAAGTCAATAGACTTTTATGTGTATTATACTGAGAACTAAAGCCCAATATTTATAGGACAACAATATGGATACATATGGTAATAATATCTAAGGCTGTAGGGGTACATGTGTCATTCACATTAAACCCTAATTTACTTTCCTTTTACAACACTCCCCCTTGAATAACGCATTACAAAATATCTGCCTCGTTAAAACTTTGTTTGATAAAAATCCAATAGGACAAAAAGAACAAATGAACGAAAAAGAATACAGTTATTTTGGAGTATTAAATATAAATGCTGCCTCATTAAAACCTTATTAGGAAAACTCAATGGGATAAAACTTAAGCGAAGGAAAAAGAATACAGCTATTCCCCCCGACGTTGATCACTGAAAATCTTTGAGTCGACGCATTCCAATCTCGTGAACCAATTTCTTAAATGTAGATGTTGACAGTGCTTTTGTAAATAAATCAGTCACATTGTCACTTGAACAAATTTGTTGAATATTGATGTCGTCATTTTTCTGAAACTCGTGTGTATGAAAGAATTTTGGAGAAATAGCTTATTCCGGTCACCTTTGATATAGCCTCCTTTGAGTTGTGTAATACAAGCAGCATTATCTTCAAACAAAATTGTTGGACTATCTTTTGTTGAAACTAATCCGCATGACTTTTGGATATGATGGGTCATGTTCCTCAACCATACACATTCTCGACCTGTTTCATGGATTGCAATAATTTCATAATGATTTGAGGATGTTGCTGTCAATGATTGCTTCACAGATCTCCATGATATAGCTGTTCCTCCACGTGTAAACACGTATCCTGTTTGTGATTTAGCTTTATGTGAGTTAGAGAAATAACCTGCATCTACATATCCCACTAAAGCAGATCCCGACTTTTGAGAATAAAATAATCTCAAATCAATAGTACCCTTTAGGTAACGAAAAATATGTTTAACACCATTCCAATATCTTTGTATTGGTGTAAAAATATATCTTGCAAGGAGATTTATAGAAAAAGCTATGTCGGGTTGAGTACAATTTGTAAAATAAATTAATACTCCAATTACACTAAGGTATGGTATTTCAGGACCAATAATCTTTTCTCCATCTTCAAATGAACGAAAATGATCATTTTTTACATTAAGTGATCGAACAATCATAGGTGATGTCAATGGATGTGCATTATCCATATAAAATCTTTTTAAAACTTTTTCTGTATATGTAGATTGATGAAAAAATAATCCTTATGGAAAATGTTCAATTTGCAACCCAAGACAAAATTTGGTTTTTCCCAAATCTTTCATCTCAAATTCATTTTTCAAATAATCTGCAGTTTTGTTGAGCTCTTTAGGAGTTCTAATTAAATCAACATAAATTGCCACAATTGCAAATCCAATATTTGTTTTCTTTATAAAACCACATGGGCAAACATCATCATTTTTATAGCATTCTTCAACAAATATTTGCTAAGGTAATTATACTACATGCGTCCAGATTGTTTCAATCCATATAATGATCTTTGCAATTTAATTGAACATGGTTCTCATGCATGTATCATTTGTTTCTTGCATTTTAAGTCCTTCCGGAACTTTCATATATATATATATATATATATATATATACATATATATATATATATATCAAGTGAACCATACAAATATTCAGTCACTACATCCATAAATTTCAAGTTTCTATATTAAGTTCAATTTTACTAGGATCTAGAAACTTCAGGTTTCTCTACTAAATTTTAGTTTGATCATATCATTTTATTTGACCAATTATTTATTCGATCGATATATTTTAACAAATTTATTTCGATTTCTCGCTATTATATTATGATGAGTACATCATGTGCAAAAGTGTTGTCGACAACTTTTTCTTATCTTTTTCGATTCTATTTCTTTTTCCATAATGACATAACTTATTGAGATATCTCAATTTTCATTATTTCAAGTACCTGAACCTCTTCTGGGGTTTTATAATATGTTATATCTAAATACTCATTAAAAGTATATACCTCCTTAATAAGACAACCTTTATCAATTGCTCCATTTTCGTTTAGAGGACTTTATAATAGAATCGAATATCATCACGTTTCAGGCGTGTCATAAATTTATCAAATATAATAGGGTAATTAGCGCAAAACGTCCCTACCTTTACACGGTTTTGTGCAAAACGTCCATATCTTTCGTTTCTTGGTGCAGAACGTCCTTACCTTTCCAATTTTTGGTATGAAACGTCCTTTTGACCATTTTACCCTTCTATTGAAATAAAAAAAACACAAAAGAAAGGAAAAATAAAGAATAAATTGCAATTATGGGTTCAAACTTTAAAAATGTGCAAATTAGTCACAAATATGAAAAACATCATCAACATCTAAGCCGCCACATTTGAAGGCAAAATCCCCAACCTCCGATCACCTTGATCGTCGAATCAACATACCACCTTGAAGCCCTCATTGCCCTCTTCACAACCCACCCAACCACCAGCCCCTACTCAGACATATTTGATCGGAATCAAGCTACAAACTTCACCGCATGAAATGCGATCAAACGTTGGAATCACGTTGTCCGGCCACCTTTCTCGCTGAAACATAGCACCAGCCAACTCCCCTACTCAAGACGGCCTCGACCATGCAAACAATTTAGCCCAAACAGCAAGGATAAGATCTGACTTTCAAATTGAAAGTTGTCTGTCGCGATTATCACGACACATCACTAATTTTCCTCCAATTCTGAAGCCACCGTGAAGACCTATGGTGGCAGACCACATGGGTTGGGTGTTCCATCACTTGGAGCACCTAGCTCAACCATGAGTCCCCTTCAATTTGGCTCCAATCATCTTCAATTTGGGTCTGAAATGTTCGTTGGTGCGAACTTGCGAGCGTAGCGATTAGACTGTTTTTCTTTGAAATTGGTGATTGTTGGTTACTTGTTGGAGGAAATTGTTTACATAAGTAGCTTCGACTTTATGAGGGGAGTCGACCGTGGTGGATTCCGGCCGGTTGGGTGACCGGACGGCGAGTTGTGGGTGTTTAACCGATTTTCAGGCTGCGATTTTTGAATTTGATTTTCGGCCAAATTACAACGAGTTATGGAGATTTCTTGGTATGTAGTTGTAGAGTGTAATGAGTAGGACATGTTGGAACCAATATCTGATGGTTTGGACGGTCGGGAATCGCCGGCAAAATGAGCTCATGTATTCGGCAAAAAGGGGGCAAAATTGATTTTTTTTTTCTTTTTAATA
The DNA here is from genome assembly GCA_019097785.1 of Fraxinus excelsior. Classification (NCBI taxonomy): domain Eukaryota; kingdom Viridiplantae; phylum Streptophyta; class Magnoliopsida; order Lamiales; family Oleaceae; genus Fraxinus; species Fraxinus excelsior. The sequence goes on along the minus strand of CM032643.1, from coordinate 5,594,796 downwards.
TTTTTATAAATTTTGGATTAATTTGCATTTTTTAGAAGTTTAGGAGTAAAATTGAAAATTATTCTTTATTTTTCTTTTCTTTTGTATTTGTTTTATTTCAATAGAAGGGTAAAATTGTCAAAAATGACGTTTTGCGCCAAAAATTGGAAATGTAAGGACGTTCTGCACCAAGAAATGAAATGTAGGGATGTTTTGCACAAAATCATGTAAAGGTAAGGACGTTTTCCGCTAATTACCCAATATAATATTAACGAATCGTCCTTCCTTGAGTCAATTCGAGTTGGAGCATTTAAAGCTGCTGTGCGAGAATGTTAATATCTTTGGTCAGTAAATGCATCTAAATAAATTATCTTTCGAACTTCTGGTTCAAATTGTCTTTTGTGATGATTTAGATATTGATGCATTTGTATATTATTTTCAGCTTCTTTATTCTTCCCCTAATGCTGAGAGAATTGTCAAATTGACAATCATTTTTATTGAGTTATAAAATATCACCCATTTGGGATAAGGGATCATGCTACCCATTTATTCTCAGCATTTTTTACTTTCCATCTCAGTGCATTGTGGTGGATTACATATACAACACTATCGAAATAATTTGATGAAAAAATTAGGCTCTGACCATAAGCCAAGTTATAACTATGAGAACTATGATGTTGGCATGATGCGTAATGACTTCCCCTAAACTGAAATGAGAAGTATTTTGTTCTCAATTAACTTAATTGGAGACGTTTAACAAACAATAATGTTAAACCATTTATCGACGTCTCAACTAACTACTTATTAAAAAGTTGAGATTTAGAATTACTAGTATTAAAAAGACACATTGTCTTAATTGTATAATCTGTAAATTATGCTCATAATTTGAGTATCACTTTCGCAAACTTCAGGTTGCGAACACCATGCGATCATCTAATATTTGTATCAAATCTATTAGATACAAATAATATCTAGATAGTCAACGTGGAGGGTGACGGGGCCTCATATATCACTCTAATTAATTTTCAGAACTATAGTGAATTCAATCCTTATTTAACTGGTAAAATAACCAATTTTCAATAAAAAGAACAAACATCAAGTATGATTTCATTGGATTGAAGAATCTTCCGGTTCTTTATTGAATATCCATTTAAATATTTAATTTCTCATCATTATTGATCCAGTGATGGTACAACTGGTCATGCCAAACAATAAAGTCAAATTGAACTTTTGGTTCAATATAAGATATAATTCAATTATTTAATTTCGAAGAATATGATTAAACATTATATAATCATATATCATTCAAGTAATCAAACTAATCAATATTCTCATGAAATTAATTACAGGTTGTCCTTTAGGGATAAACATGAATTTATAATGATACATTCTTCAAAACATGCGCTATTTCGAGAGCGAGGTATTTCATTATTGCTTTTTCGAGAGTTACGTGTCAATATTTTTCGGGAATATTGAACATTATAATTCATGCTCTTTATGAGCAATCAAATATTATTATAATAAAATTATTTAAGGATTTACTCTTCTGGAGTAAAAATATAATTTATATTAGATTTTATATAATTATCCTCTTCGGGAGCAAACAAAACCCAACTAGAATATTAATAATAATGTGCTACTTAAGAAGCGACAATATTTGTAATAGACAAATCTACAAATAATATTCTTCTGAAATATTGGAATCGTAATATCGTACTCTTCGAGAATTTTTTAAGAATATTAATTATAATGACGTGCTACTTCGGGAGCAACAACATGATAAATTATTAATTTAAAGTTTATGAAAGAAATATATGCTACTTCGAGAGTACATCGTATTTTAATTACTTTTTCCAAAATAATATGTCAATATTCTTCTAGAATATTAAAAATTATTATTTATGCTCTTCAAGAGTAATTAATATTATTCTATAATATTAAATATAATGTTGTGCTACTTCAGGAGCAACAACAAATTATTTGTATATAGATCTACGAGTAATATTCATCTGAAATATTAATTATAATATTGTACTATTTCAGGAGCAACAACAATTTTATAATAGAGAAATATAAGAGTACTAAATTCATAAATTATTCTACGAACGTAAACGAGATAATTAATCAAACAATATCAATATGACATAAGTTACATGTTTTCCTTCAGGGATAAACACTAATTCAAAAATAGTATGTTCTTCGAAATATGTGCTACTTAGAGAGCACGTTGTATTTTAATATTGCTTCTTCAAGAGTAATATGTCAATATTCTTCTGAAATATTGAAAAATATAATTTATGCTCTTCAGGAACAACAACAAATTATTTATAATAGATAAATTTACGATTAATATTCTTCTGGAATACTAATTATAAAGCGTTGCTACTTCAAGAGCAACAATATAATAGATTATCAATTTAAAATTTATGAAAGAATATGTAAAAGTATTTAATTAGTTTAAAGACACAAAATGTATTAAATAATAATCATGTATATATTTTGCTAACATAAAAAAAGAATAATGAAAATAAATATGAATTGATCATATGCAAGAGTGTCACGTGTAGATGTACAGTAGGGAAAAAAATTCTTTACCTTTATCAAACCTATTATCATACACAAACTCCCATGCTGACATAAGAAATTATTTGGCATCTTAATTAATTACATGTCTCATAAACCAATTAACATGTATGTATATAAAAAAAATGGGAATTTATGTAAATTAGAGTAGAAGATGCTAGCTGTAGATTGACGGAAACCAATGCAAATTGGGCAAGTATTGACTAATTACTGTATGTGTTCCAATCATAAAATTCATACTAATTTTAGCATAAATCCCTACCAATTTATAATGCACGTGTATATAAAATAATTCACATGCCACCAAATTGATTTTGGTACATATGATTGATGATTATGTTAAAAAAAATTATTACCTTCTCTAAAGGATTGAACTTTCGGTATTTTGATTTTTCTTTCTTGCTTTGGAATGTTGCTCTTCGTGTTGTGGTAAACTTTGAAAAATTAAGCTTTAGTGCTGATAACGTGTTATAAAAGAGAGAAAAAGAGAAGATAAAAGCCAATAGATTTTTATGTGTATTATAATGAAAACTAAAATCCTATATTTATAGGCAGGGGCGAATCCAGGAATTCGACCCAGCACGGGCGGAGACCGTTGACCCGTGATCGTTGACCGTTGACCTGTGACCGTTGCCCGATGACCGTAGACAATCAACTATCGTAATAGCCGAAAATATAATTCGATACATATATAAATGCGCAAAAACATAAAAAGTATATACATATGAAAATATGTTTCAATACAACCCAGAACTAAAAAACAAAAAATACAACCCTACTCTGTAACTGCAAACTTAGACAACTGCATTCTTCGGGGTCTCATATTTTGAAAACGTTGCAATATTGTTTCGTTCTCAAGTTTTAAAAAAATATCTTTCTCCACGTAAACCGTCAAATTGTCATTCAACCATTCATCTCCCATTTTGTTGCGCAAGTCGCTCTTGATTAAATTCATAGCAGAAAATACCCTTTCAACACTTGCAGTTGCCACAGGTAATATCAAAACCAAGGTGATCAACCTATAAACCAACGGAAAATAACAGTAACTTCCAGTTTCAACCAACTTCCGAGCTACACAAGATATGCTATTGAGGTTAAAGAAAGCTGCATTCATTCTCACCAACAAAAGAAACTTGTCAAGTTGAGGTCTAAGTAATAAAAGCTCTTCACTATTGAAGTCCAAAGGATATAACTGAGCAATACGCAGCAATTTACCCTGATCAAAAGCCTCAAATGAATTTTTTGGATTTAAACATGCAATGCAAGTAAAGAGCTCGGTAGTTGTTTCTGAAAAACGATCATTCAACTCTTGCAAGATTGAGTCAATCACATGACAATACAAATCAACATAAAAGCGATGATAATAAGTCACTTGCTCAGCTGCACGCCTAGGTCGACCTTTTACTACTACAACATCATCCAAATTAGGCACTAAAATATGTCTATCAACACAAAATCCAATCACCCTACGCAACAGAGTTTCCCAACCATTGTCTCTCATGTTCTGCAATGCACACTTACACAAATTCAATAACATCATAGCATTCTGAATATCCTGATCCTTTTTCTGTAAAGCTTGTGAAAGGTCATTTGTAGTTGCAAGAATTTCAAACATAAAGTGGAGACTAAACACAAACTGAAAATCTTGCATAGTGTCCATTTGTCTTATGGCCATTGATTTTTGATCTGAATTTACTCCATCTTCTGATATATTCTCAAGAACATCTATGATAGCATTAAACATATCAATGAAACGAGTAACTGTCATTAGATGCGAGCCCCATCTAGTATCACCTGGGCGAGCCAAACCCATTTCTTGAAATTGACCAGTTCCACTAGATAGTTCCCCAATATGAAGCTTCTCCAGAATATTAGAATGGTAACTTGATCGAAGAGCATCTACACGCTTACATGATGCACCAACCAAATTCACAATAATAGCAAGCATGTTAAAAAAATCACCAAGCATAGAATTCCTACGTGCCACGGAAACAACTGATAACTGAAGTTGATGAGCAAAGCAATGAACATACATGGCATGTGGGTTCTCTCTTAGAATTAAAGCTTTCAAACCATTAAACTCACCTGACATATTGCTTGCTCCATCATAACCTTGACCTCGCAGGCTAGATATGCTCAATCCATATGTAGAAAACATTGCATCAATGGCATTTTTCAGTGATTGGGCACAAGTATCAGTAACATGGGAGATGCCCAAAAAACGCTCCTTCACTTGCCCACTTTTGTCAACAAATCTCAAAACAACTGCCATTTGTTCTTTTATAGAGTTATCACGAACCTCATCAACCAAAATCGAAAATAAAGAATCACCTATCTCATTGATAATAGCCCTTGTCGTCTCCACTGCACAACAATTAATCAAATCCTTTTGGATGTTTGGTGAAGTCATTTGGTCATTTGCAGGAGCATTACTAAATAGTACTTCTTTAACTTCCTGACAACGATCTCCATACCATTTTAGTAGGTCAACTAGATTTCCTCTATTCAGAGACTCTTTCGATTCATCATGACCACGAAATGACAATCCTTGCATCAAGAGGAATCTAGTACAATGTAGCACCGCTGTCAATCTCATCCTATAGTTTTGTTGTTGATTACTACTTTGACTAGAAATAACATAGGAGATGCTCTACTTTTGATTCATCAAGTTCGTACATTTTGCAAAAGATTGATTATGAGCACTATCAAACAGACCGACATGATCTTTCAATGTCTTTTTGTGCTTCCAATCCCTAAAGCCGATTTGAGTGAATACATGTCCACCTCCTTGACCCCCTCTATCGGGTTTGAACAAGTAACAATGCAAACAATACGCATCATCATTTTCTATACTGTACTCAGAGAACCACTCTTTTCGAAAACACCTATTATCATTCCCTATTCGTCTTCTTGGAAAGTCATGTCCATATGGTTGACAAGGACCTTTCTCCAAGTATGCCATCCTCACATCATCTCTGATATTAGGATCGTATGATTCGATAGATGGACGTTTCCCTGGATCAGATTCAAGATTATCCACATTGAATTGATGCCGAGACTTCTTTGCATTATTTACTAACTCTTGTGCTCGGCTAGAATCAGTGGCGGGACTAGATGCACAACTAGATAATGAAGAACTATGTATGGACTTTCGTTTCGGTTGAAAAAATCGCTCCATAATCTGCAAAATGCCCCAAATTATTTTTCAATTCAAAATTGATTAAAAACAGTGTACACATGGACATGGTTAATGGTTTAATTGAGCCAAACATCTTCACGTCGAAGACTCTCCATACTCTTCACTTATCCCTAAATCCTAATTTCCTAAAAGGCTAAAACCCTAAATCCCAAATCACAATTCAAAATTGTAAGTCGTAACTCGTAGTTAATATAAATTCTCATTTCCCATAAATTCACAAAATAAAAATATGCAGTCCAGGGGCTGCACCCATCACTTCAATTTTCATTTATCATAAATTCATAATCATTAATAGCAAATAACAAATTAACAAAAATTGAAAAAAAAAAAGAATATAACAACACAAATATACAGTCCAGGGGCTGCACCCATCACTTAAATTCACATTTATCATAAATTCATAATTCATTAATAGCAAATAAGAAATTAACAAAAACTAAAAATACAAAAACACAAATATACAGTCCAGGGGCTGCACCCATCACTTAAATTCTCATAATCTCATTTATCATAAATTCATAATTCATTAATAGCAATTAGCAGGTAACAAATTCACAAAAAATAATAAATAAAAAAAACACAAATATACAGTCCAGGGGCTGCACCCATCACTTAAATTCTCATTTATTATAAATTTATGATTCATTAATATTGAATAATAATATCAATTAAATTAGCAACTAACAAATTAACAAAATCAGAATAAATAAATAAATAAATTAGTCATATTATTATTATATACCTCTTCGGTTCAGACGGTTCTTCCTCCAGCAATCCAGCCCAGCTCCAAACTCCAGTCCACAGTCCACAGATATAACAGCCCAGCCCAGCTCCCAAAGCCCAAAACAAAGTCCACAGGTGACAGATTCCGGCTCTCCTCAGTGACTCAGTCCACTCCTCCCTCCGGCCTCTCTGCACAGCGCTGCTACCTACGCTACAGGCTGCACCGCTACCGGCTGCACCGCTACTGCTACAGGCTCTCCTCGGTCCTCCTTAGTCCTCACCTCGCCTCAGAAGTTAGACTCCCAAATTAATTTCACCAAGGCGCCCTGGCTACTGCCCTAACCCCGTCGCCCGCAAGAAGAAACGGATGGGAGATGGCTATGGATGATGGATTGGATTCGATTGTTTAACAGATGGATATGGATTCATCCAATTCGGTGTTTGTTAAATGGAGATTGAATTGGGCTACAAAAATTGGGCCTTTTATTTTTTTTAAATCAGGCCCAACAAGTCAACAACTTATTTGTTTCTCCAGCCCAAGTGTCCAACCCAGCAACAGCCTTCTTAGTTCTTCGTCTTCCTCCTCCTGCTGGCTGCTGCTTCCTTTCCTTCCCGGCGAACCTGAAAACCCAGCACCTGAGACTGAAACTTTGAAGAATTTCCGGCAAACCCAGCACGGGCGGCCGCGGGGGCTGGCCAGGTGCTGGGTCCGCCACTGTTTATAGGACAGCAATATGGATACATATGGTAATAATATCTAGGACGGCAGGGGTATATGTGTCATTCACATTAAACTCTAATTCACTTTCCTTTTACAACAATTTTGTATTTTAGAAACAATAAAACTTAATCCAACAGTAAAATTTCGCATTGGGCTCGTAATTTACAACTGGCAAGTTCCTAAAATCTAAACCGTTTATTTATTCTTAATCCAACGGTGAATATGAAATTGATGAATTATGACCGTTATGTAGAATTCGAATATCCCCTTGTTCTTCAAAGAGGCAGTGAATCTTCTGGGTTTTCTATCAGTGTTATAGGAGACTGAGTCTTAGGGTTTTTCTGTCAAGAAAAACTAGACAATTATTTTTGAAGATGGATTCAAGTACTATAATAATCAGAAAATTATCTAAAAACAGGCGAGTCACTTTTTTTCAATAATTTCTATAATTTCTTTAGCTATATGAATATGATCATCAATTTTGTTATTCATGCCTAGAATGAATCTTGAAGGATAGTTTAAATTGAGGGTTTTTGTTCTTTGGTCCAACTGATGATCAATTTGGATTTCACTGGATTTTTTTAATTTATTTTTGGTGAATTTACCGATTTCCTTTCATATATGGTTCTTTCTGCAATTCTGACAGTTGTCACCTGGTTTTTTAATCAAGAAGAACTAGACAAGGATTTTGAAGATGTATTCAAGTGCTGTTCCAGAGCAACCAAGAAGTAAGTTAATAATAAGATAACAAAAAAAGGTCAGTCACATTTTCACGATAATTTCTATATTTTATTTGGCTATATGATGATAAATTGGGTTTCAGCGTATTCTACTTTTTTTGTGAATTCTCTGAGTGTTTTCATTGAATCTCTAAGTTTTCGGATTCAACAATTATGTTCTCTCTTGTTTCTATAATTTCTTTATCTTTAATGTTTTTGTTGGTTCATTAGGATGAATCTTGTAAGATACTTTCTGGATTGAATCGATGATCAATTTTGGGGTTCAGTATAATTTTTTCTGTGAAATCTCTGTGGGGGGTTTTTGCTGGATCTTTTATGGTTGTGTTTGGTGTTTCCCTTTCATTTAATGTATGGCTATTTCAGCAATTGTGTACCTAGAGTGATAATGTTCTCTGTCGTTAGTGTAATTCCTTTGTCTTTACAATTGCGTTCTTTTTTGGTGCATTTGGATGGATCTTGAAGGATTCGTCCTTTTGGATTGATAACCAATCGGGGTTTTTATAGTATCTGTATCTGTTCTATGAATTTTTATATGTGCTGAATCGTAAATGGAATTGTATTTGGTTTGAATACTGATAATTTTTGGGTGGGTTTCCCTTTTCATTTTATGTATGATTACTTCAGCAATTGTGTTCTGTATCACGATGTTCCATGAATTTTTGTATGTGCTGAATCTTTAACGGAATTTGTATTTGGTTTGAATATTGATGAGTTTTGGGTTCCCTTTTCATTTTATGTATAGTTACTTCAGCAATTGTGTTCTAAGTGTATCGTGTTCTCTTTGTTTCTTTAATTTTTATATCTTTACATATATGTTCTTTTTTGGTGCATTGACTTGAATCTTGAAGGATATTTCCTCGGTCCATTTTTCGGTTAACTAGATTTATTTATGTGCTTGTGGATTTCTCTGGATCTTTAATAGAATTTGTGTTTGGATTTAATAACAAGGGTAAGTTGTGGGGGTTTTTTTTTTTTTTTTTCCTCTTTTGTGTGTGCTTATTTCAACAGTTCTGTTTTTTAGTGTGATAATGTTCAAATTCTATTTCAATAGTTCTGTTTCTTAGTTGAAGGATCTTTCCTCGGTTCAATTTTCGGTTGACTAGATTTATTTATGTGATTCTCTGTGGATTTCGCTGGATCTTTAATAGAATTTGTGCTTTTTGTGTTTGGAATGAATTTGTGGGTTTCCTTTTTCTTTTTTGTATGCTTATTTCAACAGTTCTGTTTCTTTGTGATAATGTTCAATTCTTGTATCGTTATGATTATGTTATTTTTGGTACATTTGGGTGAATATTGAAGGAACTTTTGTGGGTCTTGTTCTTTGGATGAAGATCAATATTGGGTTTCACTAGATTTATTTTGTGAACTCTTTGTGGTTTGAATTTTTAATGTAATTTGTGTCTTTTGTGTTTGGTTTATGATTGCTTTTTCATTTTATGTATGATTATTTTAAAAATTATGTTCTCAGAGTGACAATGTTCTCATTGTTTCTATAATTCCATTGTCTTTGTGATTACTTCTTTGGTGTTGCATTTGGATGAATTTTGAAGGATCTTTTGTGGATTTTATTCTTTGGAGTGAAAGTCAATATGGGGTTTCAGTGGATTTCTTTTTGTGAATTTTCTGTGAGTGTGTTATGTTTGTGGTTCCCTTTTGACAAGAGAAAGAACTTGTTTCAACTCTCGAATGGGGAGGAAGAACTTGTTTTGCAGACGTTTGTTTTAAAGTTCTCATGTAAAAACATGTTTTTTACTTTATTTGTGCTTGTAGCCGTTCGGTATCAAATTAGTTTGAAGGGATTCAGATTTTTTTACGATGAATTACACTCCCGTTTATTTTCGTAGTAGTAGAGGTCTGAGGCAAGGGGATCCTCGTCCCCATTGCTGTTTGTCATTGTAATGGAAGCTTTTAGTAGGATGCTTGAGAAGGCTGTGGGGCAAAATTTATTAATGGGTTTTGTTGTTGAGCAATTGCAGGTTTCTAAATTTGCTATTTGCGGTTGATACGCTGATTTTCTGTGATCCAGATGCTGAGCAGTTCAGGAACTTGCGTCTTTTACTCTTGTGCTTCGAAGCTGTTTCTGGATTAAAAATTAATTTGGGAAAATCTGAGGCTATCACAGTGGAAGAGGTTGATAATGTGGAGGAGTTGGCTGCGATTTTAGATTGCATGGTGGTGCAATTACCTATGACATATCTCGGACTTCCTTTAGGAGCACGGTTTAAAAACAATCAGATTTGGAACAATATTGTGGAACGGATGGAGAGAAGGTTTGTGGGGTGGAAGCGTATGTATCTCTCAAAGGGAGGTCGTCTTACTCTCATAAAGTCCACTTTGTCGAATCTCCCCACTTATTACTTGTCATTATTTCCTATTCCAGATGCAGTGACAAAAAGATTAGAGAGGATCCAAATGGAGTTTCTTTGGGGAGGATGGGGGAGGAGAGGAAGTTACATTTGGTTAATTGGCGTTCTCCTATTCTGATATTCTACTAAAGTGATGTATGATTTATGGATAGTGGTGGGTGACTTATGTTATGAATTTTTTTACTTATGACAAGTAATTATAGACCGCTTATCAACCAGCATTTACTCAACTCAATTTACCTTGCGTGGATCAGTCCATGTCGAATATTTTTGGTAACTGGTTTTGTTAATAAAATATTATATAGTTTCCTGCTGTATGCTCCAATCAATCTGAAAGACTTTGTATCGCAGGAATTTGTTAGTTTCGACTTGGGCGAAAAAGATTGTTTTTGAATCAAAAGCCTTTTTTTTGTTGAGCTCATTTCTTTCCAATTAGTGTTCAGCAAAGTGGATTGGCAGGGAGCAGCAGAGAGGCCTATTTTTGTTTCTCCAGAATGTAGTGGGTGAGACAAAGTACTTTGTATGACAATTAATATTAACATTTTCAAGCCTTTCTGCGCCTTCACTTGGTACCTAAACAAAACATGTTTGGATTTGTTGAAGCTGCAAACACAAAATCTAAAATGGAGGAGCTTTCAAAAAACAGGGATAACCTGCTCATCGTGCTCATAATTAAATCTCTGAAATCATTTCCATTGTGATAAACACCCATTTCTTAGGTGATATTATCATATGCATGTAGATTCTATCAAAATTAAGGAGTAGTTGTGTTATATATGCAAGTGCTTCTTGAAGAATTTAGTGTGTGGTGTTTCTATAATAAAAAATATAGAACTTAGTGAATTGCTGGAAAGTACAATTACTGACATTGAGGAGCAAAATGTGTGCGATTTTCCAAAAAACAAGAGTTCCGATACCCCAGTTCTCAGATATTCAGGCCTAAATACTCTGCATTCTACTTCTCTTTATTATTCTTTTGCTCATAATCATATGTTTGAGACAATTCATTTCCATTGTTTTGATACATCTTATATTCCGATACTAACCTTCAATGTTATATGCATGCAGATTACATCACAATTAAGGAATGGATGCATTATTGCATTTATATGCCAGAATTTGGTATGCGGTGTTTCTATAAAAAATAAAATATGGAACTTACTGGAATGATTAGGTATGTAATCTTTAATCTCTTCACATTCTATGTGAATCTTACTGCTAGAAAGTACATTTGAAGCCTTGAATACGATTATTTCATTCTTCAACAATTTTCGAAATATCTTAATTTTTTCATGCGAACAACATCATGGAACTTGAGGCAATTCTCTTCACACCTATGCTGCCAGGTCTCTCTTTGGTAAGATCATTTTAATAAATTTTTTTTATTTTTTTCTCTCGCTGCTTGACGAGACTTCTCTTTATGATTCAAAGCATTGTGTATGCATGATCAAATAAATGATTAAGTGTGTCTTCTACTTAGATTTGGCTAGGGTTATTAAAATCCTAAATGAACGATGCTCATATTTTCATTTGACTTAGCCATAGGGATATATTATGCTCAAATGGCATCGAGAGTTTCAGTTTATCTTTTCAAGAAATCCTAAATGAACGATCCTCATATTTTTTGTCTAAGAAATTCCTTGCACGTGTTGGTTTTTGTGCAAGCAGACATGCAGGTGTCATGTCATGACGGCTAATAACAAACAATCCTGTAGCATGTCTTTCGAGTGTATTCAAAACATCCAGCAAGTTTCATTTAGTCGATTTCATTTTTTCCCCAAAACTGTTTCCAACATTCAATACCTTCAGACATTCTTCAATTTGCAGCAGCTTGCAGGATCAGAGAAAGTTTTCCTCATCCCTGATGCGAATCAATTCATTAGCTGCTAGATGTTGGATTTTTCCTATTACGATAGTTCTTCTCTTTAAAATGTTAATTTCTACATTTCTACTTTTGAAACGGCATAATCTGTAAATCAAATGTGAAACAGGAATTAAACATACATATGACTTAGATTAGTCTTTGGAAGGCAGTGCAAGCAAGGTTAACATTTTTGATGCTTAAATATGAAACAGACACATTCCTGATCAAAAATGTTAATATGAAGAAGCATCGAAAGTTCTAAATTTCTGCCGAGACACACATTTAACCTGATAAAGACAAAAATTAATTGATTTCATCTTTGGACCAAATGAAAGGTTATTTGAGTGCATGCATGTCTGCTCGACTGGCTCAAGCAAAAATTTAGCTGATTTTGTTAAAGAAATTTACCTTTCATGTATAATCCAGTCCAGCATGAGAAGAGGCTTGCATCAAAATCTGAACTTGCTTGTAAAAGAGAACCTACGGCTACAATTTGGGTAATCATCTCATCAAATATGTCTTGCATCAAAAGCTGAACTTGCTTGTAAAAGAGAACCTACGGCTACAATTTGGGTAATCATCTCATCAAATATGTCATTGTTTACTTACAATTAATATTTGTTATTTTTCCAGCCTTTCTCCCTTCAATGTTATTATTTATAGTACATTTATTTACTAACAAAAACATCGTGTGATTCATATCTGAAATTGTTAGAACTGCAAACATGAAATAATATTTTTTGAAAACATCATCCATTTTACTGAAACAATGAGATGTCCATGGAATTGTGTCATCCAAAAAACAGGGATATCTCTCTCTTCAATACTGAAATGTATGTCTCTTTAATCCTGTATTAAATCCAAATAACATGATTTCCATACTTCATTGTTATTTTTGCTCAAAAGACTTTGTTTATTAATTTTGTCTCGATCAAACAAATATTTGAGACACTTCATTTCTATTTATAATTTTCTTTGATGCTCATAGTTTATCTACATTAACTTGTATCAAAATTAAGAAATGGAAAATAGCAAGTGGTGCTTGAAGAATATGATATCTGGTGTTTTCATACTGACAAAATATGGAACTCATTGAGATGATTAGGTATGTATAATCTATCATCTTTTCTCATATTCATGTGAATCTTATTGCTGGAAAGTACTTGAAGACTTGGATATGATCATTTCATGCTTCAACAATTTTTTTACTATATTTTACCAATTCAAGAACTCAAATTAGAGTTCTACGGAAAGCACCAACCGTAAGATCATTTTGTACACGAAGCGATTTCTGGTCTCACTATGGTAAGATCATTTTAATTAATTTTTATTTTATTTTTCTGTCAACTCATTTAGTATTTCTTTCCTAATCAAAAAGCATTTTGTAATTGCAATTGCGTTTTCTAGCTCAACTTGGTAAATGTGTGTGATCATTATAAATGATTAAGCGTGGTTAGGATTCTAAGGATCCTTATTTTAGATCATTATATTTTCATTCGGCAACGATAATTTTGTTTGAACAAGGATGAGACTCCTTGAGCTTGACTGGCCCTTAGGAGGGATATTCTCAAATAAAAATCAAAATTTGCTTGTGCTCGACTTAGCCTTATGATGAATTATGCTCGAACAAGGTTGAGAGTCCCTGAAGCTCGACTCTATCCTCAGGATCAGTGTTGCTCCAACAAGATTGAGACTTGGACTTCATGTGGTTTTAGAATTATACTTGAAAGAGTCAAGAATCACTAAGGCCTTTGTGAGGGAATACGTTCAAACTAAGGCTAAGACTCACTTGAAGTTATGTGTAAATTGGGTAGAGACTAGCTCGGGCTTCACTCAAACCGTAGGATGAAATATTCTTTGACGAGGTCGAGATTCGGGCTCAACTCAAACTTCAAAGGAAATTAAGCTCAAATGAAATCTAGACATACTCGGGCTAGACTCTCGATCAGCCGATAAAGGGAAAAATTCATAAATAAGGTGTTTACTTTACACCAAATCAAAAATCAGGTTTATTGTTTGAAAATTCAAAAATCAGGTTTTTTTTTTTTTTTTTTTAATGAAGTAATAAATTATTAAATCAATTTATTATTAAATATTTAATTTTAATATAATATAATTAACCCATCCCACATGCATCATCCATACCACTCCGACGATCATTCCGACCACCACTCTTCTCCGACGACCGTTCCGGCGACTGCTCCGATTCCGGCAACTATTCCGGCGACTATTTCCGATGACCATTCTGGTCACAGATTTAAAATTTACGGTCACAGTTCAAAAATTTTATAGGTCACAATTATTTCGTTGGTTACAGATTCCAAAATTAATTGGTCACAGATCAAAATTTATATGTCACAATTAATACGTTGGTCACAGATCAAAATTTATAGGTCACACGGTCACAAATTTCCAAAATAATTGGTCACAGATTTTTTTACGGTCTCATATTATATAATTTTTAGGTCACAGATAACAAAATGGTTGGTCACAGAGTCACAGATTACTGAATTTTAAGGTCACAGATTATATTTTTGATCACAAAACCTAAATCACAAACTCTTAATCCCATCACCGTCAAAACTACCACCGCCGCCACCGCCAGTCACAGTACCTTCACATCCACAGCACAAACCACCAAAACCATCCGTCGTCGTTGGTCACAAACAACCTAATCATTTGGTCACAAACAACCTAATCATTTGTGACCACTTCGCTACTGCCTCTACCAGCGGCATCATCACCGTCGTCGTTGCCAACACCACGGCACCGCACCGTTTACGACCACCAGAACACACCCAACCGCACACACCCAATCGTACCCGCCGCCCAACCGCACACAGAACACACACACCCAATCTTACTCGCCGCCCAACCGCACTCAAAACACACCCAACCATACCAAAACAGATCTGCACCTAACCGCACCCAAACAGATCTATACCTCCACAACCGCCGCACCCACACAAACACCCAACCCACTACGTTACCAGCGCCACCGCCAACAAAAAACAGAAAAAAAACCCCAGTGCCAACACCAACTTGCCACCTCAAGTGCCACCATCACCGTCGAACCTTACCAAGACTGCCGCAGTACCACCGAAGTGCCTAGTTTGTCTACAGCCATACGCTGCCGATTTCCACCGTCCTGCGCGTCCTTCCTTGTGGCCATTCCATCTGCGAAGTCTATACTCTCCTCTCGAGATTTTCAAACAGCCCCGTCTCCTTCCCCAAGAACATTGATCTTCTTCACCTTTCATCCATCCTTCAAGATCTCCCAGTAGAGATGGCATCCTTTTGGATCCATGCCTCTAGCGAAAACTCCCAGATTCGATGGGATCCTTTCGGATCCATACCTGTAGCGAAAAGTCCCAAATATGATAGGATCTCCTACCAGAACGTCGGCCGAAAAGAGACGAGAGGGAGGGTGAAGACGAGAGAGGGAGATGACGGGAAGGAGAAGATGCCGTGGCGACGATGGCGGGGGAGGTGTTGAGAGACGGGAGAGGTGATGAGAGTGGAAAGGGGATGGGTTCAAATGATTTTAGGGTTGGTTGGGTTAGATAAGGTATGGAGTGTATATAAATTAATTTATATTGTATATAAATATAAAAATAAAAATAAAATATTTTTAATTTAATAATTAAAACCTGATTTATGCAATATGAAATTTGATTCAGGATTTATGAAATTGGTAATCTAATTCCAGGTCTAGGTGTAATTTCCTCGCCGATAAATACTTTATTGGGGTCTCAACCAAACTATTATGATAAATCATAGTCGGTTAATGTCAAAACTTACTTGGGGGCTTTAGAGAGGAATTATGCTTGAATGAGGTTGTGACTTGCTCCGTCTTGACTTGGTTGTTAAGATAAACTATGTGATGTAGCATTTTCACTTATGGCAAGTGATTATTGGCTGGCATATGAGACTTTTAAGGACCATATTTTTAACCTCTCTATTTATCAGAATTTACTCAATACTAGCTTTCGTTGCGTCAATTCTTGTGAAAATAAGATCAGTCACTTCATCAAATATAAAATGATATTGTGCATGCTTCAATGTCATATTTTGACACTACATCCGGAATTACTGGTGAGTTTAATTTTATTTGTTAGCATTCATTTGCTACACAATACTAATTAGCAAAATTCACTGAGCATATATTGCAAAGTGGTATCTAATTATTATAATATCTCGAGATCAATGGTTATAGAAGAAATAAGAGAGATCGTGTTCCAACTCATATGAGTGGCTTCCACAAGAAGTAAAACGTAGCAAAAACACTTTCAGAAAGTGGAGCAGTAGCAGCTGGTTTTACTTACAAGAGCCGAGGAGATTGTTGCTATTCTGTTTCTCCTTAATTTTATGGCAAGTACAGAGAAACTTACTTGGTATAGCTAATATTTATCATTTTGAAGCATTTGTGCCTTATTTATTTATACTTAACAAACATTGTGCCGTCTACCACCATAAGACTGTCTAACATCGTGAGGCCGTCGACCCCCATGAGGTCCTCTACGTCCACACGGTCGTCTACCACCATAAGACTGTCTACCACCATACGGCCGTCGACCCCATGAGACCCTTTACACTTACATAGGTCGTCTACCACTATGGGTCCAACGCCACACTTAATCACATAAATGTCAATGAGCTGGACAGGAACTGCTCAATGGCAAACGTGGGTAAAACCAACCACTTGAGGAGTGTGGGTCATTCCATCAGAAAGTGGGGAGGTTTACGTGGGACACGTAACAACATGTGCCTATAAATACCTCCAAGGTGAGAACGTATAGCTTCTTGAAACTTGAACTGCTTGAATTCGTATTATACTATCTTCCTACTCCTCAAAATCGGTAGCAACCACTGACTAGAATAGCCGAAACACCGCACCCGTTAAGGTGAAAACGGAGGACAATCCTCGCAACGATTTCATTGGCGTCGTTTGTGGGAAGGATCGCTTAACGGAGTCACGGACCCGCTGGACCGCTTGCGGACCCCCGACACTCAGGAAGGAGGTTAGAGACTGGGTGGCCACACTGGCACCCAGGTCTATAAAGACTTTTGACGAACTTTCCAGGAGTTTTGGCATACTTCTTGAGTAGTAAGAGGAAATGAAAGACGACCATTGGATTGATGCAGGTAGTGCAAGAGAAAGACATGTATTTAACTAGGTACAATCGGGCAACTCTTGGTCACGAAAAATCTTAGAGAGGGATGGGAGACTCAAGACACAAATGAAAGTCAGGTGATGTGAGAAAACATGTTGACCTAGGGCAAGCTGAAGAATGAGCGCGTAAGCGGGGGTATACTCAGGATCGATCGATCAAGCAGAGACTAGAGGAGGTCAAAGCCTTCTGCCCTTTCAATACTCCTCGGGATATTGATGGAAATTCGAGACACGAAAGAACTCGAATGGCCGAGTCCGATGGGCACATTAGCCGGCAAAAGGGATAAGAGCAAGTGTTGCCATTTTTAGCGGTTTTTTTTACTAAGTATGAGGTCGAGGATCCCGCCGCCTAGGGCCAATGGTATTAATGTGATTGTTGGAGGAATTGTAGTGGGGAGAAACTCGAACTCCGCTAAAAAGAGCTATGCACGCACATCTGTAGTCTGTTCCATTTAGAAAAAGAATTAATAGACATGGCAACCCTCCATGATGATGGGATGATAGTTGGAGACATAGCAGACTATGATGTCGATGGCGGAAGTGCAGCGAACGTTCTCACTTGGGAAGCATTTGAAGGATTAAAAATTTATTTGGAAAGGTTGAAATCGGTAGACACCCCCATTCCAGGATTTGGAGGGGCTACTGTGATACTAGAAGGAGTAGTAGAGCTACCGTGACGTTGGGTACCTACCCTGCAAGTGTGGTGATCTTAACTAACTTTTAAGACCCCCATGGGATGTGTGAATGCTGAATTCTCAACAAGTGATGAAATTCTCAACCGGTCGAGGTGTGGGATGTGTGAGGGACGATCAACAATCTTCGAGGAAGTGTTAGAAGGGCATGAATAGTGTGGGGACATACGCAAGGGGAGAAAAAAGAATTGGTGAAGTATTTGTCTAGTAATTTGGATGTTTTCATAGTGCCCGCGCGATATACAAAGGATTGACCCATTCGTTGCACAACATCGCCTTACCGGGTGCTAAGCTAATAAAGAAGAAGAAAATAAATCTCACCTCGGAGCGAATGTCATCCTCATGAAAAAACCAAATGAAAAATGACGTATGTGTGTAGACTACACCGAACTCAACAAGGTGTGCCTTAAAGACTCGTACCCTACCCAGAATAGATCACCCGATGGATGGTCATGAACAACTAAGTTTTCTAGACGTATTTTCTGGGTATCATCAGATCTTCATGGCAGAGTCAGATCAAGAGAAAACGTCATTCGTAATTGATGCTGGGATGTACTATTATACGGCCATACCGTTCGGTCTAAAAAACGTCGGGGCAACTTATTAGAGAATGGTGAATAAGGTCTTCAAAGACCTGTTCGGGAGTGTTATAGAAGCGTACATGGATGACATGGTCGTCAAGAGTATAAGGTGTTCATAGCTCGATAAAACAAACTGAAGTTCAATCCGAAGAAGTGTGTTTTTGGAACAGCGGACGGTCACACAGAGAGGTATCGTTGCAAATCCGGACAAAATTCTAGCCATTCTAGAGATGAAGAGCCCTGAAAATAAGAAGGACGTCGAGAGGTTGATGGGCTAGGTGGATATTCATGAGCTGGGCAGCAAATAAGTGCTAACACTTCTTCAAGGCGATTGGGGGCTCTACCAACTTTGAATAGACCAAGGAGTGTGGGGAGTCGCTAGAATCCTTGAAACAATCATTGTAGCATGTTGCCACCAGTCTTGACTAGGCCATGCCCAGGGGATGTACTGATAAATAGCAGTGTCAAAATATATGATCAGCACAGTAAAGAGTTTCCAAAGATGTAGTTATGTTTACTACGTTAGCCAGGTATTGAGAGGTACAAAAACTTAATATAGCCTCGCAGAGCAGTTGGTATTCGCATTAATTGTAGCAGTCAAAAAATTAAGGCTGTACTTTCAGTCCCATACCGTACATGTCATGATTGATCAGCATGTCAAGCAAATTTTGCATCGAACTGAGACGTCGAGTAGGATGTTGAAATTGGCAATCGAGTTGAGCGAGTTCGACATTGAGTCTAGGCCAAGAATGGGCATCAAGGGTGCAAGCGTTGGCAGATTTTATCGCAGACCTAACAACTCCACCTGAGTACCACGACAAACAGAAGCGGATTGAAAAATCTTCGTAGATGGATCCTCGCCTGGCGAGGGGTCCGGATCGAGCATCATTATGATAGGACTGGAATTTGAAGAGTTGGAGTATTCATTATTTCCCTGAGACAAATAATGACGCTAGGTACTTCTATCGTAAGAAACGAGGTGATCCGAAGTCTTGGAAAAGAAAACCTAGTAGGCAAGTCATGGAAGGCTGAGCACCTTAAGAAGTACTATCAGTAGGCAAACGAGAAAGAAATTTGAGCAGCATGATGCTTGCCTATAAATATAGTCGCTAGAGGATTTTTTATTTCTTCTTTTCTAATGTAATGACCACTTGTAAATATTATAACTAAGATTTTCATGATGTAATACCTGCTACAGCACACTTGATTGAAAATTGTTTAATGAAAAGCCTAATTTGACTGCAGTTGATGAGAGCGCTAAGGAAAGGCCAGCCAAGTCGGGATGTCTCGGTGCGCCTATTAAGTCCCTAAATCTTGGCAAGTTAAATTCTACTATGAGATCTTGGTCTATGATTGATTGAAACGAAGACAACAAACCTCTCTTATTGCTCCCAAAATAGCTCGACACATGGCGGTGAGCAAAAAAGTCTAGAAATTGGCTAACTCAAAATCACTAAGGGCTGGTGGTGAGTTTTTAAAATCCAAAATGGAAGTCAAGAAATTGGCTAGCTCGAAATCTCTAAGGGCAGGTGGTGAGTTTTTAAAACCGGAAATGGTTAAAGCTCAAAATTATCTGACCCTGCATTCGACGATCCAAAATTGCTCGGCACATGGCGGTGAGCAAAAAAATCAAGAAATTGGCTTGCTCAAAATCGCTAAGGGCTGGTGGTGAGTTTTTAAAATCGAAAATGGTTAAGAAATCACCTGACCCTGCCTTCGACGATCCAAAATAGCTCGATGCATAGCGATGAACAAAAAAGTCAAGAAATTAACTAGCTTAAAATCACCGGACCAGGCATTCAACACTGCTCGACATATAGCGGTGAGCAAAAAAAAGGTAAGAGGGGCAAAACTAAAATGATGTTCAATAAATAAGTGCTCATGCTCAAAATGTAACAAGAGTGCCGTCCACATCTCGAACCAAGAGAAAACACTAAAAAAAAAAATAACAATAGAAAGTGCTAAAAGGCCCACAACAAGAGGTCGGGTCAACCCGAATGTAAAGTCCCTTTACTCCCACCTTGTGATGTGGGTCAACCCGAATGTAAAGTCCCTTTACTCCCACCTTGTGATGTATGCCTAAATGTCTTGGGCTGAGGGGCTCCGCCTTCCTTACCTTTACACTGAGCCACCTATCAAGACCTAAGGGATCGATGGTAGGGTTCTCAACGCATATCCACTCCTTGGTCAGTTTGATGGACACCGCCATCACCTTCCTCCCATAAGAATACAAAACATTAGCAAAATTAGAAGATAACTTGTACCACTCCACAATGCCTCCGATCCTTAGCATACTCCGCGGAGACCCTATATTTCTCCACCGCTTCCACGGGAGCCCGAGCTAAAATAGCTCGCAGGTTATTTTTCTCAGTCTCCTGCTTGATAGCGTGACTCTGAATCTTCGAGAGATTTCCTCAAGGATGGGATTTTCTTCTTATATTGGTGAGACTCTTTCTTCTTCTCTTCTACAAGGGCCTTCTTTCCTGTTTAAGGGCCTTCTTTTCTTGCTCTAGGGTCTTCAACTCTGACATTAGGTGACGACTTAGCTGGACAAGCCCAGCTTGAAAAACCACTACTTGAAATAGAGGTCCATTGAGAAAGAAATTTTCTTGTTAAGACAAACATATAGGAAATAAATCGCTTTCCTCCACACGTTAGGATTTATTTGGCTAAGGGTGAGGTGAAACTCATTGAACAACGAGAGGAAGAAATGATGAATGGGAAATCGAAAACCACCGTCCATAATATCTTTATAAATGGCGACCTCGTGGGGGTCGATTTCGGGAAGTGTTTCGTTGGGCCTAGGGGTTCTATAAATGTAGTGATCCACTCGCTTATATTTTTTAACTGACTTTTCCAATTTAGATGTGGAGTTATATAGACTATATAACATTGTGGAATTTCAAGAATCACCACTTCACCAGCGGATCACGCTCTATTTCTATATCTTGAGGAAATAGTTGACCCAATATGTCGTTTTGGAGAAATTGATTGAAAATTTTCTGACTCAGAACGGAATTGGCCAACCCCACAAGGAAATTCGTTGATGGGGCTCGTCCCATGACCAGTCGGGGGCTGGTCGACGTGACGATCACCGGACCCTAGTCGTCGACCCATCCAACGATAGGTCGGTCGACTCTCTCACCCCTTCCTCCCGTTTTTAATTTCATCGAAAGAGAATTAATGTTTTATACATGATAAAAATATGAGATGAAGGAAGAAGAGAAGATGAGATTACCTTGAAAGGGGAGGATGTTGAAAGTTTTGACAAAAGAGAAAAGAGAGATAAGAGCCCCCACAACTCTTTAAATAGTGGTGGATTTTGAAAATTTTGTTTTTTTTTGGGGAGTCATAAAAAATGTGTGTTAATTAACCAGTGTGAAGAGACTACCTCTTATCGATAGATATTGACAAGAGGCAAAAAAGGCTAGTGATACAAGATGGCATTGATAATTATCCACGTGGGCAATTGAGGTCAAAACTACTTAAGATACGATTCACGTCTACCACATGAAATCGTCAATTCACATGTTTACCAACATGAGGCCCTCTACATCTACACAGGTCGTCTACCATTATACGGACGTCGACCATCATGAAGCAGTCGACTCCCATGAGACCCTCTACGCTTACATAGGCCGTCTACCACTATAGGTCCAACGTCACACTTAATCACATAAATGATAATAAGCTGGACATGAACCGCTCAACGACAAACGTGGGTACAACCAACCACTTGAGGAGTGGGGGTCATTCTACTAGGACGTAGGAAAAGTGGGGAGGTTTACGTGGTCGATCAGTCCAATTAATGTAAAGAGAAAGAAAAAACTGTACAAGTGGCACTCCACAATTGGTTTTCAATTTTAGGGGGAAAGTTTTCCCTAAAAAACTCAAAATTTTCAAAACCTACCACCTCATCGTCTTTCAAGGTAATGTCCTATCCTCTCCTTCCTTCATCTCGTATTTTTATCATGTATAGAATCTTTATTTCTTCCTCTTCCGATGAAAGTGAAAATGGGGGACGAAAGAGTCGATCGACTCATCGTTGGATGGGTCGGTTGACTCAGGTCCGGTGTCGACTGGCCTTGTTGGTTAACTGTTGACCAATTTCGTTCTAAGTTAGACATTTCACTACATCCGGTTGAATTTCAAGTTTTTCAATCAATTTCCCCAAAACAACATATTTGGCCAACTAAGTCCTCAAACAAAAATATAGAGATAGAGCGTGATACCGCGGGCGATGAGGTGATTCTTGAAAAGTCACTTAAAAAATATAAGCGGGTGGATCGCTACGTTTATAGAGCCCCTAGGCCCAATGAAACGTTTCGCAAAACTGAGCCCCGCGAGGTTGTCGTTTATAAAGATATTATAGACGGTGATTTTCGATTTCCCATTCATTCTTTCTTTGTCTCATTGTTCAGTAAGTTTCACCTCACCCCTAGACATATAAATCCTAACGATTCAATGGACCTCTTCAGGTGCGTTTTTGAAATGCACGAGTTAGCCCAGTGTAATGCATTCGTCTATTTCACCCTAAGGTCCCGTTGCATTTTCCTAAATTTAGGAATTCCAACAGCAGATGGAAATCTCAATTTTTCTTTGCTCACCCTCATGAGGGCCAATTCCCCTTTAATATCCACTGGAGACATCCCTTAATCCACCTTTTCAATATTGAGGTTGAGATTATCCCCATTCGAAGAGTACAAATCCAAAAATTGACCAAAATTCCACCCTTGTGCCTGACCTGGGGTCAGTTTTGACAATGAAGAATATGTTACTAGTCGGGATTGGTCATCCTACTGGTAGCTCTTTATACCCTGTTTGTATTTTTTTATACTTGTGGGTATATTTGGCTTCGTCTTTTATTTGTTGGACCTGATTAACTCGACTACTTGCACATAGATATGGACTTTGACTTGGATGAGGTGTTGAAGTCCCTGCCTGAGCCGGGGAGCGATGAGGGATTTTTCCCTATTACGTTTTGGCATGGTTCGCTTTTCTTTTACTTTTGGGTACTTCTTGACTCGTTATTTTTGTAAACTTGATAGACTCTATCTCGTATGTACATGGATGGATTTTAACTTAGGGGAGACCATGGACTCCTTGGCGGAATGCGATCACGAGAGCAACGATGACCCACCTTCCGTTCCATTGAAGATGAAGAAGACCAACGATGATATGGACTTTGACTTGGATGAGGTGTTGAAGTCCCTGCCCGAGCCGGGGAGCGATGAGGGATTTTTCCCTATTGATGGTAAGTTTTGGCATGGTTCGCTTTTATTTTACTTTTGGGTACTTCTTGACTTGTTATTTTTGTAAACTTGATAGACTCTATCTTGTATGTACATGGATGAATTTTAACTTAGGGGAGACCATGGACTAAACAACTAAACAACTGTAAGAAATACACTTATCATCAGGCGATTTTGAGCCTTAACCATTTTCGATTTAAAAACTCACCACCAGCCCTTAGCAATTTTGAGCTAGCCAATTTCTTGACTTTTTTGCTCACCGTCATGTGCTGAGCTATTTAGATCGTCGAATGCAAGGTCAGTTGATTTTGAGCCTTAACCATTTTCTATTTTAAAAACTCCTCTTAGCGATTTTGAGTTAGCCAATTTCTTGACTTTTTTGCTCACCGTCATGTGCTGAGCTATTTTGGATCGTCGAATGAAGGCCCTTAGCAATTTTGAGCCTTAACCATTTTCGATTTTAAAAACTCGTCACCAGCCCTTAGCGATTTTGAGCTAGCCAATTTCTTGATTTTTTTGCTCAAGCCATGTGTCGAGCTATTTTGGGAATAATAAGGAAGGTTTGTAGTCTTCGCTTCAATCAATCATAGACCAAGATCTCATAGCAAAATTTAACTTGCCTAGATTTGGGGACTCAGTAGGCGCACTGGGATGTCCCAGCTAGGCTGACATTTCCTTAGCTCCTTCATCATCTGTCGCCAATTAGGCTTTTCATTAAACAATCAAGTGTGCCTGTAACAGACTAATCATCATAAAAATCCTAGCTACAATATTTACAAGTGGTCATTACATCAGAAAAGAAGAAATAAAAACTCCCCTAGCGCCTATATTTACAAACAAGCATCATGCTGCTTGAATTTCCTGCTCGTTTGTCTACTGATAGTACTTCTTTATGTGCTCAGCATTCCATGGCCTGCCTAGTAGTTTTCCTTTCAAGGACTCTAAGCTCCTTTTCCAAGGCTTCGGATCACCTCGTACGGTCTTTTCCAATTCGGCCCAAGCTAAGATGGAGGGTGACATACTGCTGATGCTTCCCTAAGTACGAGATCTCCTGACTAGAAAACTCTTGGTTTCACCTTACAATTGAAGTACCCAGCAACCCTTGCTTTAAGCCGTTATCCTCATAGTTGCTCTCTCCCCCACCCCATCTAGTAGGTTGAGCTCTTCCTTGGTGGTCGAAACATCAAGTTGGTTGGCTTTTATCTTGCCGAACTCATTTAGGACTTCCACCTGGACAATAGCTTCCATCCTAAAGGATAGCTTGAAAGGTGTTTCTCTTGAGGGCTCTCGTAGGGTCGTGTGATACGCCCACAACACATTAGGTAGGTCGTCTGCCGAAAGTCCATTTTCCTTCTCCAATCTTGTTTTGAGATCCCACAAGATTGTTCGATTTGTTACTTCCGCCTGCCCATTGGATTAGGGATGAGCTACCGAAGTGAGTCCATGATCTATGTGATAACTTTAAACAAAAAACACTGGAGCCATGGTTGTCAAATTGCAAACTGCCTGCCATTGTCGATGATGAGGACTCTCGGTATGTCGAATCTGTATATTATGTTTTTTCAAATGAAGCTTTGTACTTTTGCAATAGTGGCCAAAGGCTCCGCTTCGACCCATCTGCTAAAATAATCAATAGCCACTAGCAAAAACTTATGTTATCCCCTGGCCATGGAAAAGGCTTACTCCAAAAATGGCTGACTGTTGCTCAGCGGGAACATTAATCAAATTTCCAGGATACTAACATGCATCGCAGTTCCTTACCAATTCATTGGCATCCTCATTCACCGTGGGCCAGTATTATCCCTGTCGGAGAGCTTTGAAAGCAAGGGTAGTTGCCCAAGGGTGATTGCCACAAATTCCCGAGTGTATCTCGAGTAATACCTCTTGAGCTTCAGTTGGACGCAAGCACTTCAGGTATGGCATGATAAATCCTCGCTTGTATGCTGCCTGTCGATTATTGTGAATGATACTTCTCGTATTTTCAGCCTCCTAGCCTCAAGTGCATCATTTGGCAATTTATTCTCCGTCGGGTAGTCTACTAATAGGTATAACCAACTATTTTCATGTTCCAGGCTCGCAGTGTCATCTATGAGCAAAATGATAGGCTGTCGCAAGACTTGTACATTCGTCGTGCTAGGTAGATATCTCGAATTCTCCAATGCTAGCTTAGACATGCGTATGCCTGATCATTGTCTCTGCGAGGGACCTTGGTTATCTTGAAACTCGTAAACCCCCTTTGCAAGTCCCTAACCTTCATCAGAAAGGATGCCATTTTCCTATCCCTTGCCTCGAATTCATATGTAACATGTTCGACGATTAACTGAGAGTCACTACAAATTTCGATTGATATTACCCCAAGTATGGCTGCTAAACTCAAGCCCGTGATGACTGCCTCGTATTCAGTGTCATTATTTGTTGTAGGGAACTCAAAGCGTAACGAATACTCCAACTCTTCAGATTCTGGTCCTATCACAATGATGCCCGCTCTAGACCTCCATGCGAGGATCCATCCACAAAGATTTTCCATTCCGCTTCTATTTCTCGGGGATAGTCAGGCAAAGTTGTTAGCTCTGCGATAAAATTTGTCAACACTTGCACCTTGATGGTCGTTCTTGGCCTAAACTCAATTTCAAACTCGCTCAACTCGATTACCCATTTCAACATCCTACCCGACAACTCAGGTCGATGCAAAATTTGCTTAACATGTTGATCGGTCATGACCTGTACGGTATGGGACTGAAAGTATGGCCTTAATTTCCTGACTGCTACAATTAATGCGAAGACCAACTGCTCTACGAGGCTATATCGAGTTTCCGCACCTCTCAACACTAACGTAGTAAACAGGCTTCTGCATCTTTAGAAACTCTTTCATCAGTATTGCACTAACCGCATATTTTGACACTATTAAGTATAAACTCAGCATATCCCCTGGGCATGGCCTAGTCAATACTGATAGCTGCTGCAATGACTGCTTCAAGGATTCCAACGACTCCTCACACTCTTTGGTTCATTCAAAGTTGGTAGATGAGGAGAAGGTTGAAAGTTGTGACAAAAGAAAAAAGGGAATGAGATAAGAGCCCCCACAACTCTTTAAATAGTGGTGGGTTTTGAAAACTTTGAGTTTTATGGGGGGAATTTTCCCCCCAAAATTGAAAACCAATTGTGGAGTGCCATTTGTACAGTTTTTTTTGTCTCTCTACGTCAATTGAACTGATCGACCCATTTATATTAAATGTCGACACACAGAAAAATGTGTGTTAATTAGCTAGCATGAAGAGACTACCTCTTATCTACGTCCAAATAGGCCATCTACCACCATGAGATCCTCTACGTCCACATAGGCCGTCTATCACCATAAGACTGTCTACCACCATACGGTCGTCGACCCCATGAAGCCGTCGACTCCCATGAGACCCTCTACGCTTACATAGGTCGTCTACCATTATGGGTCCAACGGCCACACTTAATCAAATAAATGACAATAAGCTGGACATGAACCGCTCAACGGCAAACGTAGGTACAACCAATCACTTGAGGAGTGAGGGTCATTCCACCATAACGTAGAGGAAGTGATGAGATTTATGTGGTACACTTGACACCATTAACTGCCGAACGCATGCGTAGCAACATGTGCCTATAAATACCTCCAAGGTGAGAAAGGTATGGCTTCTTGAAACCCGAACTGCTTGAATTCGCATTATACTATCTTCCTACTCCTCAAAATCGATTACTGATTCTCATGCTGGAGGTACAACGGGGGAAGTACAACAGCAGCAAAAAATTGACGTCAATTTCTACTGCTACCTATTCAAGAACTTAATTTAAGTTCTATGGGAAGTAGCAACAACCGCAAAAAATTGACGTCAATGTTGAAGCAACTTTTCTTTGCACCGTTACCAGGTTCCTCTCCCTGATTAATTTATTTTCCTTTATTTTTTATTTTTTCCTGCCATTCAAGTCTCAACTCATTTTGTAATTTATTTCATTTCATAGTATAACATGATAAATATTCGTGAGATATATAACTGAATAAATTTCACACCATCTAATTAGATTAAAATAGTATTTTCAATATCCTAATTAAGCATATTATATATCCTCGTTCCAGCGTTCCACTATGAAGCTGCTCAAAATATAGTAGCAATCACATCTATTTATTATATATTAGAGCCCGATCAAGTTCGAGCACAAGTCGAGCCTAATTGAGTTTTAGGATCCATTTGAGTGCAAATCTTCTTAAGGGAAAAGTCGAGTCCAAGTAAACTCGACCTCGTCTTGGCTAATCCCCGAGGGGACAAATACACCTCAACCATGATTGTTATAATTTATTATAAAGGTTGAGCTCGAACAAGTATCGCCTTTCTATGAACGCCTAAGAGCCAAGTTGAGCTCAATCTTGTCTTATTTGGATATATAACTTATTCTAAGAGTTCGAGTTGAGATTAATCATAACTTCGTTTGAGAATAAATAATTCATCTTAAGGGCTGATTGGAGCCTAAGAGAATCTCGACCTATTTCGAGTATAATTCCTTTAAGGGGTCGAGTTGAGCCCAAGTGTGTCTCGACATCATAAGGGGACAAATCCTTCTACGTTCTGAGTCAAACCTATGTAAGTCTTGCCTCGTTCAAGTTTAAGCAGTCCTAAGGGTCAAGCCCAATTATCGATCTTGTTTAAGAATAAATAATTTATTTTATGCAAGATGTGCTAACACTCTCTTCATTTTACGTAACTCTCGTGTCTTTGTGATTGCATTTGGATGAATATTGAAGGTTTATATGTGGTCTTTTTAACTGATGATCTTGAATTTCACTGGTTTTGTTTTTGGAAAATTTTCTGTAGGTTGAATCTTTAATGATATTAGTGATTTTTTTCTTTTCGGTTTGTTGTAACTACTTATGTTTAATGGTATTTGAGACTTTGACAAATAAATTTATGAGAGACTTTTGTTTTAAAAATGATTTATATCTAATGCCTCCTTTATCAAAAATGCATTTTTGATCACCGAGCATTAAATCAAAATTCTTCTTCTTTTGAGTGAATTTAAAAACAATATTTCTCAAGTTTTCAACATTTTCTTTCAAAAAGCAATTTTCTTTATACTATGAATCATAATTATTTTCCTTTTTAGTTCCTAAAATTTTCTCCATTTCATTTTTTAATAACTTATGTTTCTTTTTAAGAATAGAATGACTAAGATTGGGTTTTTCAAATTCTTCTAAAATTTCATCATAAGAAAAAGATAAATCATCATATGAGAATTGTTTTATAGAATTTACCTCATCGTCAATTGCCATGATGCACATGTTGACGATCTCTTATTGACTTTCATTTTTATCGCGATCATCATTGCTTTCATCCCATATTGCTTGGAGTGCATTTTTCTTGAAATTTCACGTTGTTTGGACATTCTCTGGTGACCGGGTTTGTCACAATCTTAACAAACAATTTTCTTGCTTCTTTCTTCACTATTTTCATCTTTCTTTTGAAACTATCGATTATTTTGAAAGCTGACAAGAAGTACAAAATCATCAAGCTCTTTATCGCTCATGTATTCACTTGAATTTCCTTCTTCAATTGTCAATTTGAGAGCAATTTGACCCTCTTTTGATTCTTCCTTGCTTTTCCTCATCTTTTCCTTGGTTTTGGCGTTGTTGAGCTCATATGTCATCAAAGTTCCATAGAGTTCCTCCAAGGAATAAGAGTTGATGTCTTTGGTGTTCTTTATCAATATCCTTAATGAGCTCCAATTTTCCAAAAGACCTAAACATTTTACTTACAAGTTCACCATTAGTAAATTTACGATCTAATCTCTTGACCAAGAGATTAATCTTAGTTTCTTTTACTTTACTCGTGCCGACATGAGTGACTTCTAAAGCATGTCATATATCATATGCGGAGTCACATGTGCTAATATAATTAAACTCATTTTTATCTAAGACACAATAGAGTAGGTTTTTGGCTCTAGCATTCAAAGACATTTTTCTTTTATGATCTTCATCATATTCCTCTCTAAGTTTAGAAATAAATTGATTGGATTTTCCATCAATTTTAATAATCTTGGTGGGCCATAAGAACCAAATTTAATGACTTCCCAAATATTGAGTTTCCATCAATTTTAATAATCTTGGTAGGCACATAAGAACCAAATAATCTATTGATTGAATGAATCATCATTCTAGCTTTCCAATAATTATAATGTGTGCCATCAAAAAACGGAGGTCGATTTGTAGAATGCTCCTCGAGATTTTGAAGGTTGTTGTGGTTAGCAATTACTCGAGACTGTCTTAATTTTAAAATGGACATCTTGCTCTTATATCAATTGATAGGCCAATAATAACTAACCAAGAGGGGAGATAATTGATTTTTAAAACTTTTTTCGAAAAATTAATCAATAATCAAGTACGTAATAACTAGATATATTAATTTAAATAATGAGCATGAATATGAAAGCAATAAGTAAAGAATGATAGAGAATGAAAACTGTATCATTATGGAGGTTCGATTCAATGCAATGATCTACGTCCTCCGTTACCAAGCTCTCTAGCACGAACAATGTCAATTTTACTATGTTGATTGACTTGTGGTGCAATCCAACTCTTTAGAAAGCTTACGGTGACTTACCAACAAGTTTAAAGAGAATTGATTTTACAAATGAAACTTCTCATATCTTAATGAATGATATGATCACAAAATATGTTAATACTTTAATAAATAGTAATGAATAAAGCTCAAGCGTTGGTACAAAAAACTTTGATGTGTAGATGATTTTCAAAAGTTGATTTGATCAAAAGTTTTCCATAGTTAAAATGATTTAATAATAAATGAAATGAGAAATCAATGCAATTTTTGCTCAAGAATATCTCACTTGAATTCTCTTGAATGTGATATTTATAGCAGTCAAAACGCAAAAAGTTCTGACCCACCGAACGACCCCCACTGGATGTCTGCTACTGACCGGACGACTGAAACTAGTCATTGTACGTCAGAAATCAGAACGGTTAGAATTTTGACCATTGGGGCCACCTTAAATTCTTGAGGGACACGTTCATTTATCTATTCAAAATAAATATCATTGGTAAAGAGTAAAGAGTCAAGTGAAGATTTTGTCATATCGAAAATAATTTTTATGCGAGCTCTTGATGTTGTGATTCATTGCTAAGAATTGAAGTGTTTTACCTTTACAAGTAAGTTCAAACGTATAATTCTAATATCTTCAATTGATTTTTCGCGAGTGCTCGATTTTGAATTTGACGCAAGTTCTTGATTTTCCTTCGATTGTTTTTGGCGCGAGTGTTCAATTATTTCCAAGATTGATTGTGGATGCTTGATTTCCATGAAGTTTGCAACATGTAACAATGAAGACTCAAATGTAAATGTTAGATATAAAAAAAAATACTTTGTTTATTATAATCGAAACATAGGATGAATAGGTCAACAGTATATTCTAATCAATGCAGAAAATAAATCTTATTCTAAACAATAAATAAGAATAAAAAGATAAAGTATATTATAATTGTCTATCTTATTATAAATATCTAACTTTTATCATATTTACAATGTGATTGTTCTACATCACCAATCTTACTCGCAACTCTTCCATGTTTCCGTTGTCGATAAAATGTGCAATTCAGAACGAAGGGGTTTCCATTTCTAGTTGGATAACACATTTCACTCCATAGGCTAGGGAAAAAAGCGTTTCTTTAGTTTTGGTTCGTGATGTAGATCGATAAGATCATAGTACATTGAGGAGCTCATCGGCCCAGTCCTTTTTAAGTTCATCGAGGTTAACTTTCAGGGTGTGCTTGAGATAATTTTATTTATAGCTTCGACTATTGGCCTAAGGGTGATTTGGAGTAGAAAGTGCTTCTTGGTTTTTAGCTCTTCACAAAAGGACCTTAGTCTCGCGTTGTCAAACTTTTATTGTAATCTATAACTATTAAACTCCTGTTTGGGCTTCTTTAACATAAGATTTTGGAGGAAAATGTATTTTAGAATAATGATTTTTTAAGGATGTGATCAAAAAATAAGTAAAAGTTTTGAGTTTATGTGTAACAATATTTTATTGGAGAATGTGAGGTTCAAAATGAGTTTCAGAAAAATGGATCCCAAACAGGGCTAATTATGAAAACCGAACCTATAGATGACATATTTTCAAATGAAGACAATGGTTTTATGTTTGGACTACTTAAGCTTCGACTAGAGGTTCAACTTTAGCCTACTTAGTGAAGTAATTCATCGCAACTATGTCAAATTTAGTACCACATTTTCCAGCTGCATAGGTTCAATCAAGTTTATTCCCCACGTTGAGAAAGTCTAGGGACTTATGACTAACATGAGTTCTTCATGCGGGGCTCAAATAATTGGTGTGAGCTTGACATATGCTGTTAAAGCTTAGGTTTTTTTCTTTCTTTGATTTAATATTCTGTTATCTTTGTTAATAATCCCTATTAATTAGGGACTATTTTTTTTTTTATTACCTATTCCTTGGCCATTTACGGTGTTATATGATATGTAAGACATGGGCTGCAGATTTCTCTTTTCAGTTGTCTTGTAAGGCTATTTAAATATCAATTTCCTTGTTAAATAATAATATAAAGCATTCTCCAATTCTTGCTTTCAGTACAAAATTAGAGACATTTGGTATCAAAGCCGTTTCAAAGGCTTGATCGAGAAGTAGCAATCTTCTAAGAGCGTAGCAACAAGGATATAGCGACTTATTTTGAACAAAGACACAGCAAAGAACATCTTCGAAAGGGTACAGCGTGCACAACTACAAGATCCACACATGGTGAGGAAATGCAAGATAATGTGGTCATTGAAAAGATCCTGAGATCTATGACTTCCAAGTTTGATTATGTTGTGTGCTCTATTGAGGAGTGTAATGATCTAGACACCTTGTCTATTGATGCATCACATAATAGTCTTCTAGTGCATGAACAATGCATGAATAGTCATGTTATAGAAGAACAAGCCTTAAAAGTTACTTGTGAAGATTCAGCGGGAGGAAGAAGACGAAGGCGTAAGCTTGGACATTTTCAATATGAATGTCTGCAATGGGACATAGGCTAATTATGTAGAAGCTAATAGAGAGATGTTGTTACTGATAGTTGTAGAAGCTTGTAAGGAAGAAGTATGGTTTCTTAACTCAGGTTGCAGTAATTACATGTATGGTAAGAAGAAGTTTTTCGAAAGCTTTGATGGAAGTTTCAATGAACCTGTGAATTTGGTAGACAATCCAAGCATGGTCGTGAAGGGAAAATGGAACATACGAATGTGGGTAAATGGGATTGCACGTGTTGTTACTGAGGTATTTTATGTCCCAGGACTGAAGAACAGTTTGCTAAGTGTTGGTCAGCTACTAGAAAAGGGACTTGCAGTACTCATACAACATGGAAAATGTAAGGTTTATTATCCTGAGAGAGGACTAATATTGGGAACTACAATGTCTGCAAACAAGAATGTTCATCTTACTTGCTCAGTTTCAACCAAAAGAAAAATGATGCTTCAACTCTCTTGCAGAAGATCAGACTTGGCTCTGGCATCGTAGATATGGACACTTAAACTTAAATGGACTAAAAGTTCTTCAACAGAAAAGTATGGTGAATGGGCTGCCACAACTTAAAGTCTCCTCAAAAGTATGTGAAGACTGCTTGGTAGGAAAACAAATGAGAGATCCATTTCCAAAGGAGAGCACATGGAGGGCTTCTCAGATTCTTCAACTAGTGCATGCTGACATTTGTGGACCAATCAATCCCATTTCAAACAACAAAAAGAGGTATTTGATCACTTTCATTAATGACCTCAGTCACAAAACTTGGGTTTATTTTTTGGTAGATAAGTCAGAAGCTTTTAACACATTCAGGAATTCCAAAAGTTGCATTGAAAAAGAAACGTGTTTGTGTATAAAAAGTTCTTTGCACTGATCGTGGAGGAGAATTTACATCACAAGAGCTCACAAGTTTTTGCAAAGCAAATGGCATTAGAAGACAATTGACAGTTGCATATACTCCATAACAAAACGGTGTTGTGGAGAGAAAGAATCAAACTATTATGAATATGGTTCGAAGTATGCTATCAGAGAAGAAGATTCCAAAGACATTCTGGCCAGAAGCGGTCAGTTGGACTATTCATGTTCTAAATAGAAGTCCAACTCCTGCAGTGAAGAACATGACTCCGAAAGAAGCATGGAGTGGATTTAAACCGTCTATTGACTATTTTAGAGTGTTTGGATATATATCTCATGCTCATGTTCCAAATAGTAAGAGGACTAAACTTGATGATAAGAGTGTGAGATGTGTATTACATGGAGTTAATAGGATTCAAAGGTATATAGATTGTATGATCCAACTTCTCAAAAGATAATAGTGAGCAGAGATGTAGTATTCGAGGAAGAAAACAGTTAGGACTGGGACAAGAGTCATAAAGAAGCCATTATAGCTGATCTAGAGTGGAAAGTAGATGATAAGGAAGCAACCACAGTTGATAGTAGTCTCCATGAAAGTGCAACAGATGATACAATGGGAAATAATTTAGACGAGTTTAGTAAAGAAACTTCTTCTGGTTCTAATGAAAGAAGAGTAAGGAGGCCACCAACTTAGATGAGAGAGATTTCTTTGAGGAAGAAGATGCAACATATTTCGCCATGTTTGCAAGAAGTGATCCTATCTCATTTGAAGATGCTGTGAAAAGTGCTAAGTGGAGAAAAACAATGGATGCGGAGATAGAAGCCATAGAGAGGAATGATACTTGGGATTTGACAGATTTACCTATAGGAGGGAAAAAATTGGAGTAAAATGGGTCCACAAGACTAAGCTCAATGAGAATGGAGAAGTGGATAAGTACAAAGCCCAATTGGTAACAAATGGGTACACTCAAGAGGCCACTAAAGCTGATCTTCATGAAAGTGCAACAGATGATACAATGGAAAATAATTTAGATAAGTCTAGTGAAGAAACTTCTTCTGGTTCTAATGAAAGAAGAGTAAGGAGGCCACCAACTTGGATGAGAGATTTCTTTGAAGAAGAAGATGCAACATATTTTTCCATGTTTGCAAGAAGTGATCCTATCTCATTTGAAGATGTTGTGAAAAGTGCTAAGTGGAGAAAAGCAATGGATGCAGAGATAGAAGCCATATAGAGGAATGATACTTGGGACTTGACAGATTTACCTATAGGATGGAAGAAAATTGGAGTAAAATGGGTCTACAAGACTAAGCTCAATAAGAATGTAAAAGTGGTTAAGTACAAGGCCCGGTTGGTAACAAAGGGGTACACTCAAGAACATGGGGTGGATTATATTGAAGTTTTTACACCTGTAGCTCGATTAGACACAATTCATTTGGTGATTTCTCTTGCAGTTTTGAAAGAGTGAACAATCTATCAATTAGATGTGAAATCTGCTTTCTTGCATGTGAGTTAAGTGAAGAATTGTTTTTTGAACAACCTTTAGGGTATGAATAGAAAGGCAGTAAGCAGAGGTATACAAGCTAAAAAGGCTTTGTAACTTAAGCAAGCTCCACGAGCTTGGTAAAGTCGTATAGAGACCTATTTTGAGAAACAAGGATTTGAAAGATGTCTTTATGAACATACCGTATTCGTCAAAATTGAAGAAGGTGGTAAGGTCTTGATTGTATGCCTCTATGTAAATGATCTTATATTCATTGGTAACAATGAGATTATGTTTGCCGAGTTTAAAAAATCCATGATGCTTGAGTTTGATATGACCAATCTTGGAAA
Organism: Fraxinus excelsior; assembly: GCA_019097785.1. NCBI lineage: Eukaryota > Viridiplantae > Streptophyta > Magnoliopsida > Lamiales > Oleaceae > Fraxinus > Fraxinus excelsior. The sequence continues at coordinate 5,559,186 of CM032643.1, read as the reverse complement.
AATGAGATACTTTCTTGGCATTGAGGTGATGCAAAGATCGGATGGCATTTTTATCGATCAAAAGAAATATGTACAAGAAGTATTATAGAGGTTCAACATGTTCAAGTGCAATCCAGTTCAGAATCTTATGGTCCCTGGGTTCAAACTTAAGAAAGATGAAGTTGGAGTTAGAGTGGACAAAACTTTCTATAGGCAGATTGTGGGAAGTCTTATGTACTTGACAAGCTCGGACTGATGTTATTTTTGTATTAAGTTTCATTAGCGTATTCATGGATTGCCCTACTGAACTTCACTTGGGAGCAGCAAAGAGGATACTTAGGTACTTAAAAGGCACCATTGATTTTGGTGTGTTCTACAAGAAGGGAGGAAATGAGGAATTGGTTGCCTACACAGATAGTGATTATGCCGGAGATCTAGATGATAGGAATAGCACTTCAGGCTATTTGTTTGTGTTGAGCTCAAGAACATTGTCTTGGTCTTCGAAGAAGCAGCCTATAGTCACCTTGTCCACTACTGAGGTCGAGTTCATTGCTGCAACTTCATGTGCCTGTCAAGCAATATGGTTACGAAGGGTATTGGAAAGCCTTGGTCTTGTTCAACATGATTCTACTCTAGTCTGCTGTGATAATAGTTGAACAATTAAGTTTTCCAAGAATCCAATTTTGCATGGTCACAGCAAACACATTGATGTTCGATTTTATTTTCTTCGTGAACTCACAAGAGATGGAATTGTGAAGATGGTTCACTGCCATACATGAGCAAGTTGCAGACATAATGACTAAATCTTTGAAGCTTGATGTATTCTTGAAGATGCGTGAGTTGATGGGTGTTGTTCGGATAGAGGAGTAAACGGATTTCAGCAATTAGTTTAAGGGAGGATGTTAAAGCTTAGGTTTTTTCCTTCTTCTTTGATTTAATATTCTGTTAGCTTTGTTAATAATCCCTATTAACTAGGGACTGTTTCTTTTTTTTTTTTTTTTTGGCCATTTACCACGTTATATGATAAGCAGGATGTGGGCTGCAGATTTTTCTATTCTTAGTTGTCTTGTAAGACTATTTAAATGACAATTTCCTTGTTAAAATAATAATTTAAAGCATTCTCCAATTCTTAATTTCAATGCAGAATTAGAGTTCTCGACAATTGCATCTCCTCACGTAGTCCAGGGTGTCTTATTGTAATGTAGGCTAGAAATATTCTTGCGTCAAGATCTTGTGAGTGTGTCTCAATAGTAAGGTTGCATATCCTCTTTTGTAAAAGACCCCATCTACAAGGGTACATCAACCCGACCTGATCCTTAATTTTCTAGCACTTGCTCCATTGTTTTAGATGGTGGCATGCCTTATAAGTTGTCAAGTTCTTTGACACATTGGATGGTCACGAGCCTAGCTAGTCCGTTTGGTTTAATATGAGATCTTGAGATTTGCTTAACTTCTGCGACTTCAATGTTATTTGATTAACTGGTTTGGAAATTTATAATGACTCGAGCCTCTGTAAACAAGTCGTTATTTGATGTTATGTCACTTTTCACAAGACTTTCAATCTGTTGATTCTAATAAAATGTGTAAATTCTCGAATATGCATAACAATATGTTGATCCAGGGTTTAGTGTGATCAATAATTGTCCTTTCCCCATACGAATTGTAGAACAAAATGCCCACCCCAAAGAGCAAATAGTCCTTGGGTTTTTTGCGGGCACAATATTGTCACGCGTCTTAATCCCGATCACTCCATCTGGAATAGGATGTTCCAAACCCTTCCCGTAGCTATAAAGACCTTTTCAACTCAAAACATGATAAATCAATTTATAGTAGTTATTTTCAGAAGGTTTAAATAATTCCCAGTTTGTCTACTTCTGTTGATGTGGACTGGAGAGGAGAAAAACCAATGTGAGCAACCAAATTTATTTTGTACAGGGCGTGGGATTTTGTTTTTCTTTTAATTGGAGTTCTAGGCATTAAATTTAGAAATATTAGTCAATCAGTCCTATCACGCGGCCTTGGAAATAATATTTTACATTGAATATTTTATTGCTTTTGCTGTCAAATTACCGATTATGCCCCTATACACATGGTTAACAGATACCCACAATATAAGAGACGAGTAAGAAAGGTAATAAAAAATAGAGGATATCATTTTTGTATACTAAAATTTACCTTCTTAACATAGCGTGAAATGAGCCCACTTCGAGGGATCTAAGATGCAGTGGTTTACCCTATGATAGATGTCAACAATTCGACTTTACTTATCTCCAACTCATGAACTTAACCGATACAAAATTATATGATAATTCCCAATTTTTTCGATTCGATTGTTGGATCAGACTTTTTCACATTTGAAAATGGTGGAGAGTGGATACTAACGCTATGCACAAGGTATTGGAACCTCTAACATTGTGGTTCGTAACCACATGCTTTAATCCTTTGAGGTCTCACCCGTCTCTCTTGTTCAATTAGTTTTGAACAAGATTTTAACTTACTATATAGGATCTCACTTACGATATTGGAAAATACCTGTCCTGCAATCGGATTTGATTATGATGGGCTACTTCACTGAATTATTTTTCAACGGTTAGTTTTTGTTGATCAGCTAATGGAATGGTAGGAAAGAAAAAATCGTCTTCAACTAGCAATAAATAAACCCTAAAAATTCAACCATCTCGTCGAACATATGGAAGTTCAGTGAGAAAAGAGCACACAGTCAGTCATTATACCTAGTTGACTTGCTGGATCGGAGTTATATCTTATAATTTACAGGAACAATTCTCCAAACCTAAAAGTAAAACGGATAAAATCTATTTCAGTAATATCGCAAGGTTTATACACACAAGTCAGAACCCTCGTTACCATTCCGAAATGAAACTGCTCTGGTGCTGCTACACCATCTTCCGACTCATGCTGAAGTACTAAATCAAATATACTCCAAGCACAGACACTTTAGAATTCTGCGACAAGATATAAACATAGAAAAGAGCTAAAGATTGCACTCTGCGCAAGCTGCCCATGCCTGTCGACATGTATGATACACCAGGGTCTGGAAACTGAACAAAGTCATAGCCAAGATATTGCAAAACCACCAAGAAGGATTCTTTCAGATGATATACAGCTAGCTGTAGGAAATCCAGATTACCTGTAAAATGTAGATATATATACATGAGATAACAGCACTAGCTCAACAAAAAAATATTACAATCGCGATAAGCTGCCTTCACCAAATGCAAGAAATCAATGAAAAAGTGATGAACTACTTAGAATTCTCTAGAAGACTGTATAACAAGTGGACATGGTTCATAAAGATGGCCAAGGACGACAATAAATAACCATCCAAGCAATACAGTTGTAGTTAACTAAACTGGAAGTAACGCTTTTTGCATCCTTATAATTAGGGCGGGAAAGAACAAAATACAGCCATTCCAGATTCTACAGTTCCTCTGCAACAAATAAGCACATATATTCAGCAGCCTTACAAATAATCATAGAAACAGGAATATGTAGGGTGGTCTACTCTTACAGGGAAGAAAACGACTGTAATGACAATTTGGTCGACGAAGGGTTGGAAGCTTATCCATCTGACACATCTATAGTAACCCCTTTCTGTTTGAGTTTCTTATTTGCTTATGGCTCATTTTTGGGAAAAAAAATTCCCATCGATCACAGTGGAAACGAAAAAAAAAACACAAAAACAAGCTAGAACAAGAAAAACATGAATTCACTTGGTTCAACAAACTGGTGACACCACAGCAGAAGAAAACTTTATATAAACTGAGAAAATCACACAACATTATGTTTTCCTCACTCTTTCTCACTACACAAAACTAAAACGCTTGATGTACGCCGCAAACCTGCGTTTACTGTTATTTGCTAGTTTCTCTCTCTACATTTTCTCTCTAGGCTCTCATAATTTTGGATGCACGTAATTCTCTGCCGGAATTCACGTCGCCTTGGTGCCAAGCAAAATTCTTATCGATTCAATGCCATGAATTTATAGGAATTAGGAAAGATCCTTGACCTCTTCTGGTAAGTTTCCTTCTCCTATTTAATTATTATTTGCTTCTACCACAAGACATTTTTCCTTATTCTTTTCTTTTTCCCTTTTGTTGTCGAACAAGAATTCTATTTTCCATAATGGAATTCTTTTATTATACAAATTTGGGTCAAACCAAACACTGATAACATAAGTTTGGCATCCAACGTGCCAAAAAGACAGCAACAGAACAACAAGTGGGATTGTGCATGAACAAAAAATCACACAACACACAAGCTCAGTCTGAGGGAGAGAGAGAGCTTAGAGAATCGCCTTAAAATATGCTTCCTGAAATGCAATTGCCATAAATGTCATAAGCGGAATGGTCTTTGACTTGCACTGATAATTGATCGATGGACCCCAAAACAATAAAAAGCGTGAAATAAAAATCATTAACCAACCTAACCTCAATGAGCTGTACGGTTGATGACAAACACCACCACCGACTTTGGTATCCATTTTGTTGAACCAGAATATGGATACACAGAAATGTTGGCATTAGGCATCAAGATTCAAAATGCTATACTAACCTGAAAATTTGGTCAGCAACTAATAGAATAACTGTTCCCACCAATACTTGCAAGAAATCAGAATATGGCCAACAATAACAATATAGTGAGTCTAATCCAAGTTTAAAATGAGTCATTCATGAGAATATTTTCTGTTAAATATGTTGGAGCTAAAAATGATAAAAATGCACCAATACCAAGTGTTGTTTGACGAAACACCTCTGAACTTGGATCGCGCCCATGAGATGCCACCTAAAAGGCAGAATCATAAGTTACTAGGATAAAAAGAAAGGTAAAGATCAAACTATTTTTTTTCTAAAAAAAAACACCAAAATTATTCACCAGAAAATACTCAGGATGAGGTTTCAGCATAAAGTTCCGGATACAGAAAAGAAAATGGAAAACCAAGTTTTTGTTCAGTCAAAATACAAATTATCTTCCCTACCGGTAAACAGATCATAATATCATACCAGAACGTTTTGAGGAAACAAATTTGATTGACAATGCCATGAAGCTTAACTAATGACTCGCTAAGTATGCAGTACCAGAGGTACACAACTGGATCCCACTATCACCTACCAAATAATCTCTCACTCGCACTCTCTCTCTCTCTCTAGTTTTTATTTGTCTTCTCAATTTTTCTGATGGCAAGGAGAAGGGTATGTCTTCTGTTTTGCAGTATAACCCCATCAGAGTGGATTGATCCTACCAACACTTGCGACGAGACAAATATCATAATGCAGAATAAATGGTCACTCTAATGTTGATCAGCATGTTTCAGCATTCAGATCCAAATATAAATTATAGGTAGAGTTTAAAGTCAACAGCTCCTAAATCATAGTAGCCTTTCTGCTAAGACCACCACTTGATTTATCATTTAAGCAATCGTTCGTCTCCGAATAAGTCTTCTGATCACTTCCCTTCTCAATAAAGCTACTGCTAGTTAAGGAAATCTGGATGGATTACTTAACAATCTAGACCAAGGTTTGATAACAATAAATATTCAAGTTACTAATGAGGTTTTTAGAGGACCATTGCACGACTTCCAAAGTTTCTAAATAGTTTAGTCATCCCAAAGTTGCTTGAGAGATCAAAGGTAGACGAACTTTGAAGTTTATCTCAAAGGATCAGAACTTCATACATCCACCAAAACTATGGATCATACATTCGAAGAAGTAATTGAAGTTACATTTAGAAGACGCGACTCCAATGTCCAAAGGAGCTTTTCGTACATCAAATTCCAGTTCAGCTTGCACAATCAAAACTTAACAAAGACTTCAGACGTCCAAAGGAGATGATCCCACATAGGACTAGAAACTCAAACTCCCTCCTAAAAAACCAAATCTAAAAGGCAATAAGGATAAGGAAATCTTTTTTCCAGCAAAAAGAGAATGGGGTAGTTGCTAGTTGCTACTTTAGTAGTTGTTGGAATTCCACCACCAAATAATACAAGTGGGATTTACTAATGCTGTTGGTAAACAGATGCTACTGAATATCAATTGGTGAAGAAATACTGGCATATATGTAAATCTATTGGTCCAAACACTTTCCAATACTCGTCTACCTCCTTTTGGTTAGACAAGCTTCACCCTTGAATTATGTCCATCTAACTGAATCCACATGTGCTTAGATTGCAGTAAAACATTATTGCATGCCACATATCACTTTGAGTTTATTTCTAATCGTAAATTAACTAAATGATTGGTCTTAAGAATAAGTTCGAAAGGTTTTCAGCAGCAACTGATTTAATATACCATGTCTTAACAAGAATATGTTTGTTTCATTCCATAAGCATTATAAATCTGTCTATTATTTTCATCTGAAAGAAACTTGTTTTATCGTAAATTACAGTGCTTAACAAATTAATTTTGTTGTATTCTCATACTTAGATGAGTTGGGCTTGAAAGGTTTGAGTAGCCAAATATTTGCCATAACATATTCGCTCTAGTGCTAACCTTCGGAACCAACAACCTGCTTTAGAGAAACTGCATATTCTCCTCCCATCTACCCCCCTCCCCTCACCTCAACAAAACAACCCAACAACCCCAGATACTTCAGGAAAACAAGGTTGCTTGACTTCCATGTTCATACAAGAGTGTACAAAGAAATTCAAAAGGCAGGAAAGTTCGCTTTTTACCATATGAGCTAAAGCTGCATAACGTTCTTCGTTCAGAAACAACGGCTTCCCTCTTTGCATTTTAACATCCTGAAAGGAATTGGGCAAAAGAATAAAGAACATGTGCATATATTTACGTACACTCATCACTTGCCTTCCACAAAAAGAAAACAAGGATGGATGAAAATGAATTTACTATAAAGGATGATGTAAAGACCATCCAAGCTTGCTCAACAACAAACAGGAAACAACAGAATTTTAGTATACTTGAAATAAACAATTTACCAGGCTACTGCACCCATATTTGGCAAGTTCTTTGAAGAATTTCAAGATGTTGATACAATAAAACTTTTCCATGCCATGTAAAAACTAATAAGTAATAATCCATCAATAAGATATTTTTCAATGTCAGGAGATTTCTTTCTTGCTAAGAATCTATGGAGACAATCTGGGTATACAGAAGGCAGCTAATCAGAATGAGAGGCTCATTTTCCATTATAGGTAATATCAACTCAAGCAGCCCTTCAAATATTCCTAAACTACATTGTCACCCTCTTGAGTCTTGATTTATCAAAACTGAACCTTAAGAGTACCAATTCAGTAACACCAACAAGATACATGGGTTCAACGGTTAGTCCATGAAAATAAAGATTTGATATTTAACAGGTTTCATTTCCTTGATATTCCTCCATTTGGTTTCCATTTTCACAAGAAAAATGCATTATTTGGGTCAAATCAAGCACATTGCTACAATATTGTGTCATCATTTCAATGGCAACTTTTTCCACTTTTCCTGGTTTGGCCCTTTGGCATGTGCATTTGGTGCAAGTTTCCATTTCAATGCATTATTGTCTCAAACCGGATGCGTTCCACGTGAAGCCAAATTTGAATGTATCGTGCATTTTTCTATCGGGCCAAATGTGGAAGAATCTTTTTATTCAATTATTCACTAATTGTGCGTTTACACTTCTCTAATTTTTAAATTCAACAGAAACATAGAATTACATTCATACATTCTTCCAACACTAGACATTAGTCTACAAATTCACCTTTCCCACATAATTTGAATATCACAGTTGATGTGCCATATAATCGTGAAGTCGGTCCCAATCACTTCGCTGCATTTCCGGTGCGTTCATTTCGGCATGGATTTCGTCATCGGCATTAGGTATGTCAACATCGAACGTGTCATCATCTGTTTCTACTCTATCAAATGCCTTGTCCACAACTCCATAGCGACGTAAAAATTATGAATGTCCATCGTTGCGACGACAACTGCAACTTGGGTTCAAAACGAATAGCTGGGCATACAATCTAGTATTTGCCATTTTTTTCACACCCCGAACGCTCGTTCTATGACGTTTCTGAAGGACCAGTGTTTGTAATTAAACCTCTCATGAGCATTCCGAAATCGTCGACGACGACAGGATCCATCATCGCGGAACTCCTAAAAATAATACAAAATATTTGATCCTTTGTAAGTGGCCATGTAGCTCAGTCGATGAGCAAATCTGGAGTCAACCAAATAGTACTTACCCGGCCTAAATAATGGAAAATGAATTTCAGGACTGTGTATAGCATGCACTAGTATTCACGCGTCGTGGGTATTCCCGGTGGTACCAGCAAGCACGAACGTGAAACACAAATTGAAATCGCATGCGGCCAACACATTCTGCGTTGGCACTCCTTTGCAGCCAATCAAATTCACCCGCTCGTTACGCGGTAGCACGGCTTTCACATGTGTTCCATTAATAGCACCAATGTAGTCTCGAAACAACGGATGTTTCGTAAGGTTCGACTTGTGGTGCTCCTCACCCTCGTTGTAGTCCTGTCTTGGTTGTATGAGACGTGCCGATAAGGCAACGACGGCAGTGAGTACCTCCTTAAAATAATGGCACATTGTTTGCAACGAATGATTGAAAATAGTCGTCACCTGGCGGTATCATTTCCATACGCTAATATTGAGAAAATTGAGAAATGCGCTGCCACGATATTATTCCATTTTAAGGCAAAGCATACAACTTTTAAGGAAAAGTGGAAAAAGTTGCCATTGAAATGATGACACAATACTGTAGCAATGTGCTTGATTTGACCCAAATAATGCATTTTTCTTTTAAAAATGGCAACCAAACGAATGCTTAGAAAGAAAGAATAATGATGCAGAATGGTAACTTAGTTCTTCGTATGAGATTTGAGAGGCTTCAACTCCTTAAAAAATAACCAAGACAATTACCAACCATTCCAAAGATCAGACTTTGAAAGAAAGTAAATATGCTTTTCAACTTTCTTACATCGTAACATGTGCATGTTAATGGTCATGTTAGCTTTCATTTTTTCTCAAATTTTGGATACTGATAAATTAACAATAGCTAGATAAATTAGGAGTCCAGAAAGCTGAGCCAAGCAGATAATGAGACACATGCAAAACCTAGTTCAAGTAAAGGACATTTTAGACTTGTACAAACATGCTGAGCACAACGTCAAAGGAAATAGCAGACAAGCACACTTAATGGTCCTTGACTCCGACGTGGAAGGTTAAGGTAGAACCACACTTTCTGAACAAATACAAAGAAACTATTGGAGCAAAAAACAAGCTCCTGGAAGAACCGGTTTACCTCTTCACCAAATGCATCCAAATAGGGGGATGGCCAAAGTATCTGGCGTGCAGATCTCTGAAGCAAGATAGTAGTTCTCTGTAACAAAAAACATTGTGGATGTCAATTATTATCTGTGAGAACACGCAAGCTCACATCCAAAAAGATGACCCAACCAATAAATTAGACACCTGGCCTCTAGTATAAAATTAAAAGGTAAAAACATACTCTAATCAATAGGAACACCCCAACACCAGCACCACAGGCCATTCCATGAGTTTGACAATCATTTTCCCTTAAGAACATATGAGTAGTTTCAAGCACATATCAGTAGAGTGCAATATACTTACTCCACCGAAAATAAAAACCATGCATATGAATAAAGGATAATATAATTGGGAACTAACCTGCAACATGTCCTCCATTTTGGAGAGCACAATTTACCACAAAGCAAGCACAATGCAGGCTCCTCCGGAACAGTTCCACAATAAGGGCAATGTTTTTTAATGTACCTGATGTCAAATTTCCAATTTAATAGATGAATTCATACTAGGGGTGTAAGCGGTTTGATTTTTACGATTTTTGACAAATTTTCAAACCAAACCGTTTAAACTGGTTTGAGAAAAACTCAAACCTAAACCAAACCATTTTGAGCGATTTGAAAAAAACTCAAACATAAACCTAACGGTTTGGTCCGGTTTTAAACCGTCGGTTTCACCGAATATTTTTTTGTCTGTCTACTTTTATGATATTCATTCATTGAATTCAATATATATTTATATCTTACTAGCAATAAATCTAAAATAAACTAAATATATCCACTACAAATTTAAATATCAACTAAATCAAAGTAAAATCACAATAAACTAAAATATAGTTTTTGTTTACCATTTTAGGCTAAGACGTTACGATAACGTTACAATACAAGTCTACTAAACTAAATATAAAGCTCAAAAAATATAATGGTGTTCAACAAGACCTTGTGATCATCATATCTGAAAAATAAAACTACTAATTAGACAGAGAGAATAACCAACCATAATAATAAATCAATTGTTTATAATATCTAAACATAACAATTACACAAGCTTACCGTTGTATTTTGTTACGAATTTAGTTTCTCACATATACTCAAACAGCAATTGTTGTCACACATGATTCATAGTCTCTATTGTCAAACAAATGTATTCGTTATATCATCATAGTATTGAATACTAGATAGATAAGAGAATCTTTAAAAATATGATAATAGAAAATATAAACCACCTGCCACAACTTTCATTAAATCATCAAATGCTTCCACTTCATCTAAATATTGGCACAGCACTATAGGTTCATTCTTAATTTGCAACCAATTATTTCCGTATATACAAGCATCAACCATCCTTGCACCTAATAAACTCCTAAAGAAATCAAGTATCTGACCTCCACTTGAGAATGCAGACTGAAGTAACTATAAAAATTTGAATTCTAAAGAGGAAAATGATTTTTGATATATTAGGTTAGTATTGAGATTATTAGATATAAATTAGGATTATTTGGTAATAATAATATATATGTAATAGAAAATTATAAATTGACAAAAATACATACAAATGACAAAACTATTGAATTTTGCATATTTGGATGAATTTAAAAAAAAAAATCATTATTTTTATTTTTTTATTTTTATATATTTTCACCGGTCCGGTTTGGTTTTAAACCGCAATTAAAATTCTCAAACCTAAATCAAACCGTTTTTAACCGGTTTGGTTTGGTTCAAAACCATTTCGTTGACGGGTCCACGTGGCACCAAACCGACAGTTTCTAAAATGTGGTTTCGGTTCGGTTTGACGATTTTTGCTTACAGCCCTAATTCATACATCAATGGAAGAACACAACTATGTTAGGCATTTAGAAGTTAACCTCTGCAGTAGATCCTGGTAAAGACGAGGCAAAAGCATCAAGCTAAAAGGGACTGCAGGAGTACATTTCTGAACACTGAAAACTTTTTGAGCTTCAAAATGATGCAGCCATCTCAAGGCTACCAACCGTGACTTTTCATCACTAATAATGACATCAAGTGGGGGAATACTGAACATCTTCTCAAGTTTCTCAACCTCAGAAAGCTCAATGTTGTCACACTCCATCACATCTCTGGTCGCATATAGCCGTGCATCCAACTGGTTAGCCTCATCGCTAAATGGCACTGGATTAGAATGGTTTATTAGTTTCCAAAGGAATGCACATCTACGCAAATAAGGAAAGCTCAGGCTGCGGATTGCATCCTTGAAGTCATAAGCAGGATTTATATTGTTAGAATCAAAATAGTGCTGATCTTCTCCACGTTCGCCTATAAATTTGTAGATGTCAGCAATCAAGCAATCATGGCTTCCAAAGTCACTTCTATCGCATTGCCATTTTTTGCAATTAGTAATTATAGCCTGTTGCAAAACATAATATAGTTAGGACATCAGAGTAATACAACTGCATCAATATCCGAAAAATGGAGATTTTTTCTACCTTAGTTATATCAACAACATAGAAAGCATGCACAAGAGACAGGTAGGACTCCTTGCAGGATAAAAATGGCCATGGAAGACAGAATAGTGTCCACATTAATGACGAAAAAGCATCCCGTGCAAGGACAGGTTCGGACAGGTGTTCCCATAACTTGATGTCTGGATATTGTACTTCTCCTTTAGCATTTTCCAGAATACAAAGCATATTACCTGTGAATTTTGTTGCAAACAACACATTTAACTGAATGCAAGCACAAAATGCTAAAGTGCAGAGGAAAGACTGTGCCAGGTAATACAACTTCTACCATGTGAGAGTAAGATTTTGAGCCCCCCCCCCCCCCCCCCCCCCCAACAACAAGAAGTTCTACTCCCTCCCATTGTAATCACTCGTTATGCATTCACGTGGAAATCATGTTGGCCAATCAAATTTGAGTGGGCCCATTGTGACAGGCAACGAATAATTCAGTTCAATGAAATTGGAGAAAATAAGAATTTGAGAGGATCCATGACTCCACCCCTCACCACAAAAGAGAAGAGTACTAAACTACCTAAATAAATTTTGGGTCAAAGGAGGAAACGAGTTTCACAAATACAGTGATAAGATAAATCCACTACAGCATAACATAAATAGCATGAACTTCTTGTACTAATCGCATATACTGCCACTACACCTATTTCCAAAATATTTCTCCCCACGTTTTATAGTCCATCCGAATGTATTTTTCTTGCAAAAACTAAATTATCATGTCGCCCCTCCTTTGATGAAAGATAATAATAGACAGCAGAAACAGGAGTAGAACAACACGACTGGATTAGACAAATTACACATATCTACATATGATAAAATCACTAACTGCTGTATGTTGAAATATTGAAGCTATAATTCTTCCACCACCAAATTGAGCATATATCATTCTCAGGCTACAACGCTACAAGAATTGAATATCAGATTTCAGACCATCTTCAAATCATTTAAGCAAACCTTTTTTATTTTTATTTTTTATTTTATCTTCCACATACTGATTGCAAGAATTTCTACTTTGGAGTGGACAGATTCAAAGATCCTGAACTAGTACAGCCTGTGGTAATTTCTTGGAACTTGATCAATTCATTAACTGAGATCATACCTCCTTGTTTCCATCTATAGTTGGGATATTTATTTGAAGAAGTGCCAGAGCAAATGGATTCAGCAAAGATCTGACTGCCTCTTAGTCTTAGAAGGACACAAAGTGAATTCTCTGTTTGCATGCTTTGTGTGACGTTTAATAACAAGGATAATATAAAACCATTTGAGGAGTTGATTTCTTTGTATAAAGCACTGAGGCTGTAATTTGCACTGGACGAATTGTTTCTAGATCGTGCAGCAATTTCGGCTGATATGATGGAATACTTTAGTGCATCCCATAAAACTATTGCATGATTTATCCTATTGGATCCTAACATCTTATCCTGGCCTGGAAAGTACATTCCAGATAATACACGGAGTATAGGTTCAATATCTGGCCTTATCCCCACATTTTGCTGCATTGGAAAAAAATTTCGAATCTCGTCACTTCTAGCAACATCAGCTGCGCTTTTTAAGATAGATAAAGCATCTTGGAGACGAAGTGAACTGGCATCTCTATCAGATGATGTTGAAGGCCTATTAGCGTACATAGAGTCAACAGTTGAAATAGCGGATGGCTGAGAAATCCTTCTCAAGTCTCCTCTGGAGGATACCGGTAGCACAGAATTTGCAAGTCCACGGCACACAGGACAGAGGAACTCCCCCTGACAAAAAAAGGATCATTATCAGCATAGTTTACACTTTTCAACTGTGAAGAGCTCAGAAATTACAAAGTGCGTGTACCTGCTCTGGATCCACAATTTGCCCTCTCTCATGGAAAATTCTTCTACCATACCTGTGTACAAAGCATATACAGCAATCATCATTTAATTTGTACCAGCCTAAGCATATCCCAGAAATAAACTTAAGGTTAAAGCTATGGGTGGTGTGCACACAAGAAAGGAACCTGAAAACAAGGAGGAGAACTTGCTCTCATTTTTTAAAGACACGCACAGTTGAAGCAAAACATCGAACCTATCATTGAATTTTTAGGGATTTGTAGGATGAACATAAAAACACTTGACACAGAGAAAACTATTCAATTGAAATTCATCCGTCACGTGGCAATTAACAACTACGGGAAGGAAAGGGAAGAAGCATGACAGTGACTGGTGAGAAGGTGAAAGTATCTCTATTCTATTTTATCATTGGCATCTTTGAATCTTTTTACTAAGACTAATGGTAGATGATAAGATGGGGAAAAGTAATGAAATTTGGATCCGTAATCCCAAGACACCAGCATACCATGGATAATAGAGGCAATCATAGGTGCCATTTTATCTTAGGCCACAGAAGAGACAAAATGTTAACGGTTGAAGGAAAGAAAATCTCTCTTTTGGATCGGTCTCGTTGGAGAGAGGCTATTGCACAAGGCCCCTTTTAGGTGTTAAGCAGGTATTGCTGCTGATTTGAGATTGTACTGTTGAGGTTTCAAACTGTTGGGGAGATGTCAGAAGAGATGAGGGAGAAAAGTTTAGTCATCATAAGGACCAGCAAGTAGTCAACAAGCATCTGGTGGCATATGAATTCACTGGTCTCTTCACTCTTCGATTCACAAATACAGACACAATGCTAAATAGTAAAAGCAATAAATTCGTAATTTTGTTCATGATAAGTCCAAATCCTCATCTCTTCATCTGTTTGGGAAAATGTTAATGCTTTTCATATTCTCATCTTGATTGTATTCAAATTATCATTGAACGATAAAAGTAAAATAATAAAAAAACACAAAATATGCCTTATCCCATTCTTTTGGAGTCCTTTTTATGTGGATGCCTCACCATTCCCTAAGAGATGATAAATAACGATCAAGACATCTTTGATGCACAGCATGTCCACAGGAAGAAACACAAATTCCGTCACTGCCGATGGGACCAAATCCATCTTCTTCTGGAAGCAGTCTATTGGATTCTGACTGTGCCCTGTCACTGCAAGAATGGACATTTTCTGAAGCTGAAGGATTCTTCAATGTCTCTTTCGAAAGTGCGACAATGTATTTTCCAAGCAAAAGAGATTCATCATTGCCACTACTTTCCAGACTGCCTCCAGTGATTGAAGAAATTTCATCATTGTCTTGAGAATCTGAGTCCCACAAAACGGCACGACTTTTTCCCCTAATTTTCAAGTACATATGTTCTTCCAATGTCTCAAGGAAGAATACAGTTTTCTCCCTCGTATCTTTTGATACGTAAGGGAGCTGAACATTCTTAATGGATGGGAATTGAGCCCTGATGAATTCAAGAAAAGCTCTCACTTCCCCGGGTTGCCCCAACAAAGCAAAATCATTTACAGCATTCTGAATCACATCCTCTAACAGAGAAGAAGAGATTGTTCCTGAGCCACCAGAGATACTGCTCCTTTGGGATAATCCATCAATTGTAGTTGTACTTTTCAAAACAGGCTCCTTCCCGGAGCTGCTAACTTGTTCCCATGAAGGGGGGCCTCTCTCAGCCAAACTCAAGAGCCTGGATTTCTTTATTTGAAGTAGAGATAGACATCAGAATGATCTTGTGCAAGATATGACAAAGGACTAATGCTAATCCTTCGACATTATTGAAACAAATGACCAGATAAAATTAAAACAAGATAGATGGAATAAAACCGGAGGCAGTTAGCTACCTGGAGAAGAACCAAAAATGATACGGGACTGCTGGAACTCTGACCATGGCAAAGAGAACAAACGACTTGAGCCAACTCCTGAGAATTATTTTCAACACAAGAATCACTCAAGTCTTGCCCAGATTTGGTATCATCTATATCATCATCTGCATTGGAATTAATGCTTTCCAAAAACTTGCTCTGCTGGGCTCTCATTTTCTCCTATATACCAGACATGTGGACATCGTATAAAAAAAATTCAGAAAATGATAAATACAATTTTCACCAGATAGTAGGATGGTAACAAGCAATCAGCATCAATTTCATCCCAACTTCCAAACTATATGGGCCAGGAAAATACTACAAGAGTCCCAAATAGCCCTAGTGAATAACATAACACTCAAGCATCAGCATGCAGCCAGCCAACCAGTTAACAATCCGAAAGGCACTAAATTAATCAATGACAAATACAAGGATTACTCAACTAATGAGGTATTTTTCTTTAAGATATTCAATACAATTCAGATAAACTATTCAAAGTTGAACCAACATTGCACGTTATTCTGAAATATTTTATAAATGTTGTGAAAGTAATATTTGATACCAATTTGTTGGGAGAATTTGATAAATCTCATACGAACTAAAGAAAATAAAATTTAGGATAGAAATTTAAGAGAAGAAAATTGTATTTTCAAAACTCAACTTCTATGATTCAAATTTTTTGGGACGATGAAATATTACAAATCAGCAAGCTTTTTATACTACATTTGGTGCATAAGAATAAATTGCTAATACATAAACACCCATTAAAATTTCTAGATAAGTAAATAGAAATAAATTCATTTATAATAATTCTAAATTCGTGTAGATCAAGATTTAACAAGTCAATATTTATTGAGTCTAGATTAATGTGAATGTTAATTAATTGAGAATTAATAACACGACATTCATACATGACAAGGATTTTGTAGTATTTATTACATATTGAAAAACGAAAAGTAAGGTATTATTGACATAATTGAATTGAAGTAAGGTCATAGTCCAAAAAATGATTCTCGCTTGATATGATATTCAATATATTATGGATAAGGTTCTGATTCTAGAAGAATAAGCAGCCCACCAACCAAAAAGAAAAAGAAAAAATGATAATGAATGTGTCACAAGAACTTCAACAAATTTTCCAGAGTAGAAAAGCGTCATTTTTCAGTGGATGTGTCACCAGATTGCAGAGAGTAAGAAAAAGGGAAAAAATATTAAAATATCTGACCTAAAGTCAACTAGGAATAAAACTTGGCTTCTTGTTGCAGTTGTTGCTGTAAGTAGAAATTTGTCATATCTATTGGAACTTTAATCATATAGTAATGTCTGAAATATACATATCTGCATATATAACTGTAAAGCATTAATTCCGAACATATTGCTTTCTTGTGTAATTTCATTGTGGCAGTAGATTTTTTTTTTTTTTTTTGATAGGTAATCACATTATATTATAAATCAAAATTAAAAGATAATACGCAGCAGTAGATATTTACTAAGACAGAAAGGATACCAATAGAGTAAAGTTGAATGTCAATTCTTGGATTGTGCCAGAACATATATTTGCCACAGGCATGCCATGAACACACGTTTTTACGACTCAAAAGGCAAAATAAAAGTTGAAACATCCATGCAATATCAATCCATAACTTCCATTTATTAGCCAGTTAGAACACAATTCTTTGTTCTTTTTTATAATTTAACCAGATGTGTTGTCGAAATTAATATCTCACCAAAATAGCAGCTTGTCTTTCTCGAGCCTTCATTTTGTGCTTTACACTGTCAGATTCAGACGCCATCGCATTTTTATCACCATTTGTTATGGATTGTGAAAGTTGATTTACCAGTTCAGGAGCAAATTTCTGCAATTTAATCATGCATCCAGGTTCAAACTCCGCAAACTTCTTCAATATATCTCCAATCAACAATGAGAGATTGAAATTGCCAGCTTCCACAAAGTTCTTTGCATTTTCTTTATCGTGTATCCTCATCAACAAGACAAGAAGCGATATCATACTCTGATCACCATACTTATTTGTGCATATTTCTTCACAAGCAAATCCCAAAAGGGGAATGGCATTACCCACATCACACAGCAGATCACCGGATTTCCTTTGTAATTGACAGATGTCCAGTGCTAGTGCCAGTAAATGCAGAGCAGTCAAAACAACATCATCAGGAGTATGTGATGTGGCAAGCTTATACGTGAAAACAGCATTAAAAAGTGCTGAACGGACAGTTTGGAGGACTGTTTTGCAAGTAGCTATTTGAGCAATTACCCTGAAAGGGTAATAAATATTTTTCCATTTAGGAAGCTGAGTGGTCAATGCAGAAGCACTGAAAATATGGAAATATCTTTCTACAGCGGCTTGTAAATCCCTAGGGTTAAAGCGAGGATGATATAGATCAAGTTCCTTCCAGTATGCAGATCGCAGTTTATACATTCCCTGTGAAATAGAGAGGTAACTGGCAGGCTGATCATAGTTTGTTCTATTTAATGACATAAATAATGTTTCACACCACAAAATCTAACCTGAGTCATGCCAGATGGATTGAAATATTCTGCAACTGTATCCAATGTTTCCTGAAGTTCATTAGTTTTGGAAAGATCACAAGAGAGAGATTCCATCAGCTGACTGCGAGTAGCATCTCCAATAGAAAGCTTGTATACCAACTCTCTTTGCAAACATTCAGTGGTACTCAGCCCACAAAACCTTCTCTCTTTCACTATTTGTATGAGAAGAGTAAGCATTTCAACAACTAGAATCGGTTCTTGCCTGAAAAATTAGAGTCAACAATATAATAAAAAGTCGTATAATAGAAGTATGAAATGATGGATACAGTTTCTATCTGTAGTGAAGCAACAAGTGTCTTCATCTAAGGATGAAATGTATATGGTAATCCAAACCTTCTCCTAATCAATCAAGCATTTCTAGATCCCAAATGCAATTTCCATTCATGATACATTTTCATGTATAGCCTAGTCTAACCTTAAGTAACTAATTTTCCATATATTACCCACATCTGGATATGTAGTAAATTGCTTCAATTCCAGGACTGACCTTGTTCGTTTGCACTTAATAGATCTATGAATGACAAAGATGTGTTGGCCAAGTATTCAGTGATTAAATGAATGAAGGTGCAGCAATCTAATTCCATATGCTTTCATCAAATAATTGTCACTCTACTTGCCCAAAACCGTCTTTTTACCAGCTGAACAGAGTTGCCTGGTCATCATATCTCAATCACGCATACCATCTATGGACAACATTGTGCAGTTCTTGTATTTTTTCATATTAAAAATGGATGCCAAAAAGTAAACAACTTTTCCTAATTAAATTAGAGTATTTATCAGTGATTTGAATGAGTTATAGCTTAATTTTGTGTTAATTATGTTTGTTAGGTTGAACTTAATGCAAATTGATGGATTTGGAAAAAAGGAACGAAAAACGATTTGGCACTACGGGGCGCGTGCAGGCAATTTCTAGGCCTGAACGGTCCAACTTCCTAATTTGATCCAAATTTTTATGGAAATCAAATTCAACCTATTATTTAACATACAAGGGGCGGCGTGAACAAAGGAGGACATATCAAAACCCTATTTCTCACCACAAGAAGGAAGCTAGCACGAGATTCAAAGGCAATTAACATAAGAGGTTGAAGATTCAAAGTCCGAGTTGAAGATTAACGAAGAAGAAACTGATTTTTCACTTTCCATTCATTGTTTTCAATTCCGGGTAATGTTTTTCCAAATCTTTTTGTGTAATTTACATAACAATATATTAGACAAATTCTTTTCATGTATTGGATGAAGATGAATCCTATTTATTATTTGTTTTAATTCAAGACTAGTAATTTAGTTTATTTCTTGCGTTTCTTGATTAATTTTGCATACGCATTGCATTATTTAATTAATCGGCCACCAATTAAATAATTAGTTGTTTGTTGTAGTATTGAAAAACTCACAGTAAGTTTAGAACGCGGCAAAATTAATATATGTGCAATAGGTGTTAGAAATAACATTTATCACATGTAAAATCATATAGATAATCTAAACTTTAATGCATTATAATCATTCGAATTCGGGCTAAGAATAGATTCGGCTCATGGTTAGGATTGTGAATAACTTCTCGAATAATATATATTTCTTGTTCATATTACATTGTACAATACCCTATTTATAGGGTTATAACTAAACTAAGAAAGGAAAGATTATACCATCAACTATCTTAGGAAAGTATAACTAATTACAATCTATTACAATCTTTGACACTCCCCCTCAAGTTGGAGCATAGATATTAATCATGCCCAACTTGTTACAAAGGTAATCTACCCGAATTCCATTTAAAGCTTTCGTGAAGATATCTCCTAATTGTTCTCCAGTCCGCACATACTCGGTAGAAATCAAACCTTCTTGAATTTTCTCACGAACAAAGTGACAATCGATCTCAATATGCTTAGTTCGCTCATGAAACACAGGATTAGATGCAATATGAAGGGCAGCTTGATTATCACACCATAATTTTGCTGGTACTGAAATTTTAAGGCCGATTTCAGTCAATAGTTGACATATCCATATTATCTCACACACTGACTGTGCCATAGCCCTATATTCTGCCTCTGCACTTGATCGTGACACAACATTTTGCTTCTTACTCTTCCATGAGACCAGATTTCCTCCAACGAAAATACAATAACCTGATGTGGATCTTCTATCCACTTTGGAACCTGCCCAATCTGCATCTGAAAAACCTTCAATACGAGTGTGCCCATGATTTGCATACAAGATACCTCGTCCGGGCGCTCCTTTCAAGTAACACAAAATCTGTTCTAGCGCTGACCAATGATGAACTGTTGGGGATGACATAAACTGACTAACCACACTGACAGAATATGCAATATCTGGACGAGTTACCGTAAGATAATTCAACTTTCCAACTAATCTTCTATATCTCTCAGGATTTTCAAGTCGTTCTCCATCTCCTGTAAGGTGCATGTTTGGGGTCATTGGAGTACTACAAGGCTTCGCTCCCAATTTTCCCGTTTCAGTCAATAAGTCCAGAACATATTTTCTCTGAGATAAGAAGATCCCTTTCTTACTCCTTGAGACTTCAACACCTAAGAAATACTTTAGCACCCCTAAGTCTTTTGTGTGAAACTGAGTATGGAGAAAAGACTTAAGAGATGAGATTCCCGTAGTATCACTTCCAGTAATGACAATGTCATCCACATACACAACTAAAAGAATGACACCAGATGCAGAATGTTTGTAGAACACAGAATGGTCAGACTTGCTTTTCATCATACCGAACTTTTCAACAGCCTGACTAAATTTTCCAAACCAAGCACGAGGACTCTGTTTCAACCCATACAGAGATTTTCGAAGACGACAAACTCGCCCAGACTCCCCCTGAGCAACAAAACCAGGAGGTTGCTCCATATACACTTCCTCTTGAAGATCACCATGAAGAAAAGCATTCTTGATATCAAGTTGATGCAAAGGCCAATGATGAGTGGCCGCCATGGAAATAAACAACCGAACAGAAGTCAATTTAGCTACTGGAGAAAAAGTGTCAGAATAGTCCACGCCATAGGTTTGAGCATACCCTTTAGCTACAAGACGGGCTTTCAGTCTAGCAACGGACCCATCTGGATTTACCTTAACTGTGAACACCCATTTGCACCCTATAGCCCGTTTCCCTGAAGGTAAATCAACCAAATTCCAAGTACCATTGTCATCCAAAGCATTCATTTCCTCTATCATTGCATGATGCCAACCGGGATGAGATATAGCGTCATGAACGGTTTTAGGAACAGAGATAGAATCAAGAGATGCAATAAAGGAAGAAGATGAAGGCGACAAACAATTATAAGAAACAACAGACGAAATAGGAAACGTACATTGGCGTTTACCTTTGCGTAACGCGATAGGGAGATCATCGTTTGAGACTGGATCTGATGACGAAGGAGCAGGTGCGGGACATGAATCAGGGAGGGTGCGCCTGGAGTAAACTTGACTAATAGGGGGCCTGACAGGAGCTGGTTCCGGGACAGGTGCAGAGGATGTGATAGAATATACCAACAAATCGTCGTCGTCCTCCCCCTGATGTGCGGGAGGAGGAGAAGACGGAAAATAAGGTGTGTCTTCCATAAAGGTAACATCAATGGAGACAAGATACCTGTGAAGACCAGGACAATAACATCTATAACCTTTTTGAAGACGAGAATAACCAAGAAAAATACACCGCAAAGACTTGGGATCTAATTTGGTGACATTCGGACGAACATCACGAACAAAACATGTGCTACCAAATATCCGAGGTTCAACGGGAAACAGCGACTTATTGGGAAAAAGAATTTTGTAAGGGATCTCACCACAAAGAACAGATGAGGGCATGCGATTTATCAGAAAACATGCGGTAGAGACTGCATCGGCCCAAAAAGGTTTAGGAACATTCATTTGAAATAAGAGGGCGCGTGCAGTTTCTAGGAGATGCCTGTTCTTCCTTTCGGCTACTCCATTTTGAGATGGAGTATCAACACAAGATGTTTCGTGGAGTATACCATTCTGAACCATATAAGACTGAAACAAAACGGATGTATACTCTTTGGCATTATCACTTCGCAAAGTACGGATCGAAACATTAAATTGAGTTTTAATCTCAACACAAAACGCACAAAAAATAGAGAACAACTCGGAACGACTCTTCATTAAATATAACCAGGTTACACGAGAATAATCATCCACAAAAGTAACAAAATACTTGAATCCCGGTTTAGACAAAATAGGACAAGGACCCCAAACATCAGAATGAACTAATTCGAAAGGAACACTAGCACGTTTATTGACTCTTGGACTCGAACTAAGACGATGATGTTTTGCAAACTGACACGACTCACAATCTAATGAAGACACCTTACTGAACTGTGGACAAAGCTTCTTGAGCAAAGGGAGAGAAGGATGACCCAACCGACAATGTGCCTCGAAGGGAGACGTAACACTAGAGCAAGCAACAGATTTAGCGATTGGTGTGTCCAAAATGTAGAGGCCTCCAGACTCATGTCCTTTACCAATAGTCTTCTTCGTCATAAGATCCTGAAATAAGCAATGATCAGGAAAAAAAGAGATGCAACAATTAAGAGTGCGAGTAAGCTGGCTTACAGAAATCAAATTAAAGGACAAGTTAGGTAAATGTAAGACAGACGATAGAGGAATTAGAGGGGTAGGATTAATTGTACCAGACCCACGGACACAAGATGGTGACCCATCGGCTAAAGTAACGGTAGAGGGGGAAGTGTGTGATTTAAAAGTAGAAAATAGACCAGAATTACCTGTCATATGATCTGTGGCACCAGAATCAATGACCCATGAGGAGGATGAGGAAATAAGACACGCATTTGGATTACCTGAATCAGCAACAGCGGTGACAGAGGAAGAAGAAGACTTTAGTGACTCTCGATACTGTGAGAACTTGGCAAATTCATCTGCAGAGACAATAAATGATTTCTCAGGATCCTCATTAGTGGTTGCAACATGGGCCGAGTGAGCTCTCTGATTCCTGTGCTGGAGCTTTCTACACTCACGCCTCGTATGTCCTGGCTTGTGACAATAGTAGCACACAATTCCTCCAGAAGTTTGTGTTCGAGCTTCAAACACTTGTGAACCCCCTCCTTTAGTCCCACTCTGAATGGTTGATCTCCCAGGCTCATAATTATTATTCCGACTGACCAAAGCACCACTGATTTGAGGAGGTGGAGTACTCTCAGTGCGGAGTACTCGACTAAATACTTCTTGTAATGATGAGATCTCAGAACCAGAAAGAACCTGTGACTTAGCAGTCTCAAATTCGGGGGAAAGACCAGCAAGAAAACTCATGACAGCCATTTGTTCCCGTTGGCTTTGTTGAACCTTTACATCAGGGCTAAAAGGTAGTAATATATTTAGCTCCTCATAAATCTTCTTAAATTCCATAAAATAAGTTGTAAGAGACTTATCTTGCTTTTCTGCACGGTAAAATGCTTTGCACACCTCAAACATGCGAGAAAAGTTCCCTTTACCAGAATACAAGAAATCCAAATAATCCATCAACTCTTTGACAAATTCACAGTGATTGATTAAGCCAATTACCTCGCCATCAATAGAATTTCGAATTTGCAAAAATAAGCGAGCATCCTCCCGAAGCCACGTCTGCTTTGAATCATCTTTGGGTGGATCTTCAGTTAAATGAGTATCTTTGTCGATACTCCGGAGATAAAGTCGAACGGTCTTGCTCCAATCCAAAAAATTCGAGCCATTAAGTTTATGGTCCGTGATTTTTGACATTACCGGTACCATATCTGACGCGACAACGGATTTCTTCTCATCCATAACCACGAAGTAGAGATGCAAGACGGCCCAATAATTCCAAGAACCAAAAGAAAATAATTCAAGCCTAATAAGGCCCAATAAACTATCCAATGACCCAAAATAAACACCAAACCTTCAATTAATTAACCAAATGGCCCAAATTAAATACTGGCCCAAATATTTCAGACCCAAGTAAATTACCCAATGGCTCAACAAGTCTACAAATCAATTAAACACTGGCCCAAATATTTCAGACCCAATTAAATTACCTAATGGCCCGACAAGTCACAAACCGACCCACTGTAGCCCAAATAAAACACCACTGCAGCCCAAATCCTTGCTCACTGCTCCAAATCGACACACCCAGACGACGGGACACCTCCAATAGCGCCGACCAAGCTCACCGGATGCGGCTAAGTGGTAGATTCAAACTGCAATTGATCGAAAAGCACCAGGGTCGAGCTTACCAGATGCGGCGAATTCAGCAGACCAAATCGACGACACGCGAGCCTCAGACGGAACCCACTATGCTACTGCCCAAATTCCAAAGGCGACGGGAACCTGACGAACGGCGACTCTGAACCCACGATGTGACTGCCGGAATCCGAGACAGCGACGGGAACCCAAGTTTATGACCACAGGTTTGAAGGATCGAACCCTAACCCTCTGATACCATGTGAATAACTTCTCGAATAATATATATTTCTTGTTCATATTACATTGTACAATACCCTATTTATAGGGTTATAACTAAACTAAGAAAGGAAAGATTATACCATCAACTATCTTAGGAAAGTATAACTAATTACAATCTATTACAATCTTTGACAAGGATATATCTAATTTGTATTGGAAAAGAAAATTATATGTCATAATTTTATTGATTGTCAAGAATGCATTACGGAACTAGATTACAAATCAAGAATTGAAATGGATAGCAATAGGTGCAGATTCGAGATCTAATACAATCATCCTTAAATTTATATAAACCACATTTTTATCGCTTTCTTAAATTAATTTAACATAAAACAAAATCAAACTCTATTTTGTTTACATAATTCGAATTACATAAAAAGTTAGTAAACTTAAATTGAATTTATTGTCTGCGGGACGATACTCTCAACTCATCAATTCTATTACTTGTCATACGCTTGCAGATTTGCACGAACACCTAACACTATAGTGTGCCTACTCAACTATTCTGTGAACTTCAAGAACATAAATTACCAACAGAATTCTTTTACTTAAATCATGCAAATAAACCAAAAATACTTTGACGCAGTGGTGTGCATGTGAATAATTTGGACTTACATTGAGCAGAGCTGAATTAGTATATGAATTGGGAAAAGAAGAATAAACATATATAGACTTTTTCTAGAGGAACTCAACTCATTCACTTTCAGGGAAAAACATCATTTTCTTCGGACTATACAAGATTCGCTAAATTCTCAGTCACTTCAGACACTGCTATACACCCATTTCGCAGACATTTCTGAGCACCTCTGATAGTCAATTTTTTGAAATAATTTATTGCCAATCTCTTTCAAATATGAATCTATCTAATTCAGAAGGGAGAACTTGTATCAATATCTCAATTTCAATTCAAACATGGGTTTGATTCACACTCCATGTTCTAGGAAATATATCTCGGTACAGTTTGTAAACATAAGAAAAGAAAATTAAGAAAGAGAAATTTCTTTAAGTTGTTCTATATTATGTTAATCGTTGTTTTTTTATCATCCCCCCCTTTTTCCCACCCCCCCCCCCCCCCCCCCCCGGAACAATTAATTATGTCTCAGGTCTAAATGCAGATTAGATATCTCTGTCATATTGGTATGTTAAAGGGTATTTAAGTCTTTTATGTAATACCTAGGGTTTCCTAAGTTCTTATTATAAATAGTAGGAGGCTAACACAACATGTGTGAAGCCTTTTTATTCTTTACTTTAACGTGGTATCAGAGCAAGGTTATGGGAGATTAATTCCATAAGTTTTGTTCAAACATTCTTTTTCTTTCTGTCTTCAAAAAAAAAAAAATCGGTTATTGTTCATCCGCGGTTATTGTTCACCGCGCGTACTGTTCATCGTTGGTACTGTTCATCCGGCTGGTTTTTTGGTCAGTGTTCAATCTGCTGATTTCAGATCTGCTTCTGGCTATAGGTTATTGTTCTATGAAAGTACTACAAATATTCGTAAGTCTGGTTATGACTCTCATGTTCTTCGTTTAAGTCCTACAGTTGTTTGTATTGTTGGTTTGTTTCCCTTGTGCGAGCTGTTTATTACTTGTTGAATTGGAGGGTACTAATGTCGATGACTACACCTCAACCATTGACAACCCGTAAGTTGAACGGAATTAATTATTTAAATTGGTCTAAGGCTGTGAAAATAGCCCTAACTGGACAAGGAAAACATCGTCACCTTACGGAATCCGCCCCGGCAACAGATGATAAAAAGTATGACGACTGGATTCAGGATGATGAGCAGATTGTAACATTGTTGTGGAATTCGATGGAGCCTCAGGTGGCTGATCTCTGTACTCATCTAGATACATGCAAAGATATATAGGAGTATCTTCGTGTATTATATTCGAGTAATCTCACCAGGACGTATGATTTATCGGTAGAGTACTTCCAACTTCAGCGAGACATGCAATCCGTTACAGATTATTTTGCCACATCCAACCGCCTCTATGAGGAGATGAATACTATCCTACCAATGACTATCGATATGAAAGAAATGCAAAAGCAACGTGAGCAGATGGGTGTCATGAAGTTCTTGGCTGGATTACGTCCAGAATTTGAATTAGTTCGATCTCAGATTCTTTCCAGTGCTACTCTCCCCACCATCACTGAAATGTATTCTCGTGTCTCACGTAGCACTACCAAGGACAATATTTCTAGCTCGAGTTCGTCTACGTCATCTGAGCATTCGGCACTTGTTATACAGATTCCTACACGAAATCGAGGTGATCAACTTAGTGGTGCTCGTGGTCGTTTCTCTCGTGGTAGCCGTGGTAGTGGCCCTCGGGGTGGACGTAGTGGTCGTGATCGTGGCTCCGTTCGTCAGTACTCTTTTTGTGGTTTGGAGAATCATAATAGATAGACTTGTTGGGATTTAGTTGGCCGTCCACCCAAATTTGCCAATGCAGTAACATCTGATCCAGATAATTGTACCATTCCAGAGGGCATCTCAGCAGGCATCTCAACAGGCAAGGACATATCTGATGAAGAATATGCTCAGGTCCTTCAGTATAGGGCATCTCAGCAGGCATCTCTTCCCATTGCTTCTTTAGCTCAACGAGGTACTTCTTCTGCTTGTCTTTCCATTCGCCCATCCCCTCCCACACCTTGGGTCATAGATTCTGCTGCCACAGATCACATATCAGGTACATCTTCTTTATTTACGCATATTCAGTCATCTTCTTCGTTATCCCCTGTTACAATTGCTGATGGTTCCGCTATCCCTATTCGTGGCATTGGTACAGCGGAACCCTTACCTTCCTTATCTCTGTCCTCTGTCTTGTATATTCCTTCGTTCTCCTTTAATTTGATGTCCGTTAGTAAGCTCACCAAACATCTTAATTGTTCTGTCTCATTTTTTCCTGATTCTGTCGTTCTCCAGGATTTGAGGACGCGGAAGACGATTGGCACCGGGCGTGAGGAAAATGGCCTTTATTACCTTGATCGTGATGAGAGTCCTGCACACCCACCTACTGCCTGTCCTGCTGTTGCATCTGCTCACCAGATCCATTGTCGCCTTGGTCATCCTTGCCTTGGCAACCTCAAGTTACTTATTCCTAGTTTAGGTCATTTGTCTTCATTAGAGTGTGAGTCTTGTCAATTGGGTAAGCATCATCGTGTCTCATTTGCTTCCCCAACTCATGTTCGAGCATCGAGTCCTTTTCGTTTAGTTCATTCAGACGTTTGGGGTCCTTCTCGTGTTACTTCTACATTTGGTTTTCATTATTTTGTCACTTTTGTGGATGATTTTTCCAGAATTACTTGGCTTTATTTAATGAAAGATCGTTCAGAATTATTCTCTATTTTTCGTAAATTTTGTGCTGAAGTTAAAACTCAATTTAATGTACCCGTGCGTATTCTTCGTAGTGATAATGCTCGAGAATATTTTTCTCAGCCATTTACTTCATTTATGTCGCACTCTGGTATCCTGCATCAGTCTTCTTGCCCTCACACACCACAGCAAAATGGGGTTGCTGAGCGTAAGAATCGACATCTCCTAGAAGTGGCCCGGACTCTCCTTTTTGAGATGAACGTTCCCAAACACTTCTGGGGCGATGCGGTTCTTACAGCTTGCTTCCTAATCAACCGAATGCCATCCTCTACCCTGAACGGCACAATTCCTCATTCCATTCTTTTTTCCCGTTCACCCTTGTTTAGTTTACCTCCTCGCATATTTGGGTGTGTTTGTTTTGTTCATCAGTTGACTCCCGGCAGGGACAAGTTAGATCCCCGTGCTTTAAAATGTGTCTTCCTCGGCTATTCTCGCACACAAAAGGGTTATCGATGTTATAGTCCATCCTTACGTCGCTCATTTGTGTGTGCAGATGTTACATTCTTTGAGTCCACCCCTTACTTTTCTGCCCCATCCTCTCGAGATGATTTGGATGTTACACTTCCTTTGCAAATTGACCCCACCCCTACACTATCTTCCTCCGCCCCAGATCCTATCCCATCCAATCGTTCTTCAACCCCTTTGCAAGTATACTCTCGTCGCCAAAAGGACGCCTCCGCTGTTGTGCCCATCGTTTCTGTGCCCTCAGATTCTTCTCCAGCGACCCCACCATTGTCTAACCTAAACATGCCCATTGCCATTCGAAAGGGTAAGCGTACATGTACTAACCATCATATTTCTAACTTTGTCTCATGCGCATCTATCCCCTTCATACTTCTCTTTTGTTGCTTCTCTGTCCTCTATTTCTATTCCTCAGTCTGTTTCAGAGGCCCTTACTCACCCTGGTTGGGCAAAAGCAATGGAAGAAGAAATGTTTGCCTTACATCATAATGGCACTTGGGATCTCGTCTCGCTTCCGCCTGACAAAACTATAGTTGGTTGTAAGTGGGTGTACACTGTTAAGGTTCATCCGGACGGCACAATTGATCGACTCAAGGCTCGCTTGGTTGCTAAAGGCTATACTCAGGTCTACGGTCTTGATTACTATGAGACATTTTCTCCCGTTGCCAAGCTCGCTTCTGTTCGTTTGTTCATCTCTCTGGCTGCCACTTTTCATTGGCCATTACATCAGCTTGATATCAAGAATGCTTTCTTAAATGACGATCTAACTGATGAAGTATATATGGAGCAACCTCCTGGATTTGTTGCTCAGGGGGAGTCTGATTTGGTATGTCGTTTGAGGAAATCTATTTATGGCCTCAAGCAGTCTCCTAGAGCATGGTTTGGAAGATTTAGTGGTCACTGAATTTGGTCTTCAGCGTTGTGGAGTCGACCATTCTGTCTTCTACAAGCATAGTAAAGTCGGAAGAATATTGTTAATTGTGTATGTGGATGACATCGTGATTACTGGGGATGATCACATTGGTATTCAAGAACTCAAAAGGTGTTTGCATCGTAAGTTCCAAACCAAAGATTTGGGGCACCTAAAGTATTTCTTGGGGATTGAAGTTGCTCGATCTAGTCAAGGCATTTATCTGTCCCAGAGAAAATATGTCCTTGATCTATTAAGTGAAACAGGAATGCTAGGAGCAAAACCTATTGACTCGCCTATGGATCCAAACACCAAATTATTGCCAGATCAGGGTGTACCCCTAACAGATTCAGCTCAATATAGACGGTTAGTTGGGAAGTTGAACTACCTGACAGTTACCAGACCAGATATCTCCTTTGCAGTTAGTGTTATCAGTCAATTCTTGGATCGTCCAATGATTTGTCACTGGGATGCAGTGATTCGTATTCTCCGATATCTAAAAGGTGCTCCTGGTTGTGGTTTGCTATATCAAAATTTCGGACATACTCAAATAAAGGGCTACACAGATGCAGACTGGGCCGGATCACCCTTAGATAGGAAATCTACTACTGGGTATTGTGTATTTGTTGGTGGTAACCTTGTCTCTTGGAAGAGTAAAAAGCAGACGGTAGTGGCGCGGTCGAGTGCAGAGTCGGAATACAGGGCAATGGCGCATACCACTTGTGAGTTAACATGGTTGAAACATTTATTGGAAGAACTTGGATTTGAACACACTTCACCGATGGACCTGGTATGTGATAATCAAGCAGCACTTCACATTGCTTCCAACCCAGTCTTCCATGAGAGAACGAAGCACATTGAAGTTGACTGTCACTTTATTCGAGAAAAATTGTTGCAGAAGCAGATTGAGACTAAATATATAAATTCAGTTGATCAGTTAGCTGATATATTTACTAAACCATTGGGGGGCTCAAGGATAAAGTACATTTGTAACAAGCTTGGAACATACAATATATATGCTCCAGCTTGAGGGGGAGTGTTAAAGGGTATTTAAGTCTTTTATGTAATACCTAGGGTTTCCTAAGTTCTTATTATAAATAGTGGGAGGCTAACACAATATGTGTGAAGCCTTTTTATTCTTTTACTTTAACAATTAGATATTTTAGATTTTTTATGAAGCTATGATCTTTATTTATGTGAAATTTTTGAACGAGTTACAGAAGTTATAGAGTGTGCATTTGGTGTTGCCGTGTTGGACACCTCTAGGCAATAGTAATTGGAATCCAGAATTTTTAGATAATTTGTTAGGTGGCCTTTTCACGAGAAAGATTATTTCTTCGGCTAGATTTCTACCTGGCTTCTCCATGAAAATAAAGGGAAGTGTTTAATCTGAACATGGAACTATTCGGAGATGGTGAAAAAGGCCTTGTTATAAGGCGTCAGTTGGAGGCGGTAAAGTTTTAAAATCTTATCAACACTTGGCTTTTTCTTCCTTGCATATTTCTCATTGTATTTAGGGTTCATGATAAAAATAATGAAAAATCCCAATCAGCCTGTCAGCATCTCTGTCAACTATATCCCCAGTTTACTCTTCCCTTCCTTCGCATCAATTCCTGAGAAACTTTTGCTGTTCTATGAAAAATATCCACTGCTTTGTTTTGCCTGACTTCTACCTATGGCCTTCTATATTTGTGATATATAATTTGAATAGGAGGAGGGATACTAATTACGATACCTGTTTCACTTTCTCTTTTTTCCTTGGACTGCTTCTAGACTTATATCGAGGGCTTGGGAGATAGCTGGCACACGATATGATGACGCCAAGTTGGCGAATAAAAGTGCATCTAGCTTTCTCTCTAATCAAAATGGCATAAGTTCTCTTGAAATGTGGAATTGCCGAACCAGTGGAGGTAATTCACCTGAATTTGGCAAAACATCTTTGTATGCAATCTATAGTAATCATTTTATTACTTCAATTTAATTGTGTCTATGCACAAAACACCATTTTCACAACAAACGTCCAAATTGATGATACAGAAGAAAATTCGCAGAGAAGAAAAACAGTATAATTGTCGTTTGCTCACTTTTGGAATAAGAAGTCCGAAAAAGTTAAACAGAGCTGAAGTAACTTTATAATTTATGGCAAAATTGGGTGTCATGTACTATTTATTATTTCTAGCTACTCATGTATTGTGGGCATCTTTAATTTCCTCTGAACTTCACTGTTGAATTTTCTATATTGCTCATAGTTAGACATATGTAGTTACCATCTTTATGAAGATGATACAATTCTATTTGCATGGTAATAAGTTGAAGAAATTTTGTGACAACATACTATTATGGTACAGGACCTTTTCCTATTTCTTGGATCAAATACTTCCAGAAGGTAAATTTTTGCTTCTTTAAGCACTCTTCTTATCTGTAATATCGAACTTCCTGGTTTACGCATGTTTCAGTTATTATTTATTTATGTATGTTTCAGTTATTATTTTCTTCGTATGGACCTCTCAGATATGAGAGTTATTTCAAAAATTGTCTTTCCTATTGAATTTGCCAGGCCTTATTCCGCTGCAAAGATGGGAACACATATGGACGTCTTATTGGTAAATTGACCGATGATTAAGTCTACTTGCAGCAAATTATTTTCATAGAATCTGAAATTTACTTCATCAAACTTGTCTCAGTTGCCACATAGCTGACGCTGCATATCTAGTTATTTTTTAGGTACAGTAAAATCTGCTAATTGAGGTCACGTGTGAAAGTTCATAACAATTCAAGACAAAGAAGATACTTGTTTGTGCCTCGAATAGAATTTAGAAGTATATAAATTAAAAGATGACTTTTCTTTATCGTATCTCACTTCTCCATGACCACCTAGGCACTGATGATGCATCCGGCAGATCAAATTTTTGTTGTATGTAAATTTTTGTTCCCTTTTCCTTCTCTTTTGGTGTCTCTAGTAAAGATTTTCTTGATTTCATATATGACCTTTTTAAAAAATAAATAAATAAATTGGCAAAACACAGCTAAGTCTAGGCAGGATTTTAGGGTCTCCACCTAAATTTTGTGCGTGCGTGCATGCATTTGGGGTTTGTGTTGGGCCGGAGGGGGGGTTTGGATTTTCCTATCCTCTTTGTTTTATGTAAGGGAGAGAGAAACAAGAAGCATACACAGAAGATTGAATCATGCAGCTAGTATTTCCGGAACTATTACATAGTGTAATGAGGTTGTCACTCAGGTGGATCTCTCCTGGCTGGAATTTTCGGCCCCTTTTCGCCTTTGTATTTTACCGTTAGAGAAGTGAATGAGGTGTTGTCAACAGAGCAGCCTTGTGATTTATCATATGAATTTGGAGATGGCCTCCTGAACCTTTCAGAATATCCACAAGGATTCCCCAAGCCAGGTATCTTTATTTTGTGCAGCATGTTGTTTGGTACTTAGTGATTTCTGAAGTATGTAAATGCCGTCCTGAGTCGCATAATAGTTTCAATCTTTTGCTCATAGCATCTTGTATGTTCTAGATGACATTTGAGTTGTTTCTAGTTATCACTTAGTATTGGTTCATCATTTCAGCAATGCATCCTTGGCCGTTCAACGATCAAGTTGTTATATATGTTCGTCATGTGGGACCTGGGGTTCTTATCGGGCAGGCATGGCAAGAAGGAGAATCACTGCAACAGGTACCTAAAAAGTTATGTGGCGAGATCTTAATGGTGAGTAAAAGGAATTGAGAAAGCTCTTCCCAACGGTTTGTGAAGTTCTTTAATCTGTATGATAAAGCAGTTTGTTTCTTTGTTTTGTCATACGACATTTTGTCTTACTGTTCACTCAATCTAGCAATGGAAAATGCTTGTTGTACATCACTATTTATATAATTTTT